>NC_069417.1:63492424-63587094 GCF_026875155.1 Cherax quadricarinatus | reverse complement strand
TTTTTTAAATTAAACTCCTTAAGTTTTCCATAAAAATTTCATACTTTTGGTGTCATTATGATCGGGAAAAAAAGTTTTTGTCTATCATTTCAAAAAAAAAATTTTTTTTTTTTTTTTCGAAAATTTTTTTCGTTTTGAGATGAGATTAAGAGAGGGCCTTCCCGCCCCTAAAAGGGGTTTTTTAAATATAGATTTACATACGAAAAGAATGAAAAATAAATGTAAAAGCCTAATAAAATTTATAAATGAACATTTAAACACCCCTACCTTTTTTGAAGATCGGGGGGGAGGAAGAAGGGCAGAGGGAGGGGAGGCGAGTTTATTGTTGGGAAAATATGACACTAATTCAACACTTAGCTTTTTTATTATCACATTCAACTAATAATGCCATAATAATCAATATTAATAACATGAAAAAAACATGAAAATACTCTAGAATGAAAAATAAGCCCAAAAAAAATTTCCAAGACCGTAGGCATATTTTATCTATCAAAGATATGGTATATTTTCCCACGTCAGCCCCCCGGGCCCTATATCACTCATTATTTACCCGTATCTCCTATGGAATTTTTGCAGGGGGGCTCAAAACAATAAACCTCTCAGCCATTAATTACCAAAAAAAGGTGCGTAGAATAACAAATTCTCCTACAGGCGCACACTCCACCAATATTCAAAACTTAAACCCTACCCCATTCAAAACATCCAACTTATTACTGACCTACTAAATTATAGAAACTTAATTTTTTTTAAAACCCCCCCTCAAAGTCTCCTTCCCAACCTCAACAGAACACAAACCATAACACAAGGCACAGATACTCTTTGATGTTCTCAAGCCATCTACGCTATGCAAAAACTCAATGCCCATAAAAGGCCCCAAAAAATTGGAATTCATTACTGTGAATTTTAAAAGAAACACGTCTTTAAAAAATTAAAAGTTCTTCTCAAAAATCTTTTACTCCCCCACAACTAAATAAATACGAATAATTGTATCTCTTTAAATTTAACCGTGCCCAATCAAACTTTTTTTTTTAAATTTACTTCCCTAATAGAACATCCAATCTATGAATGCCGCAACCAGGTAAATGCCCATATGCCCGTCTTTGTAATACTCATTTGTGCAAAAATTGTTATCTGTTTACAATAATGTGTTACATGAATAATCATTGCTTTTTTAATTTAAGAAATTTTTTTAAAGCCTGCTCATAATTTCTCTGCATACGGGGCTTTTGGCATGTTCCTGTAATAAATTTCACTTCATGTATCTGTTCAAATTAATAAATAAATAAATAAATAAATTATGAATGTCACAAAAAGTGTTTTTTTGTGTTGTGTTGGGTTTTTGGGGGTATAAGGGCCACTGAGAGCATAAGCCTAGTGGGAGAGCAGCTTTTTGGGGTGGTTTTTTTCGTAGCACTATTAACTCCAACAAAAATTTGGGGGAGTTAGAAGAATTGCGAATCATGAAGAAGGCACCCTCTTTCCCCATCACAACCACTTCACCCTCACTGCCACCCCCTTTCCACTATCATAAACATATCCATCCACCCCCCCTTAACATCATCACTGCACCCCCTCCCACTATCACAATGCTACCACTCTGCCACCACCCCTTTTTGTATTTTTTGCAAACTTTTTCTTAAATTTTGTGTTTTCTACATTCTTTTCCAAAGGGCTGGCACTGAAGCTTTTTTGGGCCAAGTGATTTTTTAGCAATTTTTCGGGATAAAAAGAAAGGAAAGTTATGAATGTTTTATGAACTTGTGGGTCATCGTCCTCCTGATAAACAATGATACACTGGCTGGGAATGGAGTGTGAGTTGGCTCAGGGTGTGTGTACGTGTCCCCGATGAACGACTTTTCGAGTCAATGTTTTTATGAAAAAAGTTGCGATTTCCCCAAAAATTTTGACTTTTAGCCTTTTGAAAAATGAGGGCCACTGTATTGGGTTACATTTCCTGATTTTTTTTTTAAGTTTATTATCTGGTAACCTCAGGGGGTCTGTTGGTGTAAAACAGAGGGTGTTGGGATGTTTCCCTCTAGATTCATTAGTCGGGCTTGGGAAATTTGGAAATTTTATTGCAAGATTTGATTCTGTGGTTGAGAAGTCATTTAACTTGTTAGCTGTACCAATAAGCTGGAACTTCAGTTCATTTGGGGCCCCGGGTCTGAGAGAATGTTTTCAGGTTTTTTTTTGTCTCTCGTTTTAGTGAATCTATTTGAATAGTTACAGGGCCCCCCGGTTTACGTTTTTTAATCCGTTGGAGGGGTAATTGTTTGCAAAATAATCGTTTTGTGAATGAATTTCCCCATAAGAAATAATGGAAAAAAAAAATTTTAACCCGTGCAAGAACCCAAAAGTATGAAAAAAAAATTTTTTCCCACATGAAATGTTAATTTTTAATAACACAAATGAAAAAGGATGCCACACATGCATTACTTTTATTGAAGATCTGGTGTGTTTGATGGGAAAAGGGAAGGAGGGGAGAAGAGGTTTTTAGTGTTTAGAAGGGACCCCCCTTTCCCATTAGGCTTAAAGGTAGAAAAGTCCTTTTTGGGGTTACTTCCCTTCTTCTTTTAATCCCCTAGGGCCGCTTCAGAGTCACTGGACTTTTTTTCGACAAGATATCTGCCCATAGGGGCCTGTCCTTCTTTCCTTTTATGACCCCTAAAGTGTTTCAAAACATTGTCAGTGTAAAATCACCAGACGGCTTGCAATAGCTGTGTGAGGGTGATTTTACCCTAAAGGTTTGACTTAAAGCCCTTTGCACAGTTTTTCCTTAATCTTTGTAGTAGGCAACTTTTCATTTCTCTTTCCCCTCCTTGAACAGTTTCCCAGGTCTGGCCTTTGCTCTTGAAGTTGATCTTCAGTCTCAGTGGTTAGTTTTTTGTCCTCCCCCACAACTTTTCCCAATCCCCCCACAAACCCCCAACCCCCGGGGACTTCCCAATGCCCAAATGGTTTCCTAACTGGCATAATCATCTCGGGGTTAGCCTAAAAACCTTCAAAATCCCTTTTGTCTACACATTTGGCCACAGTTTCTTCCAAGCAGAGTTCAAGGTTTTTAGTCACTCCCCCCCAAGCCTTCCCAAAAGGTTTACCTTTGAGGTATTAAGTGTTTCCAAAACTTCTTAGTCGTTGAGTTTTGAGGTCACTAAAAAAGCCCTTTCAAACAGGCTTTTGTGTCGTTTTTTTGAAGTTGGAAATAACCGTGGTCCAGGGCTGCAGGAGGGAGTGGTTTTTAGGGGAAAAAAAACTTCCCTTAATGAAGCTCTGTCCCCTAAAATCGCTCTGCCACGTCTGTAGGATGACCAGGGGATTGTCTAAAACCGGAGGCACTTAAAATTCTAATTTCTTTTCAGTTAGGAATCTTTCACATTGGGGGCAAAAAGCATTTTTGTAACCAGTTATAGAAAAATTCCCCCTGACCCCGCCCTTTTGTTTTGCCCCCCACAGACACACAAAATTTCCTTGAGGAATTCTTTTGCCTGAAACGCTCTGGAGTTTTTCAGAGTGTCACTAATAAGGCTTCCTTTGCAATCCCAGTAGCTTGGCACAATGAGAGAGTAAGCCTGTCTTTTTATAGGTTATGTCCTGGGAGTGCCTTTTCCCCCTGAGTAAAGTAGGGCCTGCTGGCATTTTTTTTTCAGAAAAAGGCTGTTTCATACATTAAACACTTGTTCAGGTTTCAGCCTTTACTTTTATGTACTTTGAAATTTCCCGCCAAAATTTTTTCAGCCCCTTTGTGGTCCGAACTGGCGCCTCACCATGCTTATCACACTATGGTGCCCCTACGCTTTAAATCTCCAAAAACCAACCTTTGTGGCCCTTTAAAATTCACTCACTCATCACTAGTTGAAAGGATTTTTTTGTATTAAGGGTTTTTTTAGAATTACCCAAATATGAAAGTAAAAGGCCAAGTGAATAAAAGTGACATTTATTGTGCAACGTTTCGTTCTAGGACTTTTTCAAGCCATTAAAAACAATCATGGACACTTGGCCTTTATATACCCCCTGTGCCAGTATTGTTTGTAAGGCTTGAAAAAGCTCCTGGAGGGAAACGTTGCTCATAAAAGTCAATTGGCATTGTGTCCTTTTTCTTTACAGGGATTTTTTTAATTAATCCTCATGCAAAATTCCTGCCTTTTCAATTTTGATCGCTTTTAGAGGCGCTATTCCTGCTAGCTGTTTTTCATTTATCCCACCAAAAAGAGTCTTCAAAATCTTCCATCACTTGCGATCTTTGTTTTTGAAAAAAAACAGTTAAACCTTTGGCAAGAACGTTCCCTTGTTTTTCTTTTGGTGCCCACAAGTTGCGAGGTTGATTGGGGTTTTTTTGTCAAATTGACTAGGTCGGCGATACCACTCCCCTTTCATATTATCAATGATTTTTTCTTTTATTTCAATGGGAATTTCAACCCCTTATTGGGTCGGTTGGGACTGAGCTTTCTTGGGGCCCCTGGTCACTTATTTTCCGAAACAGCACCGAAAAACTGTAATAAAACGAAATATTTCCCAGTGTTTGCTTTGGGTGTTACCCCGGAGGTGGCTGGTAAACAATGGCCCGGGCGGGGCCCCCATGTGAGGCTGGCTGAGGGGGCACTTGGGGCATCTCGGACGAAAATCGGTTTAGGGTTTTTAATCGGTATGCGTGGCAAAAATTTTTCGATTAAAGTAGGGGGGGGTATGGGAAAAAATCGCTAGTGATGCCTCGTTAGGGGGGTCCACTGTTTGCTTAGAAAATTTTGTTAATTTTGGTGAGGGAGGATGTTAGTGTTGATAAAGTGTTTAGTTTTAACCCTTTGACTGTTTCCCCCCAAAGTAAAAATAAAAAAACAAAAAATATGAGATGTGGTAGTCAGACAATTTGTATGAGTGACGGCAAAAATGTGTTTTCTCTAGCCCAAAAATAAGAGAAAATGTGTTACTGGACGTAAGTAGAAAATTTTTCCCTTTTGTATCCCTTCACTCAGAGGTTTTTCTTCAAAAAATGGGTTTTTTACATGAGAATGGGAGGTTCCTCTTTATTTTTTCTCCGTATCAACGTAGGACAATTGTTTAAGTAACTTGTAACAAACCCGGTGTTTGCCTTTTTTGTTTACATAACCCGGAGTGTCCTCTTATGTACTCATTTTCTCTCCTCTTCTCTTCTTTCTCTTCCTTCTTTCTCTCTCTTTCTCTCTCTCTCTCTTTCTCTCTCTCTCTCTCTCTCTCTTTTCCTCTCTTTTTCTCTCTCTCTCTCTCTCTTTCTCTCTTTTTCTCCTTCTCTTTTTCTTTCTCTCTTTCTCTCTCTCTTCTCTCTCCTCTCTCTCTCCTCTCCTCTCTTCTCTCTCTCTCTCTCTCTTCTTTTCTCTCTCTCTCTTCCCCCCCTCTCCTCTCTCCCCCCTCTCCTCTTCCCCCCCCCTCTCTCTCTCCCCCCTCTCTCTCTCCCCTCTCTCTTCCCCCCTTCTCCCCTCTCTCTCTCTCCCCTTTTTTTTTTTTTCTCCTCCTCTCTCCCCCTCTCTCCTCTCTCATCCCCTCTCTCTCTCTCTCTCCCCTCTCACTCCCCTCTCTCTCCCCTCTCGCTCTCTCTCGCTCTCTCTCTTTTCCTCTCTCTTCTCCCCTTCTCTCTCATCTCCTTTCTCCTTCTCCTCTCTCTTTTTTCCTCTTTTTTTCTTCTTTCTCCTTCTCTTTTACTCTCTCTTTCTCCCCTCTCTTTCCTCTCTTTTCTCCCCTTCTCTTCCCTCTCTCTCTTCCTCTCTCTCTCTCCTCCTCTCTTCCCCTTTTCTCTCTCCCCTCTCTCTCTCTTTCCCTCTCTCTCCCTCTCCCCCTTTTTCTCCTTTCTCTTTCCCCTCTTCTCTCCTCTCTCTCTCTCTCTCTCTCTCTCCTTTTCTCTCTCTCTCCCCTCCTCTCTTCCTTCTCTCTCTCTTCTTCTTGTGAAGGCTTACCGGCCCGTAAGATCTTATGTTTGTTTTTCCCAAAATGGTCCTCCTTAGCCTTTCAGGGTTTTCCCAATGTATAGTGTTTTATGGCCGGGGGTTTTGATGTATGTATGTGTAAATTCTAGCTCCCTTTTACCATAATATGGTAAAAGTGAGGAAAACCCCGAGACCCCCCAGCCTTTCCCCCCTTGGGTAGGCGTTTTGTTCTGTTCAGTTGTCCAGAATCAGAGAGGAAACAAAATTTTCCAAATCCCGATAGAGTGGCATTGGTGATGAAATTACGTGAAAATGAACTACAAACTTTGGAAACACTTCCATAGGAAATGAAGTGGAAAATTCTCCAATGAAGCCAGTTATACGAGAAATAGCGTTGGTGGTGGCCCTATGTCTTCCCAAAGGGGAAAAGGGGTAAATCTAGGTAAATCCCCTGGCTGTAAACAGGAAAAAGATAGTGCAAATGAAGATGATGGGATGGAAAAAAGTGCTGGTGGTGGTAGTGGGGGTGCCGGCCCTAGGACAGCAGTGGGGCCCTGCTGCCACCCCGCCCCTGCCCCGTGTCTGCAACAAAGGCACCTCCCCACCCACCCACCACACCGCCTCCCCAAACCCAACCCACAATAAACTTCCACAACCCCCTGCAATACCCGTATCCACCCGCGACTGCAGTGGGATTGGGGGAAATGGAATTTTGTTCCCCTCCCCCTCAGTTTATGAAAATTTAAAGGGAATGCGGCATCTTTTACATTGGGAACATGCCCCGAATAGAAAGTTTTGAGTTTTTCTTTGACGAACCCTGATGGAAATTTTTTCAGGGAAAAAACAACACATACTTCGGGCTACACCATGAAAACACAATACTTTTACCAAAATCATGTCTACACCAGTGGAGAGAGACAAGTGTGGCTGAGATGTATCTTTTCTCTGCCACAATAATGCTTATGCACATGTGTATAAGCACAGTGTCAAATCATACTGGTCAACAGACCATCTGATTGCAACCCTAGGATTCGGTGATATAATGCGAGTGAATTGATTTGTGCTACTATTACGTATGCTTCACTTCTCAGACAAAACCAGGTCTGACAGAAACGACAGGTTATATAAGATTAGGAATGTGTTTGTGTACCTGAAAGAGAAATTTCAATATGTATTTTTATCCCTTCAGGAAGCTTGTTATTGATGAGTCTTTGATTCTGTTCAAAGGAAGACTTATTCAAGCAGTATATACCGAGCAAGAGAAAACGCTTTGATATAAAGTTATTTGTGCTTTTTGACTGCTACAGTGGTCTTGTATTGGATATTATTGTGTACACTTGAACTCATATATTGCAAAATACCAGGAAGTTATTGGGCATCTCTGGTGATGTGGTTAGAACAATGATTGAACCATATCTTGGTAAGGGGCATATATTATATACTGATAACTGGTACACAAGCCCCTCACTCAGTGATTTTTTGCGAGTGAACATGACAGATGTGTGTGGCACAGTGCGTGCAAATCGTAAGCATATGCCCAGGTTTGACACTGGCACTTGTAGAGGTGAGGTGCAGGCGTTTGCTGCCAATGATGTCATGACATGTTGGTGGCATGACAAATGAGATGTCACACTTTTGTCATCAGTTCACCCTAACGAAATGGCAGACACTGGCAGGCAGCATAGAGAGACCAATGAACCCATTCTAAAACTGGCAGCTGTGGTTGATTACACCTTCAATATGCATTCAGTGGACAAATGTGACATACAGATTGGGTTTGCTGATTGTGTTTGCAAGAGTTATAAGTGGTACATTAAACTCTTTTTCCATCTTCTGAGCATTTCCTTGCTCAATGCTTACAATATGTATAAGATGAAGACCAGAAACAAACCACCATATGGCAAATTTTGTTTGTCTGTCATCAGACAAATAGTATTCAAGTATCAAGGAACAGCACCTGCAGTAGAAAACCGCCTGTTGTGATAGAAACACAGGCCTTATCTCTAGGCTTTATTGAACATAGAATCTTCATAGTACTTCTGCAACAACAAAATATAATGACTAGTACATCTAATAACGGCTTCTACAGGGATGGTGATGTCTTGCATATGTCAAGAGAAAAGTTATAACTACAGGCCACATATTTAAACTCACCATGTAATCTGCATCACTGATAAATGGATATAGTAGGAGAGAATCACACACCATGTGTTGGGGCCCATGACACACGCCAAACTGTTGTTGTTGTTAAGGGCCACGAGAGGTGGTGCAGTATTATCCTGCCTGCTGCTCCCCACAGGACCAGTTTTCACTACAATCTCCCCCTTCTAAAAATATCAGAGACAGTAATCTCCCAAACTGTTAGGTGGGCGACGTACACGTCCCGACCTTCGTAGCCCTTGAGCCTCTTCACCAGGTTCGATATTTTCCAGCGGGGTTTGATTAACTGCTGGAGCAGAATCCTCTATTTCCATAGGGGTAGTCTCAAGGGGCTTTCAGGGGAGGAAAACGAAGCATTTTTCACATTTTTTGGTGTATTTTGAGTTTCCCCACATAATTTGGATTTCAACTGGGGCTAAATGTCTTTAGATACTTGTCTCTTCACATTTTGGTAGGAATGTGGGGTAATGGGGATTGTTGAGGAGCTTACCCTTCACTAAAGGGACCGTTTTTTCATCCTACGGTGACTCTTCGGAGAAGGGTCCAGGATGACTCCCCAAGGGGACGGGGGGCCCCCGTAGGGAACGACGTAAATAGTTGAGGAGTCTTTCATGGGGGGTTTGCATTAGTAGCTGTGCCACAAAAGTGATTTAATTTTGAGTGAAAGAGATCGGGGGGGAAGTTTCCCCCTTTTTTTTTGAAAAAGGGGTTGCGCGTTTCAAATGTCATTGTAACTCCTTCATTAGTACCATTAACCGCCCCACTTGACATTCCCTTTTGGGGGGTTGTAGCTTGTTGTTCTGTGCAGGAATTTTTTGCTACCCAAAAAACTCCTAAATTCGTATCTAAACGAGGATCCGTTGAATGGAAAAAGTGGCATACCAAAATGGGGAAAAACTGGAAAAAACTAAATAAAAGTTAAAGCAGCCATATTTGCACAGGGAATACAAAGGGAAACTTGAATATTCATCTACTATTTTAAGGAATACCATTGATTTGTGTTGGTAGGGTCCTTTAAAAATTATATCAATTTTTCGAAAGGGGGGTGGATTTTTAGATGAGTTTTCCCTTGGTGAGAAAGTTTGGCTTGCACTCTGCAATACTCTGCATGCTTGATCATTGTCGCACATTTTCCATGAGTAGGGCATGTTCTTTGTTTTGACAAAATGGTACGGGCGTGTTAAACCCCTGGGTGACAAAAAGCCTTGTGGAGATGAGAGTGTTGCAATCTGACTGCGTCCACAGTGGGACCTAGGATGCATCAGGTGAGTGTTCTTTGCCCGGTGGGGTACAGAATTAAAAGTCATAACACGATAGTTCCATCCTCAGGAAATATCTTGTATTCTTTATCCATTTTTGTGCTTCTTGTAAACATTACTCAGGCCCTTTGGTCAGCCTTATGGTGAAAGTCTACCTTTAAAAATAATCCCCTCAGTGGCAAACTGTTCTTTGACCCCCGGCTTCTTTTTCTACAGCGCAAAAATTTTTTCCTGACCCTTGAAAAGTTCTCAAAAAGAAGGTACTGGTGTCCTGCCTGAGAAAAGACTGCGAAAGGGAAAGCAGATGCAATCCGTTTCCATTGAATGGTGGGACTCATCAATGGCTTAAACTATGAGTTTTAAATGTCCTTTTGAGATTTGGGAAAGGGCTTCTGTTCCTTTGTCACAGGAAATGTGGTGATCAATGGGCGGGCTTTATTTGAATAGTTGTAGCCCCTTTGTGATTTATAAGCAAAGGCCCAAAGGTTCTTCGGAGTGATTTTTTTGTCTTGAGGCTTTGGGAATTTCCCCGAGAGGTCTTTTGTCGTTCGGGGTCGGGGAAATATTGAACCTCCTTCACTAATAACAAGGTGCTAACCCTTTGTTGAAAAGTGCATTTTTTCCTCATTGTAACTATATTTTTCTTCTTGGGGTTTCCCCCAAAAAACTTATAAAGGTTTGCATCATTTTCCCTTTGGGTTTGCCCAAATGGTAACTTTTCCTAAATAGGTAAGTTCCAGAGTTGCTTTTCTGAATGAGTGAATCCATAATCGTTGGAAGCAGGCTCCCCATTGGTCCCCAAAGGGATTGGTAAACTGATACGGGCCCCTCACTGCCTGAAACGCTGTGTATGGTTTATCTTCATTCTTTGGGATTGATGTGGCACTCTGTAGATAAATTTGTGCTAAACAATAGTACTGAGCATTTTTTTCCCTTGTATCGTCAATTCGAGGAGAGGGTACCCATAAAGAAGTGTAAATTTGTTGTTTGTCTCAGAGAAATCAAACCAGTCCCCGTTCCTTAACCATCTTTAACAACAAAAACCTGTGCACAAAAAGGGGAATCACTCGGTTCTAAAATCCCCTCCTTCAGCAGCCTCTGGTTTCTTTCCCAAATGAAATCGCTCAAAAAATGCGGCGTGACTTAGTGAATAGGTGGCAATCCGCGGAAAGATTTGCAAACAGCTTTGGTGGGTCTACCTTAAAGTGCTAAGTCCACAGACAACAAGAGGAGGCAGTTCACCTCCATTGTTAAAGGTGACACTCCATGCAGCTTTTGAAAGTCTGACCCAAAGGTAACATCAGAGCACAGTGTGGAGAATAGCTAAAAGTACATTTGAAATCCTTCCCTTAACTCTGGATTTACCTTCAAAACCCCAAGGGTTTTGAATGAGAGAGATGTTGATGCCCTGGAACGGTACCTGATGAGTGATGTGAGTCAAGGAGAGCCCTTAACTAAGTCAAAGGTTGATGAAACTCTCTGAGCTGCCATATCAAAAAGCCATCTACTTTGTTCGTTTTATGAAAAACTTTCACAACTGCCTTTGACAGTGAATTTTGGGTGCGCGAAAATTTATGTTGCAGAGTGCATGATCATGGAATGGTGGAGGCACTAGCTCTTGTTGATGCCCTTGCCGACATAATTTTGCAAAATGATTTCTTGGGCATTTATGGGACAAAGCTTACGAGAGGACATTTGGAAGTGGATGTCTTGAAAAACCCCAAAAAAAACAACCCTACCTGTGTGCTGTCCTGAGGCAGGTTCCCCGTATTCATTGCGAGTCTTGGTCGGAATTTTCAGCATTACCCCTCGAGAAGGTGAGTGGTAGTATACTTTAGAATTCTTCTGGGTGAATCAGAGCCTTTGCTGGTCAAAGGGGCGGGTAATCGAGAGTTTTATTTTCAATAAAAGCTTGCCTTATTATTGGTGATTTAGGCCCTGATAAAAGATCCCCGATGGCTCTTCACAATACTGGGAAACAGCTGTCACTGCTTGGGTGAAGTCCTTACCCAAAATTTTTTAGTGCTTGAAAGTATTTCCCCTAAAAGGGTTCATCAACTGTGGCGGCGAGTTGCAAGGCGATGCGTGCAAAGTTTTTATTTGTGGTTTATATACTAGGGCTTTAGGGTTTTGTAGCATCTTCGTAGGTATTACACCAGAAATAGCCTGTATATTTAGGTGAACAAAAATTGATGAGCAGGGCTTAGTTTATCTGATCTCTTTGGAAGGGCTCCCAAAAAAAGTTTTCGAAAGTCTTTAAAAAAGTGTTCCATTCCTGAGCAGCCCTTTATAAGCTGGGGGCACAGTCTAGCCTCTCAGGTTTCGAAAAAGTCCATGTTGTGATGTAGTCTGCGCAGGACACCCCAGGTAGCCCCGGATTCTATGTTCAATAAAATTTTTGTGATGAAAACCCGGGCCTTATCTTAGGCTTTTTGAAAATAGAAACTTCATAGTACTTCTGCAACAACAAAAATTAATGACTAGTACATCTATTTAAGGCTTCTCAGGGAGGGGTTTTCTTGTTGTCAAGGAAAAGTTATAACACAGGCACATATTTTTAAATGTATGTAATCGCTTCACTGATAAATGGATATGTAGGAGAGAATCACACATGTGTTGGGGCCATGACACACGGCCAAAATGTTGTTGTTTTTAAGGGCACGAGAGGTGGTGCAAATATTATCCCGCTGCTGCTCCCCAGGCCAGTATCATACACCGCCCCCCTAAATTATCAAAAAACTACCCTTTTGTCTGAAATATGCTTTTTAAGAAAAAAAGGTCAGAGGGTGTTACATCTGTGAATACAAAAAAGTGCCCACAACAACACAGAGACATCGTTTTATGTGTGAGGAGTGTAAAACAAACCCCTGTGCATGACACCATGTTTCAAAGACTTCCAGGGTGCAGAACTTTTGAACCTGTTTTGGACTTATAGTTACATAAAAAATAGAAAAAAGTAATAAAAAACATTTTATTCGTTGTTTTTTAAACAAATTTTTTTAAAAAATGTAGTGGCAACAAATGTTTGGCAGTTATTGTGTAGTAAATAAAAAGAAAAAAAAAATTTAAAAAAGTGTAAGGTCTCACAGGCATAAAGTTTTTTGAAAAAAAAAATAAAAAAAAAGTACAAAAAAAAAAAATAAGAAAAATAACGGGTGACCTTAGTTTGGGTTTTATGCCACATGCCATCATTTTCTGTAAATTTTGCCTCCATATCTTGGTAAGTTGATGGAAATTTTTTTTTTGCCCATAATTTTTTGAAAAATAAAAAACTTTATAAAAAAAATAATTTTTTTTTTTTTTTAGAATTTCTCGACCCCGAGAAGAGTTGGGGGAGGGGGGGTTTACCCTGGGAAAGGGTTTGGGGGAAAAAAATAATAGAAAAAATAACAATAACTTGCAAATAAAAACACTTTATTGTAAGAGTTGAAAATGTAAAACACATAAACATGAGCTTTTATCCTATTTGAAACTAAAATGAAAAATGAAATAGAAAAAATGATAATTGAATTCATTATGGATGAATATTATCTGAAACAGCTGTTGCAAGCCATATTTACAACATGTACAATGACACTCTTGTGTCCCATTATAAGGAAATCTTAAAGGGACGCGAGAAACGGAGCTCTCTGGACAGATATTTTTTGCGACATGGGCTCAGTGACTCTCAAGCTGGTTCAGTGGCATTAAAAATCCAAGAAGGGAGGTAACCCCAGAAAAGAACTTGTTACCTGAAGTCTTTATGGAAGGGAATTCCCCTTCCAAACAATAGAGCACCTTCATCCTCTCCCCTCCTCCCATCTCATCACTCATCAACAAGTCCACAATAAAGGTAAATGTCATTTCACTATTGTTTATTGTGCATGTATCATTGTTTTCTGTGTAGGGAAATATATATTTCATGTAAAAAAAATTATTTTGTTTAATACTTTTGGGTGTCTGGAACGGATTAATTTGATTTCCATTATTTCTTATCGGGAAAAATAATTTGGCTTAAGGCTAAATTGGGATGGATTAGGGGCATTACCCGAGGGTCCACTGTACCTTGAATTCATGCACGAATTTTACAGCCTCATATTTTCGGAACTTGCAGCCTCGCCATGCCTTACCACACTGTGTATGCCTCTACCCTTCTTAACCCTTTGAGGGTCGACAGGCCCTCTCCGAAACTCGTTCTCAGGGTCGGCCAAATTTAAAAAAAAAAAAAATTATTTTTTCTTATGAAAAGATAGAGAATCTTTTCCCGATCATAAAGACACCAAAAGTTTGAAATTTGATAGAAAACTTACGGAATTATGCTCTCGCAAAGTTAGCGGTCTCGGCGATGTTTACGCATCGGCGATTTTGCCCACTTTGAGCCCCATTTTCGGCCAATTTCACTGTTATAGTCGACAAAAACATGAAATTATTCGCTAGAACTCCATTTTTTTCTATCGAATGGGTGCAAGAAACCACTCATTTATGAAATTCAATATCCAGTACAGTGGTAGATTTTTTCAATTTTGCCAATTTCACACAAATTTCAAAAGATGCCAATTTCGAATAGGGTCAGAATAAAAAAGAAAGACATTCTGGCACTAAAATGACATTTCCTCTAGTCATTATTCACGTCTCAAGGCCCCTCTTATATTCTTTTGCTTTCCACTTTGAATTTTTATTTTCACAAAAAATATAAGATTTTCTGTTTTGCAGACTACTGCATTAGTGTAAAAAAAAGGTATAAATTTATTGGTGCACTTGTGAAAGAATATTAGACTCACAGTTGACGTGTATGCACGCTTGGCACGATTTGTTTACTTTTGAAGTTTGGTAAAAATCGAACATTTCTGCTACTTTGAGCTCAATTTCAAGGCCCCCTTTCTTTTTAAAACCAGTCAAAAATCATCCTTATTTCTTTAATATGTCTTCCATTCTATAAAATGAGACCAAGATAACTAGAATACAACAATAAATACCATACGAAAATACACTGCAAAGTCGCTGATTTATTAAAAAAAAATGGTCAAAGTTTTTTTTTTCTCATTATGCACTGTGTGCTGCAGGATTTTTTTTAGACTGTGCACACTGACCACATAGACCCATTCTTTCATATGAAGGCCTACCAGCTTTCTCCCACTAGATTTGAGGCCGCTAGAATTTATGAGTACTAGTACGTCAAAAACCCCTACACGTAAGACGTACTAGTACGACGAAAACCCTCAAAGGGTTAAATCTCTCAAACCAGCCTTTGATGGCCTTAAATTCACTAACATCAGCACTCGTTCAAGGCATTTTCTTTACGAGATCGGTATGCAACTGCCTTGCCTCTTCACAAATTATTGACTGCATGACACTATCTCCTGCTAATTGTTTTTGGTTGATCCACACTAACAACAAATTCTCAACATCTTCGAGCATTTGTGATCTCTTTTTGGTAAGCATATCTACCCCTTTTGCAACAACAGCTTCCTTCATTTTCTTTTTCTTCACCACAGTGGAAGTGATCGTTGAATGGGGTTTCCCATAAATCCTGCTGTTACACGCACTCCTTATGCTCCATTGTATTCGAAAATGAAAAGGCATGACTATAATAAGTTCTGTATATAAGTTCTGTTTACCATCATGGATACGTCACCTGGACCCGGAAGCAGTTTCCCCTCCTGAAGGTTAATGCCTCACCTGATAGGAGAGTTATTGATTAATTCATTCTCAGTTTGGCTTACCATCGCCCACCCCCCCCCCCAATCGGATCAAGGTCGAATTTTACTTCAAATTTTCTGTGAGGCCTGTCTCTGATAGGAAGTCAAGACGGTTTTGCGATGGCCTATCGACCCCATTCACATGGTGTGTGGTACGAAAGGTTCCATCAAAGTGAAGATTATGATTGCCATTCTTATTGTCTCGCAGGTTTTCAATGATTTTGGATGAGAGAATTCACTACTCTTGTTCGCTAAGAGGAAAGCGTGGAAGGACAAACTGAAGTTTGCACCATTTTGATTTAATATATGGGCATCCAATCTTAGAGAACCTGGTACAGATCTCAAAGAAGCTTGGACCGGGGAAGAAACGCCGACTTTTAGGAGCTCTCCTACTTTAATGAAAGAACGCCTGAGTCTAGTTACAGAATTGGCCACTGAAAACTTACGACAAGCACAAAATTAAGACGAAGAGGAATGTGATCACCGAACTAATCTTTGTCCATTTGAACCAAAGGATTAAGTTTTGGTTCAATGGTTTCATCAGGGACATGCTTAACAATCCAAATTTGAAGATCCTTTAGAAATTGTGAAGTGCATAAGTGACATGAACTACTTGGAAAGGACGCTGAAGAAGAGGAACTCACAATGGACGTATGACATTAACCAACTTAGTCCCTGTTCAGGAATGGTTTCTCCAATCTCGACCATAATGTCTCTGAATCAAGAGCGGGCTGCAGCAAGTTCGGATGAAATGATACGAATCCCGGTTCTTCTGAACAATTTGACAGCCTTAACCCTTTCAGGGTTTCTGACATACTAGTACGGCTTATGCACCTGGGTTATTTATGTACTAGTATGCCTAAATTCTAGCACCTTCAAATTTAGTGAGAGAAAGCTGGTAGGCCTACATTTGAAAGAATGGGTCTATGTGGTCAGTGTGCACAGTATAAAAAAAATCTTGCAGCACACAGTGCATAATGAGGGAAAAAAAAAAACTCTGACCATGTTTTTGGTTTAAAACTGCGACTTTGCAGTGTATTTTCATATGGTATTTATGGTTGTATTCTAGTTTTCCTGGTCTCATTTTATAGGATAGAAAACATATTAAGGAAATGGAGAGGATTTTGATTGGGTTCATAATGAAAAGTACCTTGAGACTGAGCTCAAAGTAGCAGAAATGTTTGATTTTTACCAAAGTTCAAAAGTAAACAAATCATGCCAAGCGTCCAATACACGTCAACTGGCGAGTCTAATATTCTTTCACAAGTGCGCTGATATTATTTATACCATTTCTACACTTATGCAATAGTCTGCCTAACAGTAAATCTTCTATTTTTTGTGAAAATAAAAATTCAAAGTGGAAAGCAAAAGAAATGTAAGAGGGGCCTGGGGACATGACTAATGAACAGAGAGAATGTTATTTCAGTGCCAGGAATGTGTGTCTTGCTTATTCTGGACCTTATTTGGCATCTTCTGAAATTTGTGCAAAATTGGCAAAATTGCCAATTTCTCACCGCTTTATTGGATAGTTAAAATTGGTAAATGGATGGTCTCTTGTACTCATTTGATAGAAAAAATGGAGTTCTAGTGAAATACAGTGGACCCCCTGTTAACAATATTTTTTCATTCCAGAAGTATGTTCAGGTGCCATTACTGACCAAATTTGTTCCCATAAGGAATATTTTGAAGTAGATTAGTCCATTTCAGATCCCCAAACATACACGTACAAACGCACTTACATAAATACACTTACATAATTGGTCGCATAGGGAGGTGATCGTTAAGCGGGGGTCCACTGTAGATATGATTTTTGTCGACTAGTACACTGGAATTGGCCGAAAATCAGGCTCAAAGTGGGTGAAATCGCACATCCTCGAGGCTGCTAATTTTGCGAGAGCATAATTCTGTAAGTTTTCCATCAAATTTCATACTTTTGGTGTCATTATAATTAGGAAAAGATTCTCTATCGTATCACAAGGAAAAAGCAATTTTTTTTTTTCAAAAAAATTTTTGACAATGAGAACAAGTCTAGGAGAGGGCCTCTCGACCCTGAAAGGGTTAAAGAATCTAAATTCTCTACTAATAAATCTTGAAGTAGACAAAGGACACAAAATAAAAACCCTGATTAACCCTTTCAGGGTCGCCAGGCCCTCTCCGAGACTTGTTCTCACGGTCGCCCAAATTTAAAAAAAAAAAAAAAAAAATTCTTATGAAAAGATAGAGAATCTTTTCCCGATCATAATGACACCAAAATTATGAAATTTGATGGAAAACTTACGGAATTATGCTCTCACGAAGTTAGCGGTCTCGACGATGTTTACGCATCAGTGATTTTGCCTTTGAGCTCTATTTTCGGCCAATTCCAGTGTACTAGTCGACAAAAATCATAACTATTTTGCTAGAGCTCCATTTTTTCTATCGAATGAGTACAAGAAACCGCCCATTTACTGATTTCAACTATCCAATAAAGTGGTCATAATTTAGCAATTTTGCCAATTTCACACAAACTTCAAAAGATGCCAATTTCCGAATAGGGTCCAGAATAAACAAGAAAGACATTCCTGGCACTAAAATAAGTTCTCTGTTTGTTAGTCAGATCCCCAGGCCCCTCTTATATTTCTTTGGCTTTCCACTTTTAATTTTTATTCTTACAAAAAACAGAAGATTTACTGTTATGCAGACTACTGCATTAGTGTAGAAATGGTATAAATAATATCAGTTCAATTGTGAAAGAATATTAGACTCACCAGTTGACGTGTATTGGACGCTTGGCATGATTTGTTTACTTTTGAACTTTGGTAAAAATCGAACATTTCTGTTACTTTGAGCTCAATTTCAAGGTACTTTTCATTATAAAACCAGTCAAAATCATCTCAATTTCTGTAATATATCTTCCATTCTATAAAATGAGACCAGGAAAACTAGAATACAACCATAAATGCCTTACGAAAATGCAGTCAGAGTTATTTTTTTCTAATTACTCACTGTGTGCTGCAGGATTTTTTTTATACTGTGCACACTGACCACACAGACCCATTCTTTCATATGTAGGCCTACCAGCTTTCTCTCACTAGATTTGAGGGTGCTAGAATTTAGGCGTACTAGTATGTCAAAAACCCTGGGGCGTAAGCCGTACTAGTATGGCCGAAACACTGAAAGGGTTAAGGCAAACCCTCCAACTATTCAACGATGTCACCAAAACCTGTACGTTGGTGTGTAGAGTTACTCTCAGTAGAACACCCTACCCTCGATCATGCATCTCCATACAGATAGCTCCACAAAACAAGGAGCTAGAGGCAGAGGTGAACTTCTACTCTCACATGATTGATATAACCTAGTATCAGTCTTTGCGGGCATCCCTGTGCATTCTAGTCCCCAAGCAGATGGGACACCCGTATGTTGCATGGATTTTAGAAAGGTAAAATGGCCGTACTTACCATGATGATTCCCATTCCTACAGAATTGCGATGATTAATAGACAAGGTCTCCCAATCTAAATATAGTAGTAAAATTTGGGACTAGTTAAGAGGGTATTGCACAAGTCCGTTGTTTGCCTAAGCTCCAAGGAGATATGGGCCTTTATGATACACAGTCAGGCTTGTATAACTATTCCATTATGCCCTTTGGCTTCTGTAACAACTAGCCACTCAACGTTCACCATAATTATGAACATGCTTATAGAGATTGATGGAGTAGAGCATATGAACGAACTTAATCGTTACAGCAACCGTTGGCCCAACACCTTAGACACAGCTTAAAGTGTTGTTTGAGGCCCTACACACTTTAACCTGTTTCGGTCGTATATATACGTCTTCAAGCGAGCCACCTGGTGGTGTGGTTAACGTAAGTAGCTCACGGAAGGCGTGCTAGCGGGTGATTCAAGAGCGCAGCAGGAGACTGGCAGCTGGGTATGGTGGGGGGTGGTGGGGGTGGGTGGGGGTGGGGTGTTTCTCTCACTCTGAGAGTCTCAAGGTATATCAACAATTCTGTCTCAGCGAAAAGCTTTAGCACCGATTCTTAGCGTATAGCGTCACGTCTATCTTCATAACACTCGGCACTGGTGGGATCCTATGCTCGGAATATAGCCAGGGTTATGTGTGGTTTACATGTAGTAAAATAAGAATTACCGAGGGTAACCACTAGAACACCCTATCGGCATGGCTAGGCATTTCGGGCAGACTTAGATTAAATCTGTAAGTTAATAAATACTACAAATATTATGAGGTAAGTGGTGTTATGGCTAAGTGACTAAATACTAAGTTTTGAGTTTAGCAAGGTGAAATGCTTTTGTTTGGCAACTATACATAGTTTTCAGTATGTGTAGTATCACAGGCCAACTTTATACTAGTAAGATTATTTTTTTTGCAGATTGAGATTGATATTTCCTGTTTAGGTCCACAAGGGTGAGTGAAAGTTGAACCAACCAGGTGGTAATTCGTATATTAGTTTGACTAAGGGTGTATCGGGAGATGAGGAGTATTTTCCTGATGGTATTTGGAAGGTGATGAATGGTTCTGCTGTTTTAGAATTTTCCAGTAGGGCGTTCCAGATTTAGGGCTTTGACATACATTGATGTTTGGAAAACTTTAGTCGGACATGGGAATGTCTTCAGAGAATTTGTGTCTGGTGTTTGGCCTGTGGTTACGTCACAACTACAATCAAGAAAGCATTATTAGGTCAAGGGTAATATTGGAATTTATGGTCCTGTAGATGTAATTGCACCAGTAGTAGGTGTGGATGTACTGAACAGGGAGTAAGTTTAGATCTATGTAAGAGTGGGGGGGGGGGGTGTTGCCAGGGATCGCGGATTTTATGATTATTGTTACTGCGGGCGTTTTGTTGGTTTATTATTGGCTTAGGTGTGTTGCTGCAGTTGAACCCCAAGCACAGATAGCATAGGTGAGGTATGGATATATAAGTGAATGGTATGTGTGAGAAGGGCAGTTTGCGCACGTAGTAATCATTTCTTGGAGAGGATCCCAAACCGTCTTTGATACTTTTTTGTATGTGTTGGATATGGGTGCTGAAGTTTCAGGTTGTTGGCGAGGTATAGGCCGAAGAATTTTGCCCTCATTATGCCCTGGCAATTGGATGTTGTTGTTCTTAAGTTAATTTTGCGCATCTCCTTCTCTGCTAACCAAACATATGTAGTAGGTTTTGTCACCGTAAGCGTAAATTTATTGCTGTCCATCAGTCCGATATTTTGATCAGCGCCTCATTAACATGGTGTTGAGGGTGGGGGCAAGATAGGGTGAGAGATGACATAAGTCATGTCGTTCAGCAAGAGAATGGGGTTCAGGTGTTGAGAATACTTTTTGGAAGATTTATTGATGGTATATGAGGAGAGCAGGGGACCAAGGACACTCTTCCCTGCGTAACTCCAGTATCAAGTGGCCTGTGTTGTTGATGCTGTGTCCTTTAAAGGTGCAAACGTACTGATACCTTTTTGAAAGGTAAGATTTGAAATATGCAAGCCGCATGGCCTCTTATACCATAATGGTCAAGTTGTGGAGTAGGATGCGTGTCTACGTGTCAAAATAGCTTTTCTTAGTCATTAAAAATTCCTAGTGGATATTCCTTATTTTCCAATGCTGTGTAAAGCAGATCTAATATTTTGTAATGATTGCATCGTTAGTGCTTTTATTTTCCTGAATCCAAATTGGCAGGGTTGAGTATGTTTTGTGCCGTTATAAATGAATTGTCTCCCTGTGCACGATTTCTCAAAAATTTTCTGGATAGCAATGGTAAGTTTTGATATTGGCCGATAGTTTGTTTAAAATCTGTAGGTTCACCGCCTTTATGTATTGGTGTAACCCTTCTCTTGAGTGTTTTTCGGGAAGGTGCTAGTTTTCTAGTGACTTGTTACAAAGTAATGCGATAGTAGCGAGAGGACATGGGACCGCTCCTCTTGTACTATAATGTGGACATGAGACAGATTCCCTGAGTTATTTTAAGAGTGACTTTATCATCTCAGTGACTTTCCGTGGGCTCAGTTGGAGCAAGATAGAGGAATTTGGGAAATCCCCCCATCTAGGTATCCCCGGCATGGACATTGGTACGTGGGATTTTATATGGGCAGATTAGAACCTATGGTTGAGAAAAGAATGTCGTTATCTTGTTAGCTGTGTAAGTGGGTTGCAGTGGTGTTTATTAGTTTAGTTAGACGATTATTCTTGTTTTTTTTACAGTTGTGGGTCCCTAGAATCTGAGAGAGTGTTTTCCAGTCTTTTTTATTCGCCCACTCCTCTTGTGGTCATGAATCTACTGGAGTAGTAGATTGGAGATTTGCTTTACTTAATTATTTGGTGAGGAACTGATGAATAGTGGTTTATGAATATCTTTGTGTATTAAGCTCGCGTCTATATTGCTTTCCATATTGGGTTTTTTCTTATCAAGTGGATTTGCGAAGTGGGTAGGCTGGGTGGTGGTATGAGGCCATGGGGGGGCAGAGCTGCAAGCGCGGAGTGATGTGTTTTTGATCTGTTTCGTTCTCATAGTAGAGGACGAGAAGTGTGTGGTGTGTTGTGAGTGAGGTCTATACAGGGGTTAGATTCGTTCTAAGCGGAGTTGGTGTATGGATCACTCTAGGCACAATGTCAGCGTCCAACTCCCGGGTGTTAGGGTGCGGTGCTAACTGATGCGACATGCTTCAGTGGCACGCGGTCTTGCGTCTCTCATCTTCTCTCTAGGGCCGAGATTCGACAGGCACTGTCCTCTAGGTCAGGCGGGCACACCTCCTTATTGATAGCGCACCATTTCATCATGGCTCACTAACACAAATAGCCAGTGCGAGTCTTGTGTATTCAAGTGTGGTTTACGAATGTTTTGTCAGAGGAAGGGAGGTAGTGTCTGTAGTGCTATCTGTGAATGATCCCTGATTTAAGGGTGCTAGTATACTTGGTCCATATGTGGTCTATTATGGTTGCACTTGGTTCAGTGTAGACCTGGTTGGTTTTCGTTATTTTTGGTAGGTGAAGTGTGTTGTTCATATTGTTAGAAATCAGTGACAGGCTGATCATCTAGTAGCAAAAACGGTTGGCGTTGCGCGTGAGCTCCAGCTAAGAAAGGTGTGCTTATCATTTGTCTGTTTGTTATTATGCCTTTAATTTCTCACTGAAATTTGGGATGTTTTGAAGTGGGTACCGGTAAAATGGCACCGTTTGTTATAGGCGTCTTAAGGTTTTACAATAAAATTAGCAAAAATGTATTCTCCATATTCATCACTAAAGCGCGCGAGTGAGATGTGAGCGTTACATGGATCAGATAATTGGTTAGAGTAAATAGATTGCAAAACCACCCCCAACTGAGGTATGGTCTGCAGTTGTGGACGGCTGTGTATCCTGGTAAGGTAGATAATCTATTGTGTTCCATGCTAAGCCAGGCTCTCAGTAAGAATGAATGCCAGGAGAAGTGTCCTTAGTGATTCAAGAGGCCAGGAAAGTCATCATAGTGTTTGGCTGTAAACCTGATGTGTAGTAATTACTGATAGACTTTTAGCATTGTTTTTAGGATAGTGCTGGCTTGTGATGCGTGTAGTAAAAGGCAGTTTTCCTTAACAATAGTTTGATGAGGGGTCCAAATTATGGAGTTTTAGATCAGGTCTACGTGATCAACATCTTCTGAGGTTTATATTACTTTTGTTTTTTTATTGATCACAACACACTGCCGATTTCCACCAAGGCAGGGTGGGCCCAAAAGAAAAACTTTCACCAATCTTCACTCCATCACTTTCCGTGCCAGAAGAGTGCTTTACACGACAGTTTTTAAACTGCAACATTAACACCCCTCCTTCAGAGTGCAGGCACTGTACTTCCCATCGCCAGACCAAGGTCCCTGGTTTATATATTATGGTTATTTAATATCCTGATTGTGTGTTGAGTTTTAGTTAACTGATATCTGTAGTGGTGGGAATATTGGACAAGTATATAGCTATTGCATTTTGTCATGTAGAGTATAGTCACTAATACACATAATGAAGGTTGTTGGTCCCTTATGAGTTGTGCTAGAAGAGCTAAAGTACAACAAGGTATAACCTAATAATATAAAAATACAAAATTAAAAATAGCAACAAGACTCTCACTTGTAATTGGGCACTAGCTAACTGTAATGACTTTGGTATACGGTCTAGAGTGAGCGATAGGAGCTAGAAGAGCATTATGTTACACTAGGTTTAATCTAATAATATAAAAATTCACAATTTAAAACAGCACCAAGACAGGCCTCTCACTAGTAATTGCACTATGGTCTAATATAATTTGTTATTGACGATTTATTGAGCTAAATGAGCTATAGTACAACTGAGTTTAATCTAATGATTATAAAAAAGGCACAAACGCTCATTTAATTGCTCTAAGGGTTATATAGTGTTACAAGAATTAAAGATAACGAGATTAAATTGACAAGAGAAAATATACAAGTTTAAGAAGCTAAGAATAAAAAAGTAGGGAAAAAAATATTGAGTATTGGTACTGTTAGCAAAAAATAGTTAAGGGCCTTGACTCATCTCTCTCTAATAAAATTAAATAATAGACTAATTGCACACACAATATAGTCACTAGATATGAAAACAATTTAGAGTAGACTATAATATAAACTTAATATAAAAATACAAATGAAATGGTACATGCAATTTGCACTAGGGTCTCGGTATAGGTGTTGACAAGATCAAGAGTATAAGGCTAGATTTAAATTGACAAAATAAAATTCACAATTAAAGTACCTAAAGAATAAGAATCAAAAAATAACTATCGGCAATGTCTTGGATATAATGTGAATAGTAAGATGGAAGATATGTACACAAGTACAAAGGAGATAGAAAGGTTGGAGTTGAAATCTACAAACTTGAAAATTTGGCAAACAAAAATGTTATGGGAAGTAGAAATACAGGATTAATGTACAAAAGTAAATTGACTGGTATTAAATATGGTGTTTAATAAATTTAGTAAGTAATAATGATTACAAAAAAAGCGAATAAGTAATGTTTTTTATTTCATTCCATTTTGCAACTGGTATTTATACTTGAGGTTAATTTGGCAGTACAAGGTATTTAATAGTACTCTAAGATAGTAAATGTGGTATTAAAACAGGTAAGGTAATTAGACCAGTAATCGGTAATTAAATGATTCAAAAATGTTTTAGAGTAAATTGTATTGATAGTAAAATGGTAATTTATTATTTTTAGTAAGTAAATAACAATATGATGCGTGTATTTAAAAAACATATGAGGTAGTAATAGAGTGTGCGCGAGTGAGAAGGTTTCCTTCGCTGCTAAATTTAAGCAAACAATAGTAAATAAGAAAAAAAAAGAAAATTACATAAGAAGACGTATGCTTACTAGTAAAATCACTAAATGAGGTATTTGATTATTTATATTCGCGAGCGCGTAACAGAGGATTGTACTATAAATTTGAACAATATTGAGTCAAAAACATACACTACATTACGTAGCTTAGGTTGGACATTGTTTTAGTTATCTCTGAAAGGATTAGTATCCCTGAGAAACACACACACACACACACAACACACTCGTAGAGCGTGATTCTGTGGTAGCTTTGAACACACACACACAAGTGACTTTCCTAAATAGAATTGAGCGCCATCCCCATGTGAAGCATTTGGGTATTGTGTCCAGTATTCTCTCGCGTAATGTTTCTGACTCGATACGGAGTCTGACGTTTTTTTGGTAAGACACTCGTTATGGATACCCTTCCTTTACTTAATAGATGCAATATTAAAGTCTTTTTTCCAGTCATGTGAGTGGAATCTAAGCATAACACTTTCTACCATGGACCTAGTAACCTGCCTTTCTTTTATTTCGACTCGGGTACAATAACACTTGTTTTGGTCCTTTATGATCTGCAAGTATTTTCTTTACTGTTTGTTTGTTCATAGCACTGGGAAAAAGTGGACTGGTAACTATTACTGCGTCCGATAGTTTTAACTGGTCAGTTTATCTTCTTGGAAGCAAAGTAGTCTCTGAACTGGGTTATCTAAGTTGTTCTTTCATTCTTTTACTGCTTCTTCAACCTTTGTATTAGAGATATTATTTGTTGGGTATGGCAATCTATGACTGGATGGTCTTGTCACAGTTGGTCATTCCTGGTGTTGATAACTTTTGTTCAAGACTGAGGATTTTGTTCTCGAGTTGTGTCATTCCTGGGTCTGTTTTGTTAGTTCCCCTCGAAGATTCTAGTTTCAATAACAAGGTGGAGATCTTGTCTTTAGGTATGTGGATTGTTGGTTCATACCTGGGAGACCTACTTTGGTAGTTGAATCCGGGGAAGGAGGGGAGGATGGGCTGGTGGCAGCCATGTTTTGTTTTGTTATTGTTGTGGGTGTCACCTTGAGCGTGGTTGCTGGGGCAACCCGGCGTCCTCCCTGGCTACACATGTTTAATAGTTGATTTTTATCGGTGTTGTTGCAGTGCGGGCCTTGGTGCCTGTTTTCCTCTTAATTCGCCTCATAATACTACAGGACTTGTTTTGTAGTTATGAAGAAGTTGTATTATACAAAGCTTAGGTACGTTGTTCGTCTGCAGCGGGGGTTGCTTTCGGTTTGGGGCATCTTCCTTTAATCTCCTATTATTTTTGATTTGTAGGTTTCACTGTTGGTAATCTTTGTCATTCTGGGTGCTACGTGGGTATGCGCAGTTTTGCTTGTAACTAGGTCATCATAGGACATTGGTGGCTCTGATAGTTGGAGAAAAGTACGGAGCTTGGAGGTCGCTGCTGCCACTGCCGGAGAATGCCTGTGAGAGAATGGGTCTGTGTGGTCAATGTGCACCATATAAAAAAAAAAAAATCCTGCAGCCTGCAGTGCATTATTAGAAATACAAACCGCCGACCATTTTTTTTAATTAAAATGCCGACTTTGTGGTCTATTTTTGTATAGTATTTATGATTGTATTCTCATTTTCTTGGTCTCATTTAATAGAATAAAAACATATTATAGAAATAGATGTTATTTTGATTTTTACTATGAAAAGAACCTGAAAGGAGCTCAAGAAGGGAAATTTTGATTTTTGCCCGATGATCAAAGTAAACAAATGATGTCATTTTCCAATAATGTCCAAGTAAACAAGGTCCTCCATCTCAAATCCGCATCATTGGCAACCATGGAGTGTGCCGATTACGAGTTTTGCCCGAATTACAGAGTGGTTTAGTTAAATACACTTAATAAAATTAACCAACTTTTGACACACATAGTTCATTGAACATCGCAAAAATCAAACATTTCCCTACTTGACTCAATTTCAAGTACTTTTCGTCATGAAAGCAATCAAAATCAATGTCTATATCTATAATATATTCTATTCTATCAAATGAGACCAAAAAAAACCAAGATTACAACCATAAAAACCATGCGAAAATAATATACCCGCAAAAGAGGCGCTAATGGCCTGAAGTGAACTCCTTATTTATCGTCCGTCTTTTTTATTTTTGTTTTACGTTACGAAGCATCTTTCCATCATCATTGCCAAGTTTCAATGAAGAGTCCAACGACAAACAAACCGAGAAAAAAAATATATTTACCAAAAATCATATATGCCAAGCCCCAGCCAGGTACTGGAAATAATCCACTTTGACTTTTTTGGGTTTATTCTAGTTCTCTATAGATATGCTGCCATATATGATAATCTTTTGTAACTGTATTGTTGTGTATACCGTAAAAACTAATTATTTACTTCTAGTCCTGTCGACTGATACAAGAAACCAACCAGTCACTTATTTCAGCTTATCCAATAAAAGTTTCAAATAGGTTCCAGAATAAACAATGCCGACATTCCTAACACAAATAACATTTTCTCTGTTCATTAGTCATGGCTACAGGCCCCTCATTATATTACTCTTGCTTACCATTTGGAATTTTTAATTCACAAAAAAATAGAAGATTTTACTGTTATGAAACTTCTTGCATTATGTAATTGTAATAAATAATGTCAACCATTCTTGACTCCGTATTGATTGGACTGGTAGGAGCGGACGGGTATTGGATGGTGACGTCATTTGTTTTACTCTTGAGCTTCACTAAAGAATAGAACATTTTTTCCGCTACTGTGAGCGCCATTTCGTACTTTTCCGTCATGATACTGCAATCAAATCAGATCTATTTCTGTAATATATATTTCATTCTATCAAAATGAACCGAGAAAACGAGAATAGAAGCATAAAACTGTACAAAAAATGTACCGCTAAGCGCCGCAATGGCTGAGAAGTGAACTCCGCTATTATGGTCTGATTTCTTTCATTTTTGTGTACGTTAAGAAGTATCTTTCCTCATCATTGGCCCATGTTTCCAATAAGATAACCCAACAAACATTTGTGAAAATGACAACAATTATAATAATAATAATAATAATAATAATAATAATACTTTATTTACTAGCTGTAACATGTACAAGGTATACAGGCCTACTGACATCATGACATAACTACTGTATTGAAAGCTGCTTGTATCAGAGTATTTTCAAGCAAATTAGGCCAGTGCTCCCCAGGATAACAGCCTACACAGTTCGGCTAACACCAGGTATCCATTTTACAGATGGGTAACATAGACAACAGGTGTAAGAGAACACGGCCTAATGTTTTCTACCCGGGCTGGGAATCAATATTTGCCAAAAAATCATATACACGGATGGCTAACCCAAGCCTGGTACTAGAAAATAAGCCACGTGACTTTTTGGTTTATCGTAGGTGTTCTCTAACATATGCTGCTATGTGTGACAATCTATTTAGAGAAAATAACTTTTTTGTTTCAGGTTTATGTTGCAGTACGAGTGTATATCACAGTTAGCCCTGTGCTATACCTCCGTTTCTCCTAGATATAAGCCCCAAGACAGGATAGGGAATGGTATTTGTATACCATATCCTCTTCATACCTCTGTCGAACTGCTCGGATTATGCCAAATTTGTTTTTATTCGGAGTAATTTTACATGTTTTATGTTTATTTTTATATTATTTTTTATGTCATATTAGATCAATTGTGATAGGCAAATAACCTGTAGTGTTGATATTAGCGTATAAATAAAGCATATTCTCCTGCATCATGAGACTGATCTATGGCAACCGACAGTGGCTCAAAGCCACCTATCTTTAATGGATAATGTACTGTGTAGGTGCATTACATAATGTGAAGCATTTCTTTTATTTTATTCATTGAACCATGGCTAGGAACTAAAAGTGAGCAGTTATAAACAATAAATGAGAAAAAGAAATTGAATGATTTGTGCAGCACAGTAGCGCTACAAACATATCAGTCAGGTTGGTGTGGTGACTCCTGGAAATTTGAAATTATTCTAGCGCAAAATTAGTGCCAGAATAACTGGAGGAACCGAATAACTGATTGCCAGATTTGATGGCGGACTTGTACCCCATTCTAATATGCTGTCATGATGGTTTCACATATTTGTACAAATTTATTACAATATTGCATAACAGTAAATCTTCTATTTTTTGTTTGAATAAAAAATTCAAAATAGAAAGCAAGAGTAATATCAGAGATGCCTGGAGATGTGACTGATGAACAAAGAAAATGTTATTTTTGAGCCAGGAATGTCTGCATTGTTCATTCTGGACCTTATTTTGAAATGTCATATTGTTTTAACCTTAAATGGTCCAAGCAGATCTACATTCACATGTGTAGTGCTCCAAAAGTAGATCTATTTTTTTTACATATTTTCAAATATAACAAAAAAAAAAAGTAGATCAGAGTTTTTTAAACATTTTCAAATGTAAAAAAAAAAAAGATCTACTTTTTTACATAATATTCAAAAGTTTGAAAAAAACGTATATATACGTTTGAACCATTACGGTTAATTTTTTTGTGAAATTGGCCAAATTGTAAATTTCATGACCACTTATTGGTTAGTTGAAATTAGTAAATTGGGCAGTTTCTTGTACTCAAATGATAGAAAAAAAAATGAGTTCGAAAGAAATAGCTATGAGTTTGGTCGACTGGAACAATGGAATTAGCTGAAAATAGGGCTTAAGGTGGGTGAAATCGCCGATTTTTTTAAATATCGCCGAGGTTGCTAACTTCGCGAGAGTGCAATTCCGTCAGTTTTTCATCAGATTTCGTTCTTTTGGCGTCATTACAATAGGGAAAAGATTCTCTATCATAAGAAAAAAAAATTGGGGGGGAGGGGGAAATTTTGCGACACCAGGAGACACCTCAGGATTGGGGGTTGCGACAGTCAAGGGGCTAAATAGGCATAAATTTTATATTAATTTGTCAAATGTGAATTTGGCCAAGCAAAAATTAAATACTTGGGATGTCGAATTGACAAGGAGAAGTTTGGTCCTTGAAACCCCGAAAGTAACAGCCCTCTTAGAATTTCCTACCCCTAAGGATAGGAAAAGTGTAGCCAGATTTTTAGAAGTTGCTGGTTACTACCTCGTTTTTGTCCAAATTTTGCACAGGTACCGTTTCCCTACTGAATTAACCAAAGTCCAATTTACAATCTTAGGGGACTTCCGGAAAACGTTTGGAAGTTGCCTTTAACCACTTGAAAAGGTTACTATTTTTCGTCCCAGTATTACTAAGTCCGAGTCAACAAACCATCCACTTACAAATAGATGCAAGTACATTACTTTTGGAGCTGCATTGTTACAGAAGACTCCAAATTCTGATTATTACAACCTTTTTCCTATTTTTTTCTTCAAAGTTAAAAGAAACAAACCAAATTCATTACTCAACTATAGAAAAGAAGCCTTTAGCTCTGGCGTTGTATCCCTAGAGAATTTGATGTATATTTTAGGTTCTTCTCCCCATCAGATATCGTTGTATTTCCTGGTCACTAATCCCGTTGACCTTTAAAAATGCTATGAAATCGAAGAATGTTACAATACTTCGTTGGCTTTGAGAAAACAAAATCTCATTGCTGATACCTCATCTAGACCCTGAGATCTTTACTAATATACCTTTTATTTAACATTGGAGTTGGGACCGTTATGGCTTCTTTGTAGTGGAGAAAACGTGGAGCTGATGTAGGACTTCAGTCTGTTACAACCGTTGTTACTACCACGTTTGCTACCCACCACCAAGAGTACAAGTCCCTGGTGACCGTCAGTCGTGATGGGGGAGGTTACACACCACTTCCCTTATTCTCATTGGACAAAAAGAAAAGGCCTGACTATATATAAGTTTTCTGTAAATATTATATCGTGAACCATTTTATTACTAGCTAGATTCAAAAGTTCTACTATAATTAATTATCGGTATTGTATAAATGATAGTTTCTCTCGAGCAAGTTGTAACTTAAGATTTATGTTATTTGTATAGGTAATTTCTATTGTATCATACACATGTATGAATATTGTATATTGTATTATATTTCGGTGGCATGACAGACGAGATGTCACAACACTGTTGTCATCATTCACCCTAACGAAATGACAAACAACAGGCAGGCAGCATAGAGAAAGCAATGAACTCCATTCTAAAACCTCTGCAGCTGTATTGATTTACACCCTCATAATATGCGCTTAGTGGACAATTGTGACAATGCAGATTTGGTTTGCTGATTGTGTTCGCAAGAGTTTTATAAATGGTACAATACAACACTTTTTTCCACTTCTAGGACATTTCCATGCGCAATCTAAAATATGTACAAGATGAGGACCAGTTACTAACCATCCCCATATGCAATTTCGGTTTGTCTTGTCAGCAGACAAATAGTATTCAAAGTACAAGGAACAACACCTGCAAGTAGACCCGCCCACTAAATTTATCAACAACTACCTTCTCGTCAAAGGCGTGGTTACACTTCCTATAAAACTATCTGGCTATTACGTTCAAAGGAAAAGGCCAGAAGTAGGTGTTACATCTGTGCACATACAAAAAAAATGCCCACAACAACGCAGAGACACTCGTTTTTTGTGTGTGAGGAGTGTAAAACACCACTGTGCATGACACCATGTTTCAAAGATTTCCACAGGCTGCAAAAACTTCTAGAAACATTCCTGTGACTGTATATGTGTATATAAAATATAGAAAAATAGTAATAAAGAACATTTTATATCATGTGTGTGTGAAAACAATTTTAAACAATATAAGGACTAACAAGTGTTTGTGGAGCTATCATTGTAGTAAATAACAGAAAAAAACTTATAAAATAGTGCTTAATATTGATCTCACAGGCCATAAAAGTTAGATTGGAAAAAAAATTAAATAAAAATAGAAAAATAGTTACCTAAAATAATAATACCGGGTGGAAGGCAAGTCGGCATTGTTACCAGATATACCGGGGCATTTTCTGTCTACCTTCATGCCTTATATCTCAGTAAGTATTGATGGTAAAAATTTTTTGTTTAGGCCTATAATGTTTAGAGAAAAAAAACTATCTTTTTTCATAGGAAAAAATAATTTTTTTTTTTTTTTGAATTTTGGGCGACCTGAGAACAAGTTTCTGAGAGGGCCTGGGGGACCCTGAAAGGGTTAAGGGTTGCTGCTTACCATCAACCCCAAATCCTTCTCGCATTCTATACGGCCTAAGTCAACATTATTAAGCTGGTAGGTGCTAACGGTTATGGACATTTCTTGCAGCTTTAGATTAATTGAAACTACTCTGCCACTTTTCTGACCACGAATTGTAGGTTTGTTTAAATCCTCCTGAAGTTGGGGAGACTCATTGACGTCTGAATCGATTATCCTACCTATCTTCGTGTCTCAGCCAAATTTGCTCTGTCACTAGTAATTCTCTCGTCAAGGTCGTTTATATTATTAATAAACCAACAATGGGCCTAAAACTGATCCCTGCGGAACGCCACTTGTTACAGATCCCCACTCAGATTTAACCCATTTATGCACACTCTCTGGCTTAACTATTAGTGAGCCATGACTTGACCATGACAGCATTTTTTCCCAATGCCATTGAGCAGCCACTTTTCTTCAAAACGTCTCTGATGTGGTACTCTATAAAAAGCGCCTTACTAAAATCTAAATAACAATATAGAATTCTTTATCCTGAATCATGCGGCCCCTTCAAAAGCTTTGCTGAAAAAAAAAGGTTAATAAATTACGTTAGGAAGGAATTGGGCCCTGGTGAAACCTGTTGAGTATCATTAATCAAAAATTATGCCTATCGAGATGGCTTCTTTTATATATTTTTTTTTATTTTTTTATTATCACACTGGCTATTCCCCAAGGCAGGGGTGCCACAAAAAAGAAACACTTTAACCATCATTTCACTCCCATCACTGTCTTGCCAGGAAAGAAAGGTGCTTTACACTACAGTTTTTAAACTGCAACATTAACTCACCCCCTCTTCAGAGTGCAGGCACTGTTACTTCCCATCTCCAGGACCGAAAATCCGGCCTGCCGGTTCCCTGAACCCCTCATAATGCCACAATCCAACAGCACGTCAAGTATAAAAACCATTGTCTCCATTATCTTTCCTATCAAACACGCTCACACGCATGCCGTGCTGGAAGTCCAAGCCTCTTGCACACAAAACCTCCTTTACCTCCTCCCTCCAACCTTTCCTATGGCCGACCCTACCCCCACCTTCCTTCCACTACAGACTGATTACACTCTGAAAAGTCAATCTGTTTCGCTCCATTATCTGCTACATGTTCCGAACCACCTCAACACACCACTTGCCTTCAGCCCTCTGGACAACAGTTTTGGTAATCCTGCACTCCTCCTACTTCCCAAACTACGAATTCTCAGCTTATATTCACACCACACATTGGCCCTCTGGACATGACATTCTCCACTGCCTCCAGCCTTCTCCTCACTGCAACATTCATCACCATGACTTACACCCATATAAAGAGCGTGGTAAAACTATTCTATCTACATTCCCCTCTTTTGCTCCAAGGACAAAGTTCTTTGTCTCTCCACTGGACTCTCTAGTGCACCCACTCACCCTTTTGCCCCTCATCAATTCTATGATTTCACCTCATCTTTCATAGACCCATCGTGACACGTCCAACTCCCAAATATCTGAATACCATTCACCTCCTCCCATACTCTCTCCTCCAATCTGATATCCAATTCTCCCGCTCCCCCCTCATCACCCTTAATCTTTTTGTTATCCTCATAACCTTAGACTATTTCCTGTATTCAATTTTAATTTTCTTCTTTTGCATACGCCTCCAAATTCATCCCTCCATATCTGCAACTTCTCTCAGAATCTCCCACGTGCATCAGTGTCATCAGCAAAGAGCAACTGTGACAACTCCCACATTATGTGTGATTCTTTATATTTTAAACTCCACGGCCTCTTGCCAAGACACTCGCATTTACTTCCTTACAACCCCATCTATAATATATTATCAACCAATACGGTGACATCGACATACTTGTCTAAGCCTACTTTTAATCCGCCCCCCGGGAAATAATTTCCTCACTTTCCTTTTCGTTTGCTCTAGTAGGACTTGAGCCTCACTATCCTCGTTTGAGTATAAACTCTTCAGCAGCGTGGTTCTCAGTAAACCTACCTCCTACACCATAAACCTGCAAGTGACATCTGCCACATTGCCCCCCTATCCTCACCTGTCATAGATGCCGTTCTCTATGTCCAAATCCTAAATGCACAAAGACCTCTTTTAGCCTTAACTAAATGCTGTTTCACTTATGTGTTTACACTGTAAACACTCTGGTCAACACCACCCCCCTACCTTTCCTAAAGCCTCTCAGTGTGTGTTCATTGCTGTATCCTATTCTCTGTCTTAGACTCTTAATTCTTTCAATAATAACTCTACCATACACTTTACCGGTATACTCAAACAAACTTTCCCCCTATAATTTTTGCCTCTCTTGTCCCCTTTGCTTTATACCAAAGGATGTATGCATGCTCTTCTGCCTCAATCCTGAGGTACCTTACCCTCTTCCATACATTTATTAATAATTGCACCACCACTCAAAACTAATACCCTCAACTGCTTTTTTTTTTTAACATTTCTATCTTTATCCCGCATCAATCCGGCGGACTTACCCACTTTCATTTTACCTCTGCTCATCGAACTTCCCCCACACTCACAACTTGGCTCTTCCTCACTCCTACAAGATGTATTCCTCTCTTGCCCTATACACGAATCACAAGCTTCCTCTATCTTCATCAACATTTAACAATTCTCAAAATATTCCCCTGCCATTTATTCCCAATACCTCTAACTCTCCATATATAACTCTTATCTCCTATTTTTAACTGGACAAAATCATTTGTTCTCTAGGCTTTCTTAACTTGTTAATCACACTCCAAAACTTTTTCTTATTTTCAACAAAATTTGTTGATAACATCTCAACCCACTTCTCATTTGCTTCTATTTTTCTCTTTGCTTCACACTCTTCTTAAACCTCTCTCTTTTTTCTCCATATATCTTCCTCCTTGCTTCACCTTACTACTTGTTAACCAACTTCCTCATATGCTAAACTTTTCTCCCTTACTACTCTCTTTAAGTATTCTTTCCACCAATTCGCTCTCTTCCCTCCCGCACCCACCTTCCTGTAACCACAAAACTTCATGCCGAAACACTCCAACACTACATTTTTAAAAAACCTACCCCATACCTCTTCGACCTCCCATTGCCTATGCTCTCAGTTAGTTAACCCATATCTATCTCCAATAGCTGTTTATATCTTCTACCCTACTACTCCTCTTTTAGTTTATAACATTCACCTCTCTCTTCCCTGATGATTTCTTTTCTCCTTGTATCCCATCTACCTTTTACTATCAGTGTAGCTATCAACTAAAAAGTGCCCCCTAATCTGATATATCTGTGGACCCTCTATAAACATGTACATCCTGAAAGTCTACTCAACAGTCTTTATCTAACCATACATAATCCAACAAACTACTGTCGCATTTCGCCTTATATCATATTCTTGTATACTTATTTATCCTCTTTTTCTTCTTAAAAATATGTATTACCTATAACTAAACCACTTTCTATACAAAGTTCAATCAAGGGCTCCCATTATCATTTACCACCTGGCACCCCCAAAACTTCCTACCACACCCTCTCTAAAGTTTCTCCTACTTTAGCATTCAGGTCCCCTACACAATTTACTCTCTCACTGGTTCAAAGGCTCCTATACATTCACTTAACATCTCCCAAAATCTCTCTCTTCCTCTACATCCTTCCTTTCTCCAGGGCTATTACTCGCTTATTATGACCCATTTTCGCATCAAACCCTTTACTTTATCCACAATAATCCATTGAATTTACAATTTTCATATTCTCTTTTCTCCTTCCATAACTGATCTTCAACATTTACTGCTACCCCTTCCTTTGCTGTCATACTCTCTCAGATTACTCCAGAATTTAATTCCCATTGATTTTCACCCCACCGAAATTCCCCTATCCCCTTCATCTTTGTTGCTTAGGGCCAGGACATCATCAACTTCTTTTCATTCATAACATCAGCAATCATCTGTTTCTTGTCTTCCGCACTACATCCACGCACATTCATGCATCCCAGTTTTATTTAAAGTTTTCTTCTTTACTTTTTAGTAAATGTCTACAGGAGAAGGGGGTTTACTAGCCCATTGCTCCGGCTTTTAGTCGCCTCATACGACACGCATGGCTTACGGAGGAAAGATTCTTTTCCACTTCCCCATGGATAATAGAAGAAATAAAGAAGAACAAGAGCTATTTAGAAAAAGGAGAAAAACCTAGATGTATGTATATATATATGCATGTGCGTGTCTGTGAAGTGTGACCAAAGTGTAAGTAGGAGTAGCAAGATATCCCTGTTATCTAGCGTAGTTTATGAGACAGTAAAAAAGTGACCAGCAATCCTACCATCATGCGAAACAGTTACAGCGTTTCTGCTTCAAGACAGTCATCTGGCAGGACGGTAGTACTCCCCTGGGTGGTTACTGTCTACCAACCTACTACCTTATATTATCAGCTATAATTGACTCTAGTAATTTGCCTACAATTGAGGTTAGGGTTTTTGGGCAGTAATTTTGACCCGGTACTGACTCCCCCCCCCCCCTGTCCTCCTGCTTTACAATCCAGTGAATTATATTAGCCATACTCCATATATACATCAGGCACACACCTATTTGAGAGTTAAATTTAAAAAATATTTGTAAAGGTTCACAGAGTTCCATTTTTACATTCTTTAAGAATCCTGAAAAAGTTATCAGGGCCCCGGGAGTTATTTTGCTTTATCTGGTCTATCTGTTTGATAACCAGTGTCACTAGTGGACTGTGATATTGCATAATTTACAATCTTCAAGACCCACTATAAAAATTAATTACTGGGATATTGTCGTGTCTTCTGAGTGAAAACCGACGAGGAAAATAATTATTAAGAATAGAGCACATTCATTCTCCTTGTCAGTGGATGCCACACGAGTTTGTTTTAAGGGACCTATTCTTATCTCTAACTTTTGTTTATAAACCTGGAAAAAAAATTTTTGTGTGTTAGTTTTTGAATTGCCCTAGCAACTTTAATTTTCATAGTCCTGTTTAGCGCTTTTTTATCCCCTTTTTACACTGTCCTGTTAATTGCAAATTTACTGATTCATATAGGATGCCTCACCTCTGCGCTCGCGCGCGCTCGCTACGCCTATAAATTCCTTTCTTCTGTCCTAAAAGATATTTGAGCCTATTATTCATCCATTTGGGGTCATTTCTATTCAATCTAATTAACAATCTTTCTTAACCCTTTCAGGGTCCGTCCCGTAGATCTACGGCTTTATGGTGAGTGTCCAAACCGTAGATCTACGCCATGAGCTCAGGCTCACTCTGAATAAAATGTGAGTGGTACATTTGGGCCTAGATATGAGAGAATACATCTATGTGGTATGTGTGCACCACATAAAACAGATCCTGCAGCACACTATGTATAATGAGAGAAAAAAACTGAAATCATGATTTTTCGATTAAAACAGCAACTTTGCAGTGTTTTTTCGTATGTTTTTTATAGTTGTATTTGCGATTTCTTGGTCTCATTTGATAGAATGGAGACTATTACAGAAAAAAGAGATGATTTTGAATGTGTTTAGCACTGGGAAATGGCTTGAAAACTTGAGCTCAAATAGTACGGAAAATGTTAAATTTGCGATATTCAAGAAGTGAACAAACGACTCCTCACACGTCTAATACACGTCAGCTGGTGGGTCTAATTATCATTCACAAATATGGTGAGATATTTATACAATTATTACAGTATTGCATAACAGTAAATCTTCTATTTTTTGGTTGTAAATAAAAATTCATTGGTGAATAAAAAAATCAAAAAATGGAATTTATTGTTAAAGTCTCAAAACAAACTAATGAACAGAGGAAATGGTAGTTTAGTGCCAGGAGATGCCTACATTGTTTATTCTGGACCCTATTTGAAATTGGAATATTTTGAACTTTGTGTTCATTGGCCAAATTAACAATTTCCGATCACTTTATTTGTAGTTGAAACAGTTGACTTGGCCGATTTCTTGTGCTCAATTCGATAGTATAGATGTAATACTAGTGAAAATATCTAAGAATTTGGTAGATTGAATATGTTAATGGCCTAAAAATGGGGAGTCAAAGCGGCAAAATCGCCGATTCGTAAATATCGCTGAACATCAAAATTCGCTCGAGAGCATATTTCATCAATTTTCCACCAATTTGTACTTTTTGTTTTATTTACCTTCACAAAAAAGATTCTCTACTCGATTTCATAAAAGAAAAAAAATAACAAAATTTTTTTTGAAAAATTCTTGGACATGGTGGCGTGGACTCCGATTTGGGGCCTTGGACCCTGAAAGGGTTTAACACAATATATGCTGCCTTTGGCAGATGTTTTTGTGTTGGTTTAAGAAAGCTGTCATACTGATAGCTCTCTTCGTTACTCCAGTCCCACAGGATGATTGAAGTGTTCTCTAAGCCCATTGGTAATTACTAAACGAAAAATCTGGGACCATTACTGAATTATCCTTACTATCATACTTCCATTTCAATGCTAATGGTAATTGATTTGTGATCACTTGTCCCGAGTTCCTTTGTAATTATCTAAATTATTAACCAAGGGTTTCCTGTTTGCCAGAATTAAATCAAGCAGGTTATTTCCCCTTGTAGGCTCTTGTCACAACTGTTCTTTCAAAAAGGAACAATCCTGAACTACTTCTAAGAAATGTAGATTCTAAATTCCAGTCATGAAATTCTAATCAATCTGACCAAAGTTGATGTCCCCTAGAATTACTACGTTATCTTGCCTTGTGGCCTTACAACAATTTCCTCCATAGTTGTCTCCTTTGGTCCCTATCTAAAGGTTTGGAGGACAGTATATCATCACATAAAATCAATATTTTCGTGTTGCTCTGAAAATTCTATCCAAACAGAACTGTATGTGTTTATTTCAGATTTTATTCCTTTTTTATGCAACGTTCAAGCGATTCTCCAAACATACAATGCCACCCCACCCCCCTTCCCAATACTTCTATCTACAGTGGACCCTCGGGTATTCGTGGCTTCGGTATTCGATTAAATCCGGTATTCGATGCATTTTATCGCAAAAATTTTGCCTCAGTATCCGATCGAAAACCCGGTATTCGATGCGATTCGTACGAGACGTGTCCACGTGTGGCCTGAACTGCCCCATGTGTGCCAGGTTTACAACCCTAGCCAGTGTGTGCACATCTAAGGATACATTCGGTACATTCCACATTATCACTGTTTTTGGTGCTTGTTTCTGAAAAAGTAAGTCACCATGGGCCCCAAGAAAGCTTCTAGTGCCAACCCTTCGAGAAAAAAGGTGCTAATGACTATTGAAATGAAGAAAGAGATAATTGCAAAGTACGAAAGTGGAGTGCGTGTGTCGGAGCTGTCAGGTTTTATAGTAAACCCCAATCAACCATCTCTACTATAGTGACCAGGAAAACGGAAAGTCAAGGAAGCTGTTCTTGCAAAACGTGCAACTGTGATTGCAAAACAGCGACCGCAAGTGTTAGAAATGTTGAGAGACTGTTATTGGTGTGATAAATGAAAAATAGATAGCAGGAGATAGCATCTCTCAAGCGATCATTTGTGAAAAGGCTAGTCAGTTGCATGACGATTTGGTAAAGAAATTTCCTGCAGCTAGTGCTGATGTGAGTGAATTTAAGGCTAGCAAAGGTTGGTTTGAAAGATTTAAGAATCATTGTGGCATACATAGTGTGATTAGGCATGGTGAGGCTGCCAGTTCGGACCAGAAAGCAGCTGAAAAATATGTAAGGGAATTCAAGGATTACACAGACAGTGCAGAATTTAAACCTGAACAAGTGTTTAATTGCGACGAAACAGGCCTGTTTTGGAAGAAAATGCCAAGCAGGACCTACATCACTCAGGAGGAAAAGGCACTCCCAGGACATAAGCCTATGAAAGACAGGCTTACTCTGTTGATGTGTGCCAATGCTAGTGGTGATTGCAAAGTGAAGCCTTAATTGGTGTATCACTCTGAAACTCCCAGAGTGTTCAGGAAAAACAATATCCTCAAGGCTAATTTGTGTGTGCTGTGGAGGGCAAACTTTAAGGCCTGGTAACAAAGGGCTTTTGTCGGGTAAACCGGTTACCCATGTTTGCCCCCAAATTGAAAAATAATTCCTAATTGAAAAAATTTAAATTTAAATTTTGCCCCTTTAAAAAAATTGCCCCTGGTATTAAAAAAAATTAAACGATTTTCTGAAACAGAACTTTTAAGGTCAAGTTTTTTTATAACCATTTCTTGGGCCCTTTGGAAGAAGGGCATTTAAAAAATTAAGAAAATGTACAAAAGCTAAAGGGTTTCAAAGTGCTTGTTTTTTGCCAAAAGAAAACAAGACTCCCCTCTAAAAGAGTTGGGGGGAAATCATTTAAAATATAGTTTATAAATTATAAGTTTTGGGCTTAAGTAAAAATCTTATTGGGGGAAAAAAATTCCAAATGTGTAAAAAAGGGGGAAATTTATTTAAAAAGGCTAAACCTAAGAACAGAAATGATTTTGGAGGAATCCAATTTTTCATTGGAAACCCTTTTTGGGAAAGGGGGAAATTGGAAATTGTGGGAGGCAAATTAAAATTTTCCATCATTTTATTTTGTAGGTTAAACAGTTGAGGCCCGATTTTTGGGAAATCTACAAAGAAGTATAATGAAATGCAAGAATTTTATTGGAATAAGAATTGGCAATGGGGTTAAAGTGCAAACCTTGTTATGACACATAAAACCCAACAAACTAATTTTTTTCAAACCGTCTTGTTTATTACCCAACAAGCTTAAAACTTAGAATTTCATAAAGGAAATTAAAAAATTTTAAAATTTTGGACAGGTCGTGACTCCAAGGCTTGGCCCTAGGGTTAAAAGAAGGGAAGTAACCCCGGAAAAGGACTTGCTACCTCAAGTCGTAATGGAAGGAATTCCCCTTCTAAACACTAACACCTCTCCCCTCCTCCCATCCCCATCAATCATCACCAGATCTTCATTAAAGGTCCACCAAATTCAAAACACTCAACCACTCACCATAACAAAACATCCATACTTATTATGCACTTATACATACTTTAGAAAAATTAACTCGGGAATTAACCCTCCCTCAAACATCTCCTTGCCAACCTCAACAGAACACATGACCATAATACAAGGCACAGATCACTCTTTGATGTTCCTCGTGTCCATCCCCACGCTATGCAAAAACTCAAGGACATAAAAGGCCCTAAAATCTGGAATTCATTACCTGTAAATATAAAAGAAACACTACCTTTTTTATAAATTCAAGTCTCTTCTCAAAGTTCACTTACTCACTCAAAACCAAATAAATACTGAATAACTGAACCATATAAATTGTATATCCTAAATGTTACTTACAATTATATCACACAAATGTTAAACCTAACTTTGTTATTTTTTTAAATACACTACCTAACAGAATACTCCATTCTACTGAATGAACAGTAATGCATGCAACCATTGGACCTGTCTTTGTAATACTCATTTGTATTTTATAGTTATCTGTTTACAATAATGTCTTATCACTGATTTCATCATTGCTTAGTTAATCTTAAGTTAATTTTAAGCCAGCCCGTAATGCTATGCATATAAGTGGCTTTGGCATGCTGCTCTTACCTGTATTTTTTGTACCTCTGTTTGTATGCTAAATTTCTAAATAAAAATAAAATAAAAAAATAAAGGTAAGTTCAATTATTCTATTGTTATTGTTGTTATTGTAATTATTCTATTTCATTAAACTTAATATTTCATGTAGTAAATTTTTTTTTTCATACTTTTGGGTGTCTTGCATGGATTAATTTGATTTCCATTATTTCTTATGAGAAAAATTGATTCTCAGGAATGGATTAATATCGAATACTAGGGGTCCACTGTACTTGGAACAGTTTAAAACCCTGAATGTGACATTCTGCAGGCATGTCCCGACTGTTTGAATTAAACCATGTCTCAGTTATGGCAAATACATCAATGTTACCTGCACTAGCACTAATCTCAACTCGTCCATCTTATTCCTAGCACTACGGCTATTAGCATAATATACATTGAAAGACCCTCCTTTCTCTTTACCCTTCCTGCTCATTTTTTTTCTACTAAACCTATTACTATCCTTGTCACCTAGTGCCACTGGCTTTTCAATATCCACCCTGTTCTGCTTATTACTAGTTCCCCTAGAACTCATAATATTACTACACTGGGACTTCACTGTTTTCCCGCCAAAACCCATACCACTAACTATTCCTAGTTTAAAGTCCTAACAGCTCCCTCCACTGCAGTTGCCAGTGCCCCCACCCCAGACCTAGATAAGTGTCCCCCATTCCTGGCATACATGTCATTTCTGCCATAGAAGAGGTCCCAGTTGTCAATGAATGTTACCGCATTTTCCTTACAGTATTTGTCCAGCCAGCAATTGACACCAATTGCCCTGGACAACCATTTGTTTCCAACTCCTCTCCTTGTCAAAATATCACATATGACAGGGTTCCCACCCTTCCTCCTAATTATCTCTATTGCTGACTTATACCTGCTAATCAGGTCCTCACTCCTACGTCTGCCAACATCGTTGCCTCCAGCACTGAGACAGATAATAGGATTGCTCCCATTACCTCTCATAATGTTATCCAGACGGCTAACAATATCCTTCATCCCAGCCCCAGGAAAACACACTCTCTGCCTCCTACTCTTATCCTTCACGCAGAATGCCCTATCCATGTACTTAATCTGGCTATCCCCAACAACAACTATTTTTTACCTTCCTTGGCGTCGTTCGTTGTGATGTTCCCAAGTAATCAACTCACATTCGTCAGGTAGCACTACACCTTCAGTTGTGGAATTCGTCAAGCAGTTCTCAATGGTCTTTGTTGGGGTTTCTAGGGATGTCTCACTCATGTCTGCCAATGCTTCCTTGGTGCTTGTTGTGGTATTCCCAGTAGAACACCCACATTCGTCAGGTAGCACCAAAAATGGGTTGGAGGGTTCCACAGTAGTCTTCTGATTCCTTGTTATTTCTACCTCTCTAACAGTCTTCTTGATCCTCAGCTTGATTCCTTGTTGCCCGGCCACTGACCAAGTTCCCTTCTTAACCTGGGGACTCACAACAGGAGGACTACTACGAATCCTCTTGTTCTCCGTTAATCGCCAGATCTCCAGCTTAGCAACCCTAAGCTCTTCTTTCAGCTGCTGGTAAATTTGTTCAAGGGAGGGCATCCTGAACCAGGATGCCCTCTTTTGAACAACTTTACCAGCTGGCCTTAAATTCACCAATGTGAGCACTAGTTCCAGGCATTTTTTCCTGTTCACCTGGGTGTTAGTCGACTCATGTGGGTCGCATCCTGGGGGACAAGATTAACTCTTTCAGGGTCCAAGGCCAAAATCTGAAGTGGTGCCCCAGTGTCCAAGAATTTAAAAAAAAAAAAATTGTTATTTTTCTTATGAAATGGTAGAGAATCTTTTTGTGAAGGTAATAAAACAAAAAGTACGAAATTTGATGGAAAATTGACGAAATTATACTCTCGCGAATTTTGATGTGTCAGCGATATTTACGAATCGGTGATTTTGCTGACTTTTACTCGGATTTTAGGCCAATTACATTATTCCAGTCGACCAAATTCTTAGCTATTTCACTAGTACTACTTCTATTCTATCGACTGAGCACAAGAAATCGCCAAGTCAACTGTTTCAACTACAAAATAAAGTGATTCGGAAATTGGTAATTTGGCCAATTTAACACAAAGTTCAAAATATTCCAATTTCAAAATATGGTCCAGAATAAACAATATAGGTATTCCTGGCACTAAACTAACATTTCCTCTGTTCATTAGTTACGTTTTGAGGCTTTACAAATAAATTCCATTTTGATTTTTTATTCACATAATGAATTTTTATTCACACCAAAAAATAGAAGATTTACTGTTATGCAATATTGTAATAATTGTATAAATATCATCACCACATTTGTGAATGTATATTAGACCCACCAGCTGGCGTGTATTAGACGTGTGAGGCCGTTTGTTTACTCTTGAACATTGGCAAAAATTTAACATTTCCGGTACTTTGAGCTCAGTTTCAAGCCATTTCCATTGCTAAAACCAATTAAAATCATCTCTATTTCTGTAATATGTCTTCTATTCTATCAAATGAGACCAAGAAATCGCAAATACAACTATAAAAAACATACGAAAAAACACTGCGAAGTTGCTGTTTTAACCGAAAATCACGGTCTCAGTTTTTTTTCTCTCATTATACCAGTGTGCTGCAGGATTTGTTTTATGTGGTGCACACATACCACATATATGTATTCTCTCATATCTAGGCCCAAATTTACCACTCACAGTTTATCAGAGTGAGCTGAGCTCATGGAGTAGATCTACAGATTGGACCCTAAACGTAAAGCCGTAGATCTACGGGACAGACCCTGAAAGGGTTAAGGACCCCAATGGAAATAAGTTAGACAGTCCTCGATGATGCACTGGCTTTCTTGGGTTATCCTGAGTGGCTAACCATCTGGGGTTAATTGTTCCTCGGTAATTGTTTCCCATTAAGCCACACCAACAACACACTCTCCACATCTTTGAGTAGTACAGCTGATGGTAGTGCAGCAGCAGCTGACTGGTGCAGCAGAAGCTGCCTGTGGTACAGCAGCAGCTGACTTTGGTGCAGCAGCAGCTGACCGTGGTTCAGCAGCAGCTGACTCTGGTTCAGCAACAGCGGACTTTGGTGCAGCAGCAGCTGACTGTGGTGCAGCAGCAGCTCACCGTGGTTCAGCAACAGCTGACTTTGGCGCAGCAGCAGCAGCTGACTGTGGTCAGCAAGCACAGCAACACGCTGACACTGTGGTGCAGCAGCAGCTGACTGTGTTATAGCAACAGCTGACCGTGGTGCAGCAACAGCTGACTGGTTCAGCAACAGATGACGGTGGTGCAGCAGCAGCTGACCGTGGTACGATAGTATTTCGATAGTATTTCTCACCCTTTTTCCCACAGGGTTGGCACTAGAAGTTTTCTTTGGGCCTATGGTGGCTTATTTAGCAGTTACAAGCACTAAAAACCATGGAATAATATGAAATGTATCGAATGTATGCATGCAACCGGCCACCCTAGCTTGTTAACAATGACGGCAGGGCAGCTGAGGTGCTCAGGCTGGATGGACAGGTTTGGAATGAATCATGTTAGTCAGAAACAGCTGATGGTGGTGCAGCAGCAGCTGACAATGGTGCAGCAGCAGCTCACCGTGGTTCAGCAACAGCTGACTGTGGTGTAGCAGCACTGACCATGGGCAGCAATATCTGACGGGGGTTTGCAGCAGCAGCTGATTTGGGGTTCAGCAACAGCTGACTGGTCCAACAGCTGACTCGGGTGCAAAAACAGCTGACGGTGGTGCAGCGGGCACTGACAGGGGTACGATAGCCCATATTTCACACCCTTTTTTAACCACGGGGTTGGCCTAGAATTTTTTTCTTTCGGCTCAGGTGGTTTATTTAGCAATTACAAGCACTTAAACAATGAATAAAAAAAAAATTATCGAATGTATGCTCAATCGGCACCCGGCTTGTAAACAATAGGGCAGGGCATTTGAGGCGTAGACGGGAGGGACAGGTTTTGGGGGAGGAATCATGTTGGGCAAGTTTTTTTTCATGAGGCGAGGCAAAAGTTTTTGTTCAGATGTTTGTGTGGCGAATTAATTATGCAATGCTTTTGTTAGGGGGGGTCCCTGTACTATATACAGCAACTGAAAAAAAAAAATATTCTCTGGGGTTCTTCATAGACCTAGGGGAAAGCATTTATACAGTAACCAAAATCTTTCACCTAAAACTAAGCATTTGGAGTCGGAGGACACTCTCAATTAATAAAATCTTATCTTGTGGAAAACACCAGTATTACAGAAGGCCCCACTTATGCGGGGGGGTTGGGTTTTCCGGGCTATCCGGGAAAGCAAACATCGCCGGAAAGTGGACACCTTTTTTTTCCATTTATAAATGCATAACATAATCCAAAAAACCCAATTTTCACAAATTTTATTTTAAGTTGTAATAAAAACTAGGCTTTAAAAAACACAAAAAGAAAATACATTCAAGTACATTCTTTACTTATTTTAAAAGATTTGTAATCTTAACCCTTTCGGGGTTTCCCCCCTAAATTTCTGCTTTAGGGGAGGTCCAAAAACCTAGACTACGCCATGAGTCAGCTCCTCTGAAAACTGTGATGGTACATTTGGGCCTAGATATGAGAGAATACACTAGTGGGATGTGTCACCAAAAAACAGATCCTGCAGACACTGTTATAATGAGAGAAAAAAAAATGAAAACTGATTTTTTTGATTAAAACAGCAACTTTTCAGTGTTTTTTTTTGTAGTTTTTTATAGTTGTATTTGCGATATCTTGGTCTCATTGATAAATGGAAGACATATTACAGAAAGAGATGATTTGATTTGGTTTTTTGCACGGAAATGGCTTGAAACTGAGCTCAAAGTTGCGGAAAAGTTAATTTTTTCCGATATTCAAAAGTAAACAAACGACCCCACACGTCAATAAAGCCCGCTGGGGGGTCTAATTACATTTACAAATATGGTGATGATATTTAACAAATTTTTACGTATTGCATAACAGTAAATCTTCTATTTTTGGTGTGAATAAAAATTATTTGTGAATAAAAAATCAAAAGGAATTTATTTTAAACCCCAAAAAAAAAAACTAATGAACAAAAGGAAATGTTAGTTTATGCCAGAAAAGTACATTGTTTTTCTGGACCCTATTTTTAAATTGGAATATTTTGAACTTTGTGTTAAATTGGCCAAATTTAAAAATTTTCCCATCACTTTATTTTGTATTGAAACAGTTGACTTGGGGATTTCTTGGCTCAATCGATAGAATAGAAGTAAAACATGAAATAGCTAAAATTTTTTTGATTTGGGAAAAATTAATTGGCCTAAAAAAGGGAGTCAAGTCGGCAAAATCGCCATTTCGTAAAAAATCGTGACACACAAAAAAATTTGCGAGAGCATAATTTTTAAAATTTTTCCCCCAAATTTCGTACTTTTTTTTTTTATTACCTTCACAAAAAAATTCCTTACGATTTCATAAGAAAAAATAACAAATTTTTTTTTTGAAAAAATTTTAAGGGTTAAAAAAACCCCAGATTTTTTACCTAAATTAAAAAAAGGGAGAAGGTAGTAATGCGGGAAGTCATGTTATTTGGCCCCCTTTTAATTAATATACATTTTTAAAAAATCCCATTAAAATCCATACTGTAATACTATTTACCTTAAAATAAGTGAGTTTATGTAGAAGAGGGGGGGAATATTTATTGAGGAGTCAAGTGGAGCCGTGGTATAATGCCCAAAACCTGGGGTTTTCACCACCCCTCCCAACTTCCAAGAGTAATTATTAGCTTTGAAAAACTTTTTTTTGAATTTAATGTTCTCCAATCCTTTGATGAAATAAATAAAGGGAGAAGTAATGAATAAATCAGGGGGATTTGGCTCCCCAATTATAACGTTTTCTCTGATTACCAAGAAAAACATTTATTTATTTATTTATTATTTATTTAAATTTGAGAAAATTTCCGGGTACAAAAAAAACAATAGGCACATGCCAAGACTTTAAATGCATGCTTTTAACGGGTGGCAAAAATTAACTTAAAAAACTAAGCAATAAATGAAAAAAGGATAAAACTTTAATGTAAACAGATTCATAAAGGCACAAGAATATAATGTTGTCCCTCGGCTGGCTACCACAAGGTCCACAAGTAATTATTATAAAGGCACGTAAAAAATCAGTGGACCCCCGGTTCGCGTACAATCTGTTCCTGAGAGCTCTCGAAACCAAAAAATATCAAAGCGAATAAATTTTCCCCATAAGAAATAATGAAATAAAATTTAAATCCGTGCAAGACCCCAAAAATATAAAAAAAAACTTTTCCACAGAAATTTTAAAGTTTAATGCAATAGAATACATTTTACAATAACAACAATAACAAAAATAAAAAACGAAAGAAAAATTACACTTACCTTAATGAAGATCTGGTGAGATTGATGGGGATGGGGGAGGGGGGTGGGGAGGTGTTAGCTTTTAAAAGGGGAACCCCCCCTTGGGGACTTGGGTAGCAGTCCTTTTCCGGGGTTATTTCCCCCTTCTTTTAATGCCACTGGGACCAGGTTAGAGTCACGGCCCTCTGTCGCACAACAACTTCCATAAGGCCTGTACCTCTCTTCCTTTATGACTTTCCTAAAGGGGTTCAAAAACATTGTAGTGTAAAGTCACCCAGCACGGCTTGCTAGCTGTCGAGGGTGATTTTCATCCAAAAAGGTTTTGCACTTCAACCCATTTTGCACATTTTTCCCTTAATCTTTGAATGGGCAATTTCTTCAATTTCTCTTCCCCTCCTCCGAACATTTCCTCAGGTGTGGCCTCTTGCTGTTGATGATGATCTAGCAGCTCAAGGGGGTTAGTTCTTCATTGTCCTCCTCCACCAACTTTTCCCACACCTCCCCACTAACCTCCAACCCCAGGATTCCCCTAATGCCAAATGGATTCCCAAGGGCATAGGCCTCGGGGTTAGCCTCAAACTTTTTTCGAAACCCCTTTTTTGTCTACACATTCTGGCCACAGTTTTTTTCCAGCAGAGTTCAAGGTTCCTTGTCACTCCCTCCCAGCCTTACCTTTAAGTTTTACACTTTTTGAGGATGTAAAGTGACCCTTCCAAAACCCCTTTAAGTCAATTGAGTTTCTGTGGTCCTTAAACGCACCTTTCAAACATAGCTTTTCTGTACATTTTTAAAATTGGGAAAAGACCTTCTGGGCCATGGGGTGCGGAGAGGGGTGATATTAGGAGGCAAAAAATTTCCTTAAAGAAACTCATGTCCCCAGAAATCGCTCGCCCAAATTGAAAGGGTGCCCGGGGGGATTTTTCTAATACCCGGAGGGACTTAAGGTCTAATTCCTTTTTAATTAGGTAATTTTTCACTTGGGGGCAAAAGCATGGGGTAACCATCATAAAAAATCCCTAGTGAAACCCCTGCCTTACGTTTGCCCCCCACAGCCAAAACAAAATTAGCCTTGAGGATAATCTTTTGCCTGAAGTCTGGGATTTCAGAGGATACCAATTAAGGCTTCACTTTGCAATCACCCCTAGCATTGAACACATCAAAAGAGTAAGCCTGTCTTTCATAGGGTTTTCCTGGGGTGCCCTTTTTTCCCCAGTAATGAGGGCCTGCTTGGTAATTTTTTTTTCCCAAAAAAAGGGGCCTTTTTTTTTCACATTAAAAACCTTTAGGTTTTCAACTTTAACCCCTATGTTTTGAATTCATCACATATTTTTACCCCTTTGTGGTGAACTGGAAGGCCCCCCATGTAAATATGTTCCCCTACATTTTAAAAAACCTTTTTAAAAACCGGCTTAATTATAAAAAACTTTGGGCAAAATTTTTTTTAAAATTTAGCAAATGCCAGGTTTTTCAAAATATTGTTGGGAAACTATTTTCTGGTTTTTATTTTTTAAAATAAAAATTTCAAATTTTTAATATTGCTGGTTTTAATAAGTTGCCCTTTTGAAAAAAGTTCGATGCGTTTTTCCTTTAAAGTAAATGGTTTATTTGGGGTTTACTTAAAAAGCCTAAAATCCCTTTTTCTACTTTGCAATTATCTTTTTTTTATTTCAAAGTCATTAGCCCCCGCTTGAATTGGACTGGGAGCTTTTTGGGGCCCCGGTGCTTTTTGAAAACGGCCCAAAAAAGGATTTTGGAAAAAGGGTATTGAAAATCCTTTTCCGCCCACTTCTGGTTGTAAAATTTAAAAGGGGGGTTTTTGGGCCACACATGGAAAATTTTTACGAAAAATACCCGGGTTTTTTGGGAAGCAGGAAATTTTCCGATGTAATGCATGGCCGGTTTTTAAATACCAATGCTCCAACGGGGGCCAGCATAATCCAGCAAAAATTCCAAAAATTTTGGGTTCTAAAATCGGGAAAAAAAAATAAAAAAGAAAAATAATTTTTTTTTTTAAAATTTAATAAAAGGTGGGAAGGGCGGGGGTTTTTTAATAAAACAGAAGGCAACCTTCATCCTCTAATTCATTAAAGCAAATTAGCTCCCCTTTTTCTAGCAGCTAAGCTTTTAACCCAATAGTTAGACCAAATAGTTTTAACAAAAAAACAGGGAAACAATACAAGTTCGACAATTTTTAAAAACAACCTGAAAACTTGGTATTTTTCAAAATAATTCTTAAATTTCAAATTCGTTTTTCTTTATAAAATAACAGTTTCAAATTTTTATTGGTGGTTTCGTATAAAGAACTTTCAGAGGGTCCCTTGAACCCTGCATGGTAGGATTTGGGGTTGATTTTTAAAATTTAAAAATATTAAAAATTATGGGGGTAATTTGGTATTATCGCTAATTTACTAAAACTAGTTTGGGGAGTTTGAATGTGAATGCTTTTTTTTTGGAAACCAATACTATTTTCCCGTTTTTGGAGTATCACAGGCCAATTTTATGACTATTAGGTTTCCCTTTTATTTTTAGATTGAGATTGTATTTCGTTTAGGGTTTAAAATGGGGGGATGAGTGAAGTGAGAACCACCGGGGTGGTATTAATGAAATTTTAGTTAAAGGGGGGGTTTACCCGGGAGAAAAGATGTTTTCTAATGGTTTTTTTAAAGGGTGATGAATGTGTCGGGCATTTCAAATTTTTTTTTAAGGAAGGGTGTTCCAGTTTTTAAAGGGCCTTTGAATACATTGAATTTTTGAAAAGGTTTAGTGGGAAACAAAAGGGTTTTTGTCATAGAGATGTTTTTTGTCTGGGTTATGCCTGTGGGTTCTTTTTAAAAACTACAAGAAAGCTTTTAGGTCAAGGTTAATTTTGGGAAATTTTAAGCCCTTTTAGATGTAGATTGCACAGTAAAAGTTTTGGAGGTACTGAACAGGGAGTAATTTTTAGATCTATGAAGGGGGGGGGGTGGTTGCCAGGGATAGGTTTTTTGGGTGATTATTTTTTCCCCCGCGGGGAGTTTCGGTGGGGGGGAAATAAATGGGATTAAATCGGGAGTATCTGAGAGAGTTTTGAGGGAAAAAAAAGGGGAAACAGTAAAAGTTTAATGATCAGTTTATGGAAGGAGAAAAAAAGAAAAATAAGTGTAAATTCCAAAAAATTTTGTGGATTAAAAATAAAGTTTTGGGTGCGGGGAATTTGGGGGATAATAAGCGTGTATGCACCTGGAGAAGAAGGGAAAGCAGGGAAAAGAGAGAGATTTTGGGAGATTTTAAAATGAATGAAAAGGAGCCTTTGAACCAAGTGAGAGAGTAATTGGGGGTAGGGGACCTGAATGCTAAGGGAGAGAGGGTGTGGTAGGGAATTTGGGGGGGGCAGGTGGGAAAAGATAATGGGGGGCCCTTTTATTTTAACTTTGTATAGAAAGGGGTTTTTGGTTTTAGGTAATACATATTTTTAAAAAAAAGAGGTAAAAAAAGTATACAAATATGGGTTAGGGGGAAATGACGTAGTTTGTTGGATTATGTATTGGTAGATAAAAAAACTGTTGAGTAGACTTTAGGTGTACAAGTTTTAGAGGGGCCACAATATATTTAGATCACTTTTTTTGTAGTACATGAGAGAAAGGGATACAGGGGAAAAAGAAGCACAAGGGGGAAAAGAGAGGGGAAGTTTTTTAAACTAAAAGAGGAGGGAGTTAGGGTTAAAAAAAATAAACATTCTATTGGGGATAGATGGGCTAAAGAGAGCAAAAGGCAATGGGGTCGAAGGGGGTATTTGGGTAGGTTTTTTTAAAAAGTATGTTAGAGTGTTCACAGAATTTGTGGTTTCAGGAAATGGGTGCGGGAGGGAAGAGGAGCGACTGGTGGAAAAGATGATGTGAAGAGAGTAGTAAAGGGAAAAAGATAGCATAGGGGAAATTTTTTTCCAAAATAGAAGTGATCCAAGGGGGGAAGAGTATATGGAGAAAAAAAAGAGAGGTTAAAAAGAGTGGGGAAGCCCAAAGTAAAAAGAGAGCAAAAGAGAGAGTGGGTGAAAGTTATCAACAAATTTTGTTGAAAATAAAAAAAATTTTGAGTGAGATTAAAAAAGTTAAGAAAGGGGGGCCTTTTTTGAGAACAAATTTGGGTTTGCAGTTAAAAATAGGAGAGGAGAGTTATTAAATGGAGGGGTTAGAGGTTTAGGGAAATGGAGGGAAAAATTTTTTAGGGAAATTTTTAAATGTTTTATTTAAGTAAAGGGGAAACCCGTGATTTTATGTATAGGGCAAAGGGGGAAAAAAACATCTTTAGGAGTGAGGAAGAGCCATTGTGATGTGAGGGAAGTTCGTGAGGCAGCAGGTAAAATGAAAAGGGGGTAAGGCAGCCGGGATTGATGGAATAAAGATTAGAAATGTTAAAAGCAGGTGGGGAAAATAGTTTTGGAGTGGTTGGTGCAATTATTTAATAACTGAAATGGAAGAGGGTAAGGTACCTAGGATTGGCAGAGAGCATGCATAGTTCCTTTGTATAAAGGGAAAGGGGATAAAAGAGAGTGCAAAAATTATAGGGGGATAAGTCTGTTGAGTATACCTGGCAAAATGTTGGTTTGATTATTATTGAAAGAAAATTTAAAAGTAAAGACGGAAGAATAGGATAGCAGATGAGCAAGGAGGCTTTAGGAAAGGTAGGGGGTGTGTGGAACCAGGTGTTTACAGTGAAACATATAAGTGAACAGTATTTAGATAAGGCTAAAGAGGTCTTTGTGGCATTTGTGGATTTGGAAAAGGCGTATGACAGGGTGGATAGGGGGGCAATGTGGCAGATGTTGCAGGTGTATGGTGTAGGAGGTAGGTTACTGAAAGCAGTGAAGAGTTTTTACGAGGATAGTGAGGCTCAAGTTAGAGTATGTGGGAAAGAGTTTTTAGTTTAATATGTTTATTATGCACCCCATACCCATCCTGTGGGCGGTAGTCAAAAGATTACAGAGGTACATAATGGGTCCAGGGACTGGGCCTCAAAGTTTTGATAGCTGAGCAAGTTACAGAGGTAATGAATTCACAATTTACAAAGGTAATGAACTCACAATTTACAAAGGTAATGAACTCCAGGTAGGTCTAGTCACAATCATGACAAGTTACAATGGTATTTACAGATTACAGAGGTACACAATGGGTCCAGGGACCGGGCTCCAAAGTGTTGATGGCTGAACTAGGTACAAGGTAATGAACTCACAAGTTACAAAGGTAATGAACTCACAATTTACAAAGGTAATGAACTCCAGGTAGGTCTAGTCACAATCATGACAAGTTACAAAGGTATTTACAGATTACAGAGGTACACAATGGGTCCAGGGACCGGGCTCCAAAGTTTTGATGGCTGAACTAGGTACAAGGTAATGAACTCACAAGTTACAAAGGTAATGAACTCACAAGTTACAAAGGTAATGAACTCACAAGTTACAAAGGTAATGAATACTGTAAGAATGGTTACTTACTTTTATACATGGCTGCAATCATGAACAAATTTTAGAGTAATGAGCAGTTCACACTTCCACACCCGGTCACAACTGTAGTGAGTTATTGGTGCAAATGTTGATTGCCGAGTCTCTCTCTCTCTCACACACACACACACACACACACACACACACATACAAATTCATACACACACACACACAAACACACACACACACACATACACAAACTCATACACACACATGCACACACACTCATACACACACACACACACTCATACACACACACACACACTCATCACACACACACACACTCATAAAACACACAAAACACTCATAAAAATCATACCCCACACACACTCATACACACACACACACACACACACTCACACACACACACACACACACACACACACACACACACACACACACAACACACACACACTCACACACTCATACACATACGCACAAACACACACACACACCACACACACACACACACACACACAACACACACACACACACACACACACACACACACACACACACACACACACACACACATATGTGGTAATGCTTTATTTACAGCTAGCAAAGTCAGGGTATTTCTCCAGAATGGTCTGTAATATACCACTGTGGATAAAATACTTAGCCATTTCTTGAACACTTCTGAGTGAGTTGTTTCTAAATTCATTAATTTTATCGCACTCCAGTACATAATGAAGCAGGGTGTGACAATAATTCATCTGGCAAAGTTTACATTTCGTTTGGTCTACATCTGGTGGTGGTGATTTAACCTGCCAAAGATACTTGTAACCCAGCCGGAGCCGGGCGGTAGTGACATCCAAGAGTCTGCTTATTTTGTTGGATGCACCATAGACATGTGGCTCCTCCTGCATAATAGAATGATGATAGATGGACTCACTGGTGTCAATCTCCCTGAGCCTTAAGTCCATAAAATTCAGCTGAAGTTCTTTTCGTATTATTGTTGTCAAACTACTAGAGAAATTATTTCTCAGTAAAAGTAGGCTTTAGGCAAGGATGTGTGATGTCACCATAGTTGTTTAATATATTTATAGATGGGGTTGTAAGAGAAGTAAATGCGAGGGTCTTGGCAAGAGGCGTGGAGTTAAAAGATAAAGAATCACACATAAAGTGGGAGTTGTCACAGTTGCTCTTTGCTGATGACACTGTGCTCTTGGGTGATTCTGAAGAGAAGTTGCAGAGATTGGTGGATGAATTTGGTAGGGTGTGCAAAAGAAGAAAATTGAAAGTGAATACAGGAAAGAGTAAGGTTATGAGGATAACAAAAAGATTAGGTGATGAAAGATTGGATATCAGATTGGAGGGAGAGAGTATGGAGGAGGTGAATGTATTCAGATATTTGGGAGTGGACGTGTCAGCGGATGGGTCTATGAAAGATGAGATGAATCATAGAATTGATGAGGGGAAAAGGGTGAGTGGTGCACTTAGGAGTCTGTGGAGACAAAGAACTTTGTCCTTGGAGGCAAAGAGGGGAATGTATGAGAGTATAGTTTTACCAACGCTCTTATTGGGTGTGAAGCATGGGTGATGAATGTTGCATCGAGGAGAAGGCTGGAGGCAGTGGAGATGTCATGTCTGAGAGCAATGTGTGGTGTGAATATAATGCAGAGAATTCGTAGTTTGGAAGTTAGGAGGAGGTGTGGGATTACCAAAACTGTTGTCCAGAGGGCTGAGGAAGGGTTGTTGAGGTGGTTCGGACATGTGGAGAGAATGGAGCAAAACAGAATAACTTCAAGAGTGTATCAGTCTGTAGTGGAAGGAAGGCGGGATAGGGGTCGGCCTAGGAAAGGTTGGAGGGAGGGGGTAAAGGAGGTTTTGTGTGCGAGGGGCTTGGACTTCCAGCAGGCATGCGTGAGCGTGTTTGATAGGAGTGAATGGAGACAAATGGTTTTTAATACTTGATGTGCTGTTGGAGTGTGAGCAAAGTAACATTTATGAAGGGGTTCAGGGAAACCGGCAGGCCGGACTTGAGTCCTGGAGATGGGAAGTACAGTGCCTGCGCTCTGAAGGAGGGGTGTTAATGTTGCAGTTTAAAAACTGTAGTGTAAAGCACCCTTCTGGCAAGACAGTGATGGAGTGAATGATGGTGAAAGTTTTTCTTTTTCGGGCCACCCTGCCTTGGTGGGAATCGGCCAGTGTGATAATAAAAAAATAAAAATCTTACTGCGGCTTTTTGTTGCACATTAACCCATAAATGGTCCAAACGTATATATACATTTTTACCGCTAGTGCCCCAAATGTATATACAGGTCTCCCTCAACATTCGCGAGGGTTAGGGGATCAAGAGCCTCGCGAATGTTGAAAAACCGTGAATGTTTGGTGCCCCAATATATTGTACGGAAATACAGGAAGGCCCCGCTTTACGGCGTTTCACTTTACGGCGTTCCGCTAATACGGACATTTCAAATTATGACCAAAACTCGCTATACGGCTCCCCCCACCTGACTTTCTAATACGGTCACCGTGCCCCACCCTGTTTGTTTACATTCTCCATGAGCTCAGTAAGCACTAAGTCTCTCCATTTTGTCTGGAAACTCCAAAATTTCAAATGTTTTTAAAAGTTATTTCATATTTTATATATACTCTGATAATTATACTTATGTATACCTGTACCTAAATAAACTTACATACTGTGCTGGCATGCAGGTACACATTAAAATTGTTAAGTGTCTTATGTCTCCAGACGTCATATTAATGATAATAATAATCATCGAGTCATTTAAATGTCGTATATTACGTTAATATACACATTTTCATTAATCCATCCATGATATTTTTTTCAAAATTATATAATAAACTCGATGCATAACATATAAATAAGATAAATGCACCCCACAGTAGAATAAATAAACATAAATGTGAGATGTGGTAGCAGACGACTTGCACAAGTGACGCCTTATTAGAAATGATAATAATAATAATAACAATACTCACCGAGTCTCATTAAATGTCGTATATTACGGTAATATACACATTTTCATTAATCCATCCATGATATTTTATACAAAATTATATAATAAACACGATGCATAACATATAAATAAGATAAATACACCCCACAGTAGAATAAATAAACATAAATGTGAGATGTGGTAGCAGACGACTTGCACAAGTGACGCCATATTAGAAATGATAATAATAATAACAATACTCACCGAGTCTCATTGAATGTCGTATATTACGTTAATATACACATTTTCGTTAATCATCATGATATTTTTTTTTCAAATTATATAATAAACACGATACATAACATAAAAAGATGATAAATACACCCCACAATAGAAAATAAATAAACATATAATATAAGATGTGGGAGCCACATAACTTGTACAAGTGACGGCAAGAATAACATTTTCTCTAATCTAACATAAGAGAAAATGTGTTACTGGGGGTAACTGTAGAAAATTATTCCTTTCGTATGTATGTAAGTAAGTTTATTCAGGTATACACAAATACAGTTACATAGATTATCATACATAACAACATACGTGTAGAGAACCTGGATAACCCAAAAAAGTCAGTGTGACTTATTTCCATTGCCTTCACTCAGAGCATCATTTCTTCTCAAAATGATGTTACATGAGAATGGGAGTGTTCTTCTTTATTAATTCTACCGTATCAATGTAGAGACAACCTGTATCACAATGTAACTTGTACACAAACCAGACGTTGTACACTTCGTTTGTTTACAAAACTTACGTTCGCCTGGTTTGTTTACATAATTCTGCGCCTGTCCCCTCTCATGTACTCATTCTTTCTCTCTCTCATTTATTCGTTTTATCTCATTTACTTACTCCTGACCCTACATTATGACTACAAATATTTTAAGGTAAGTAATGAGTGAACTGTATATACATTTTATCGCTCTGGGATGCTTAAATATCATAGAATAGTATGTGTGGGTGGGGTGGCCTGGTAAGGTAGCCTGGCTATTACCATACATACCACACGATTTCTTACAATAAATGCTACTTGTCTCACCCTAGATTAAGACTATAAATATTTTAAGGTAAGTAATGAGTGCACTATGTGTGTATTGTACTTTTTTATTGTTTTTTGATGCCTGGTTCTATTGCTAACTTAATATATCTTAGTGTAAACATGTTATCTAGTGTTTGTATGCATTTATAAGTGGAAAAAAAGGGTGTTCCACTTTACGGCAGTTTCCGCTTTGCGGCGGTAGCCTGGAACCTAACCTGCCGTATAAGTGGGGCCCTCCTGTATAATACAATACTGCTCCCTTAACTTGTTGAACCATGAACAATCATAAAATACATGAAAACGTCGTAAATTGTACTAAATATATACATGTTATGCTTTAATAACATGTATGTTATTAAATACCACAGACTCCACCACTGCCTCCACCATTTCCTCCACCACTTCCTCAACCACTTCCTCAACCACTGCGAGTCCCTACTACCCTCCCTCCGACCCCCACAACTGGTAGCCAGTTCTCCCTCCACTCAGTGTGGTGAGTGTTTTGTTTGTTCATTATTTACTATTAAACTACAGTGTAAATAATGTAAACCCATTCATGACTGCATATTGGAATGGCTATTCGGAAAGGTATTAGACGGTGACATCATGTGTTTACTCTTGAACACAGCAAAGAATCGAACATTTCTGCTACTGCTAATAATAACAAGAGTAATAATAATAATAATAATAAATACGATGTAATTGTAGAAGGAAATTGTACAAAAATACAAGGGAGTGGTTGACACATAGTCAGTGTGGCTTTGTTTATGCTGGAGTGAGTATTATTCTCCCTGCTCTTCCAAACATTTCACAATAATTCAGCGGTTGAGGCAGTGGGTGAGGCAGTGGGTGAGGCAGTGGTTGAGGCAGTGGTTGAGGCAGCGGTTTGGCAGCGGTTGAGGCAGTGGTAGAGGCAATAGTAGAGGCAGCAGTTGAGGCAGTGGTATTTAATAAAATATATGTTATAAATAATAATAGTACATATTATTAATAACATGTATTGTTATTATTATTATTATTATTATTAACATGTATGTTATTAAATACCATTGCCTCAACTGCTGCCTCAGTCGCTGCCTCAACCGCTGCCTCAATCACCGCCTCAATCGCTGCCTCAATCGCTGCCTCAACCGCTGCCTCAATCGCTGCCTCAACAGCTGCCTCAACAGCTGCCTCAACCACTGCCTCAATCACTGCCTCAGTCGCTGCCTCAACCACTGCCTCAATCATTGCCTCAATCGCTGCCTCAACAGCTGCCTCAACCACTGCCTCAATCGCTGCCTCAGTCGCTTCCTCAACCACTGCCTCAATTGCTGCCTCAATCACTGCCTCAACAGCTGCCTCAACCGCTGCCTCAATTGCTGCCTCAATCGCTGCCTCAACCGCTGCCTCAACCGCTGCCTCAACCACTGCCTCAGTCGCTGCCTCAATCGCTGCCTCAACAGCTGCCTCAATCACTGCCTCAATCGCTGCCTCAACCACTGCCTCTACCACTCCAGTCGCACTCAATCTACAAGCACCAAACATAATGAATTATTGTGAAATGTTTGGAAGAGCAGGGAGACTAATGCTCACTCCATCATAAACAAAGCCACACTGACGATGTGTCAACCACTCCCTCGTATTTTTGTACAATTTCCTTCTTCAATTATATCGTATTTATTATTATTATTATTATTATTATTATTATTATTATTATTATTATTATTATTACTACTACTATTGTTATTATTAGCTGTAGCAGAAAATGTTTGATTCTTTGCTGTGTTCAAGAGTAAAACATGATGTCACCGTCTAATACCTGTCCGAATAGCCATTCCAATACACAGTCATGAATGGGTTTACATTATTTATACTGTAGTTTAATAGCAAATAATGAACAAACAAAACACTCACCACACTGAGTGGAGGGAGGGCTGGCTGCCAGTTGCAGGGGTCGGAGGGAGGGTAGTAGGGACTCGCAGGTGGCGGGAAACTTAAATATGATTTGGCAGCTGGGAATTTGGTGGCTGGGAATTTGGCAGTTGGGAATTCGCGAATGTGTGAAGCCCGTGAAAGTTGAAAACATGAATGTTGAGGGAGACCTGTATACGTTTTATGTGTCATGCATTTTACATTGCCACGATAAGCCTGAGTTGCCTAGGCATGAGAGAATGGGTGTGAGCACTCACTGTGCACCATATTAAAATAATTGGGGATGCCTGGGTACCATATGCTCTTTTTTCCTATTAAAAAACAGCGATGTTTTTTTCTCAGAAAACTTGGGGCAGTACGGTAGTGAATGTATATATACGTTTGGACCGTTTACGGGTTAATATGTGTCTGCTTTTAGTTCATTCACATACGTTTGTAAGAGTTTGTAAAACTTTTTCCTCACAATATTTTTTTATTTTAATAATAATTACCTCACAATACAAATACAATTACAATGTGTACAAGTTGTACAAGTTAGTACAGAATAAACAAACAGCAACACTCCCATTCTCATGCAACACACCATTTTTAGAGTGAAAATGATGATTTATTTATTTATTTATTTATTTATTTATTTAAAAATTTGTGCACACATACAGAGGTACAAAAAATACAGAAAAGAGCAGTATGCCAAAGCCACTTATACTATGCATAGCATTACGGGCTGGCTTAAAATTAACTTAAGATGAACTAAGCAATGATGACATCGGTGATAAAACTTTAATGTAAACAGATTACTATAAAGCACAAGTGAGTATTACAAAGACAGGTCATATGGTTGTATGCATTGTTGTACATTCAGTAGAATGGAGTATTCTGTTAGGTAGTGTATTTAAAAAAATAATAAAGTTAGATTGGGTTTTAGGTTTAACATTTATGTGATATAATTGTGAGAAACATTTAAGATATACAATGTATAAGGTTCAGTTATTCAGTATTTATTTGGTTTTGGGTGAGTAAGTGATCTTTGAGAAGAGACTTGAATTTATAAACAGGTAGTGTTTCTTTTATATTTACAGGTAATGAGTTCCAGATTTTAGGGCCTTTTATGTGCATTGAGTTTTTGCATAGTGTGAGATGGACACGAGGAACATCAAAGAGTGATCTGTGCCTTGTGTTATGGTCATGTGTTCTGTTGAGGTTGGCAAGGAGATGTTTGAGGGGGGTTAATATCAGAGTTAAGTGTTCTATGTATGTAATAGGTGCAGTATAATATGAATGTTTTGTATGGTGAATAGGTTTAGTGTATTGAATATTGGTGGAGTGTGCTGCCTATAGTGAGAATTTTTTTACATTCTAACTGCAGCCTTTTGTTGGGTAATTAGTGGTCTGAGATGGTTACTTGTTGTTGAGCCCCATGCACAAATTCCATAGGTGAGATAGGGGTAAATAAGAGAGTGATATAGGGCCAGGAGGACTGACTGTGGAGCATAGTACCGTATCTTCGATAGTATGCCTACAGTCTTGGAAATTTTCTTAGAAATTTGTTGTATATGTGTATGAAATTTGAGTCTATTATCAAGGTGGATTCCTAAGAATTTTCCCTCTGTTAGCTTTGTGATAGGTGATCCGTTTATCATTATGTTAAGAGGGACATCTGTAGCTATTATTATCATCATAATAAAAAAGTGCTAAACCCACAAGGGTTGTGAATTGCTATATACAGTGGACCCCCCGCATAACGATATTAATCCGTTCATGAGAGCTCATTGTTATGCGAAATTATCGTTATGCGAATGAATTTTCCCCATAAGAAATAATGGAAATCAAATTAATCCGTGCAAGACACCCAAAAGTATGAAAAAAAATTTTTACCACATGAAATATACATTTTCCTACACACAAAGAGAAGGATACATGCACAATAGTAGAGTAGTACATGCACAATATATATTGTGCATGTACTACTCTACTAAATGAAGAATAAATGACACTTACCTTTATTGAAGATGCAGCAATGCTGATGAGACACTGTGTCCTGGAGTGGCCTTTTCCTGAGTAATGTAGGTCCTGTTTGGCATTTTCTTCAGAACAGGCCTTATCACATGTGTATGTCACTACGATCTTAAATCTCTCAAACCACCTTGCTGGCTTTAAATTCACCAATAATGAGCACTATGTTCCAGGCATTTTCCTGTTCACCTGGGTGTAGTCGACTGGTGTGGGTTGCATCCTGGGAGACAAGATTAAGGACCCCAATGGAAATAAGTTAGAGAGTCCTTGATGATGCACTGACTGTTCTTGGGTTATCCTGGGTGGCTAACCCCTGGGTTAATTGTTTTCAGTAATTGTTTCACGTTAAGCCACACCAACAACACTCTCTCCACATCTTCGAGTAATACAGCTGATGGTGGTGCAGCAGCAACAACAGCTGTGGTGCAGCTGACCATGGTGCAGCTGACCATGGTGCAGCACAGCTGGTGCAGCAACAGCATGACCATGGTGCCTGCAGCTGTGGTGTGCAGCAACAGCTGATGGTCCAATTATCAGCTGACTGGTGCAGCTGCAGCTGTGGTGCAACAGCAGCTGTGGTGCAGCAGCAGCTGACTGTGGTACGATAGTATTTATCACCCTTTTTACCACAGGGTTGGCACTAGAAGCTTTCTTTGGCCCATGGTGGCTTATTTAGCAGTTACAAGCACTATAAATAATGGAATAATACAAAATGTATCGAATGTATGAATGCAACCAGCCACCCTGGCTTGTAAACAATGACGGCAAGGCAGGCGCTCAGGCTGGACGGACAGGTTCGGGACAGGTTCAAGACGAGTCATGTTCAGAAACAGCTGATGGTGCAACAGCAGCTGCAACAGCAGCTGACCGTGGTGCAGCAGCAGCTGACTGATCCAGCAACAGCTGACTGGTCCAGCAACAGCTGACTGGTCCAGCAACAGCTGACTGGTCCAGCAACAGCTGACTGGTCCAGCAACAGCTGACTGGTCCAGCAACAGCTGACTGATCCAGCAACAGCTGACTGATCCAGCAACAGCTGACTGATCCAGCAACAGCGATTCTTAAATCTCTCAAACCAACCTTTGCTGGCTTTAAATTCACCAATATGAGCACTAGTTCCAGGCGTTTTTTCCTGTTCACCTGAGTGTTAGTCGACTGGTGTGGGTTGCATCCTGGGAGACAAGATTAAGGACCCCAATGAAATAAGTTAGACAGTCTTTGATGACACACTTTTTTGGGTTATCCTGGGTGGCTAACCCTCTGGGGTTAATTGTTTCTTGATATTCTCAATAAGCCACACCAACAACAGTGCCACAGCAGCAGCAGCAGCAGCAGCTGACAGTGCTACAGCAGCAGCAGCAGCAGCAGCTGACAGTGCTACAGCACGCAGCGACATGCTACAGAGCAGCACGACAGTGCTACAGCAGCAGCAGCTGACAGTGCTACAGCAGCAGCAGCTGACAGTGCTACAGCAGCAGCAGCTGACAGTGCTACAGCAGCAGCAGTAGCTGACAGTGCTACAGCAGCAGCAGCAGCAGCTGACAGTGCTACAGCAGCAGCAGCAGCAGCTGACAGTGCTACAGCAGCAGTAGCAGCAGCTGACAGTGCTACAGCAGCAGCAGACAATGCTACAGCAGCAGCAGATGGTACTACAGCAGCAGCAGCAGCAGACGGTACTACAGCAGCAGCAGCAGCAGATGGTACTACAGCAGCAGCAGCAGCAGCAGCAGACGGTACTACAGCAGCAGCAGCAGCAGCAGACGGTACTACAGCAGCAGCAGCAGCAGCTGACAGTGCTACAGCAGCACCAGCAGCTGACAGTGCTACAGCAGCAGCAGCAGCAGCAGCTGACAGTGCTACAGCAGCAGCAGACAATGCTACAGCAGCAGCAGACGGTACTACAACAGCAGCAGCAGCAGCAGCTGATGGTACAGCAGCAGCAGCAGCTGATGGTGCTACAGCAGCAGCAGCAGCTGACAGTGCTGCAGCAGCAGCTGACAGTGCAGCAGCTGACAGTGCTACAGCAGCAGCAGACGATGCTACAGCAGCAGCAGACGATGCTACAGCAGCAGCAGACGGTACTACAGCAGCAGCAGCAGCACATGGTACTACAACAGCAGCAGCAGCAGCAGCTGACAGTGGTACAGCAGCAGCAGCAGCTGACAGTGCTACAGCAGCAGCAACAGCTGACAGTGCTGCAGCAGCAGCTGACAGTGCTGCAGCAGCAGCTGACAGTGCAGCAGCAGCAGCAGCTGAGTGCTACAGCAGCAGCAGACGATGCTACAGCAGCAGCAGACGATGCTACAGCAGCAGCAGACGGTACTACAGCAGCAGCAGCAGCAGACGGTACTACAACAGCAGCAGCAGCAGCAGCTGACGGTGGTACAGCAGCAGCAGCAGCTGACGGTACTACAGCAGCAGCTGCAGCTGACAGTGCTACAGCAGCAGCAGCATCAACAGTTGACCATGGTACCACAGTATTTCGATAATATTTCTCACCCTTTTTACCACAGGGTTGGCACTAGAAGCTTTCTTGGGGCCCATGGTCACTTATTTTGCAGATAAAATCACCAAAAACACTGTAATAATACGAAATGTTATGATTGTATGCTTGGATGTTACCGCGGAGGCTGGCTTGTAAACAATGCCACCGGCGGAACATGTGAGGCTGGCTCAGGCTGCACATTAGACGCGTCTCGGACGAACAGCGTTGAGCGGGTTTTTTAGCTGTATGCGAGGCAAAATCTTAGCGATAAAATGTATCGGTATGCGGATTTAACGTTGTGTAAGGCCAACGGTATGCGGGGGTCCACTGTATATAGAGTGAAGGCATACGAAAGGAATATTTTTCTACAGGTATCCCCCAGTGTTTGACTAGAGAAAACATAATTCTTCCGACACTACCTACATAGCCGCTCTGTAAAGAAATCTCATATTTACGTCAATTATTATTCTGTGAGTGTATATATCATGTTTATATTCTGTGTAACATGTTTCTTATATAATTTTGAGGAAAATATCATAGCTGGATTACTGAAAATGTCTATATTAATGTAAAAAAAGACATTTAGTATACCCAAAAGTGACTATTATGTACTACGGGCATTATGAGTAGAGAGACTTAGCGATTTTAATGTGTACCTGCATACTAGCACAGTGTGTAAGTATATTTAGGTACAGGTACCATCTGACTTACGACCGAGCTTGGTTCCAACCAACTGGTTGTAAGTCAAAATGGACGCAAGTCGAACCTTTGAAAATTGCCGATATACCTTTGCTATATAAACTACCTACATAGTACTGTAATGTAATGTACAATCATTATTTCTTTCTTTTTACCATAATTTACTTCTATTGATATACAGTGGTCCCTCAATAATCGTCCATAATCCGTTCCTGGAAGTGGGACTATTATCGAAATGGACGATTTTCGAATCAATTTTCCCCATAAGAAATAATGTAAATCCAATTAATTCGTTCCAGACACCCAGAAGTATCAACAACAATTTTTTTTTTACCTAAAAGATAGATTTACATGCACAAAAGAATGAACATTCAGCATGAAAGTTACCTTTATTGAAGGCTGTTGTTGATGAATGGAAGACAGGGAGGAGGAGAGAGGGAAGAGAGGTTATTTGGAAGGGGAATCCCCCCTCCGTAAGGACTGTAGGGCACTAATAAAATGTATAAATGAACATTGTGAACAATAAAATGGTATAAAATACCGACAGTTTGTTTAGGTAAGACACATATGCAACAGTTAGGTATCTTTATTTCAAAACGTTTCGCCTACACAGTAGGCTTCTTCAGTCGAGTACAGCAAAGTTGATAGAAGCAGAAGAGACTTGAAGACGAGGGAATAATAATATTATTCCAGACAATGGAACAATACTCTTCTCCAGACTGAGGGACTTACCACCTCAAAACTTCAAGGGTGATGGACTGATTACATCGTCTTCAAGTCTCTTCTGCTTCTATCAACTTTGCTGTACTCGACTGAAGAAGCCTACTGTGTAGGCGAAACGTTTCGAAATAAAGATACCTAACTTTTGCATATGTGTCTTACCTAAATGAACATTGGTAATAGGGGTAGTTGATGAGTGGAACGGTCTGCCTAGTAGGGTGATCGAAGCTAAAACATTGGGTAGTTTCAAATTTAGGTTGGACCAACAGGCCTGCTGCAGTGTTCCTCCTTTCTTATGTTCTTATAAATACACGAGATAGAGGGGTTGGATTTGAGTCGGACTTGCACCTGAGTTTATTGCTTGGATAGCATTTGTTCTGTTAGTGGGTTGGATTTGTGAAGGACCGGCCTAGTATGGGCCAACAGGCCTATTGCAGTGTTCCTCCTTTCCAATGTTCTAAAAGCTATGGCTTGGGTAGTTTCAAATTTAGGTTGGATAAATACACGAGTGAAAGAGGTTGGATTTGAGTCGGACTTGCACCTGAGTTTATTGCTTGGGTAGCATTTGTTCTGTTAGTGGGTTGGATTTGTGAAGGACCGGCCTAGTATGGGCCAGCAGGCCTGTTCTAGTGTTCCTACTTTCTTAAGTTCTTATTTAACATCACACTTACCAGTAAGGTGATCGAGGCTAGGACCTTGGGTAGCTTCAAGAAGAGATTGGACAAATATACGAGTTGGAGGAGTTGAGTTTGATTTGTGTCATTGGGTACGGGAGTAAATTCTTGGGTAGCTTTGGGTGGAGGTCATTTTGATAAGGACCTGCCTTGTATGGGCCAGTAGACCTTCAGTGTTCTTCCATTGTTATGTTTTTACTGGCTATTTGTTTGTGAGGGAGGGATGGCAAGTTTATTGTTGGAGAATATGACACTAATATCAACTCTATGGCTTATTTATCTATCACAATTCAACTAATATGACATAATAAACAATATTAATAACATAGAAACATGGAATATACTCTAGAATGAATAAAATAAGTCATTACGTATGTCACGAGAGGTGTTGCGTTGTGGTGTTGTTGGGTATATAAGGGCCACTGAGTGTAAGCCGTCCATAATGGTGGTGAGGCGGCGGTGGTTTTTGTAGCCCTATATAACTCCAACAACATTGGAGGAAGTTAAGACACATGTGCAACATCTGGATATCTTTATTGTAGACGTTTCGCCATCCAGTGGCTTTATCAATACAGATTCTAGGACATAATAGGAAGACAGTAGAACCATATACAAAAGATGAGGAGATTCTCCTCCACCACGATGCTGTGAACACTAACTCCAAGGCTGAGGGACTGATTACCTCATCTTTTGTACATGTATATGGTTCTACTGTCTTCCTATTATGTCCTAGAATCTGTATTGATAAAGCCACTGGATGGTGAAACGTCTACAATAAAGATATCCAGATGTTGCACATGTGTCTTAACTTTCATATTGTCGGTATTTTATACCTTTCTTGCACAACATTGGAGGAGTTGGTAGAATCGCTGAATCACTAAAGGAACCCTCTACCACCATCACTACGACCTTCTACCACTATTACAACTATTACCACCATCACTACTACCTTCTACCACCATCACTACCACCAAAGAAGGCTTCTAGTGCCAGCCCTTTGGTAAAGAATGTGAGAAACACATAATTTATGAAAAAGTTTGTAGAAAAATACAAAGATGGTGGTGGTAGAGTGGAAGCAGTTGTTTTAGTGGTTGATGAACATAAGAAATGAGGATCACTGCAGTAGGCCTGTTGGCCCATGCTCGGCAGGTCCTTTACAATTCATCCCACTAACGAAACATTTTCCCAACCCAGTCCTCAATGCTACCCAAGAAATAAGCTCTGATAACTCTATCCACTCATTTGGGGCTTGTATTTTTCTACAAACTTTTTCATAAATTATGTGTTTCTCACATTCTTTACCAAAGGGCTGGCACTAGAAGCTTTATTTGGAGCCATGGTAGCTTATTTAGCACTTGCAAGCACTAAAATCAATGGAATATTATGAAATATTTCGTAGGAGCATGTGAGGGGACCGTCACTCACTGGTAAACAATGGCACACTGGCTGGGAAGGAAAGGCCGAGGCGGCTCAGAGTGTGAGTACACGTCCAGGACGAAGGACTATTAGGACTATTAGCGAGTTACCGGACCATTTGCGAGCCAATATTTTGACGAAAAAACAGGACTATTTCCGAAATGGACGATTTTCCGGACGATTTTTGAGGGACCACTGTAAAATTTTAAACTTACATATAATATATATATATATTTATTTTAATATATAAAAATTTTTTATTAAAATATATATAATTAAAAAATTATACAGTGGACCCTCGACTAACGCTATTAATCTTTCCCCGAGAGCTCACCCTTAGTAAAAATTTACGTAGTCAAGTTAATTTCCCCTAAGAAATAAATGGAAATAAATTAAATCCGTGGGGACCCCCCAAAGTATAAAAAAAAAATTTTTTTTACCACTGAAATATTAATTTTTAATACCACAAACTGAAGAAGACATGCGCAGTTAATGCCACTTACCTTTATTGAAGATCAGGTATGATTATGGGAGGGGAGAGGGAGATGTTGATGGTCTTGTGTTTAAGGGGGAATCCCCTTCCATTGGGATTTGGGGGTGGCAAGTATTTTTCCGAGGTTATTCCCCTTTTCCCCTTTAAAGCCTAAAACCCAAACCCTTTTGCGGGCCTTAAATTCACTAAAACTCACATATTGTTGGCATTTTTTTTAATTAAAATCGTCAGCAACTTCCTACCCTTTTCACATTATCCTTAAATCTATCTTTTTTTCTTTTTCCACACCAATAAATCTCCAACACTCAGTACATGGGCCCCCCATAACGATCCCCCTAAAAAAGCGACCAATTTGTAAGGATTTTGTAAGCGTTTGTACTGTATGTTTGGGGCTGAAATGGACAAATCTACTTACAATATTCCTTATGGGACAAATTGGGTCGTACTGGCACTGAACTACCTTGGAGTAAAAAAATATCTTTAAACCCGGGGTCCATGTACTTGCGATCCATTTTAAAAAAACATAGTTGCACCTTTGGCAAGAACAGCTTCCTTGATTGCCTTTTTCCCCTTCCCCACAAATAGGATTTTTGATTGGGGTTTTTTTTGTACAACCGGGCCAGCTCGGAGACACACACCCCCTTTTCATACTTCAATGTCTCTTTTTCATACCATAGTAAACCACCCTTTTTGCTGTAGGGCGGGCACTAAAAGCTTTTTTGGGGCCCATGGTGACTTATTTTGCAGGTGCAATCACAAAAAGGCTGTATAAATGAAATGTTCCAAATTTTATGCTCTGAACGCCCACGGGGGCTGGTGGCTTGAAAACCCTGGCCAGAAGTGGACGCGTCTCAGCCGAATGAATAGTGTGGCGAGTTTTTTCGCTGTAAGGGAAAAATTTTTTGCGTTAAAATTATCACAGTGGGAAATTTATCGTTAATCGATCCATCGTTGGTCGGGGGCCATGTATATAATATTCACTCCACCCCACTGGAAAAACAGGATGAGTGAATGAGGGTGAAAGTTTTTTTTTTTGGGCCACCCAAACCTTTGGTGGGAAAGGCCAGGTGAAAATAATAATAAAAAAAAAATAATATAAGAACAAAAGAAAGGGGAAACGCGAGGGGGCCTGGGGCCCTACTACAGGTCCTTTACAATTCACCCCACAAACAAAAATTTCCCCAACCCAATTTTCAATCCACCCAAGAAAAAAGCTCTGATGTGAAAGTCCCACTAAAACCCAAACCCCCCCCATCATGTACTTACCAACCTAGATTTGAAACTACCAAAAGCCCCACCTCAATAACCCAACTGGGAATGTTCCCCTCATCAACTACCCTTTTTTCCAAAACCAATACTTTCCTATGCCCTTTTTAAAAATCTAAATTTATCAAATTTTAAAACCCATTACGCGGTTCCTCTTGAGAGACATCCTCAAGACCTTTTTAATACCCCTTTATTAATACCTATCTTCCACTTATACATTTCGATCAGGTCTCCCCTATTCTTCGTCTAACAAGTGAATGTAATTAAAGTCTTCAATTTTTTCATAAGGAAGTTTCTAATGCATGTATTTTTTATCATCCTACCTAAATGTTTTCTAACAAATTTTAGTCCATTTTGTAAAAGGAGACCAGTGAGCGCTAATCTGGGTGAGGCCTTACTAATGATGTTAAAGCTGCGTATGCCCTCTGGACTTCTGTTCTTACACTTCTTGTATAAACCCCGTAATCTATTTGCCTTTTTACGTACCTTAGGCATGCTGTCTTGGTTTAAGGTTGCTGCTCACCAAAACCCCCCAACCCTTTTCGCAATCTGTATGGTAAGTTCTACATCATTTAATTTAAAAAGTACTGGGTTTAGGGGCACTCCCAAGTTTCGAACCTTGCATTTATCTACATTGAACTGCTTTTTCCCCTTTTTTGACCAAAAATAAGTTTGTTTAAATCCCCTGAATTCCAAAACCTACTTTTTGAATCAATTATCCTCCCTATCTTTTGTTAAAAGCGAATTTTTTGGTCATATCATAGTAATTCCTTCACAAGATCTTTTATATATATTATAAACAACAAAGGGCCCAAGACTGACCCCTTGGGGAAAGCCACTTGTTACGTCCCCACTTGGGCTTAAACCCCCTTTATGGACACCTCTGCTTCCTGTCAGTGAGCCATGACTCAATCCACGAGAGCACTTTTCCCCCAATGCCATGAGCTGCCCCTTTCTTTTTAAAAGTCTAGGGGCGGAACCTATCAAAAGCCTTACTAAAATCTAAGTAAAAAAAAATCAAAAACTTTTTTGTGGTCAACAGCCCCAAAAGCTTTACTGAAGAAAGTTAATAAATTAGTTAGACAAAACCGGGCCCTTGTGAATCCATGCTGAGTTATTAATCAAGCTATGCTTTCGAGATGGCTTCTTTAATCTCAGCTATAATTGACTCTAGTAATTTGCCTACAATTGAGGTCAGGGTTATTTTGGGGGGGGAATTTGACGGGAACGACTTGTCCCCGTTTTAAAAAAAGGAATTTTCATTACCTTTCCCATATAGACACACACCTGTTTGAAAGATAAATTAAAAAATAAGTTAATGGTTCACGAGTTCCATTTTGCATTTCCTTTAAAAACCCGAAAAAACCTCATCAGGACCCGGGGATTATTTTTTCTTTTCTGTCTATCTGCTTCACAACCATCTCACAGTGACTGGATGCATAAATTATCTTTTTCTAGCCCACTGTAAAAATTTAAATTTCTGGGAAAATTTTAGTGTCTTCCCGTTAAAAAAAATGAGAGAAAATAAATTTTTTAAAAAAAAGCACATTTCATTTTCTTTTTATAAAAAGCCAAGTTATTTTTAAAAGGGGCCTACTTATCTCTAACTTTTGTTTTATAGACCTGGAAAAAAATTTTTGGGTTATTTTAGAATCCCAGCAATTTAATTTCATAGTCCCTTTTAGCTTTTCTTATCCCCTTTTTTAAGTCCCTCTTAAATTTAATATCTGATTTTAAAATGACCCTCACCTCTTTTATAGCCATAAATTCCCCTTTCTTATGCCCTAGAATATTTGAGCCTATTTTTCATCCATTTTTGGGGTCATTTTGTTTGATCTAATTTTTTTATTGGGATAAACGCTCTTTTGGGAGCATGTATAGTGTTCAAAAACTGTCATATTGAAGCTCTCTTTTGTTACCCCCCAGTCAACAGTGATAAGGGGTGTTCTCAAAACCCCGAAAAACTGGGACTGTTTCTGAGTTACCCACTATCGTCTTCCTTAATGCTAAATGTAATTGATTTGTGTCCTAGCACCCTTCCTCTGAAATTTCTAAATTATTAACAAGGGATTTTTTGTTTGCCATAAATAAGTCAAGCAGGTTATTTCCCCTTGTAGGTTCTGTCAAAACTGCTTCAAAAAACAATCCCGAAATACTTCTAAGAAGTTGTATGATTCAAATTCCCAGTCAAAAAATTCCAAACAACATGACAAAAATAAAGTCTCCCAGAAATTTCTACATTATGTGCCTTGTGGCCTTAAAAAAAATTTTCCCCCCATATAGTTTCCCCTTGTCTCTATCAAGTTTGGGGACGGTAATCACCCTAAAAACAGTTTTTCATGCCCCCCTGAAAATTCTATCCAAACAGATCTGTATGTGTTACTTCAACTTAATACCCGTTTTTTTGGCAACAGTTCAAGTGATCCGGACATACAAATGCCACCCCCCCCCCCCTTTCCCAATACTTCTATCTTTTTGGGAAAAATTTAAAACCTGAAAATGACATTCCGCAGGGATGCCCGACTTTTTTAATTTAAACACGTTCAGTTAACAAATACATCAATTTACCCGCACTAGCAACTAATCTCAACTCGTCCTCTTATTCCTAGCACTACGGAATTACATAATAAAAATTGAAAGACTTCCTTTTTCTTTTTCCCTTCCTCTATTTCATTTTTCTACAAAAACCCATTACTGTCCTTATCACCCAAAAGGGCCTGGCTTTTCAAAATTTACCTCGTTCTTATTATTACTAGTTCCCCCCAAAATCGTAATATAAATATAATATATATATTATTACAGTGGGGCCCCCCCTTAACGATTTTAATCCGTGCAAGAGGGCTCATCGTTAGCGAAAAATCTTTGGCGAATTAATTTTTCCCCATAAGAAATAATGGAATAAAATTAATCCGTGCAAGACGCCCAAAAGTATGAAAAAAATTTTTTTTACCACATGAATGTTAATTTTAATACACACAAACTAAAAAGGCTGCACAATTACATGACACTTACTTTTATTGAAGATCTGTGATGATTGATGGGATGGGAGGAGGGGAGATGCATTATCTTCTTACTGTTTAGAAGGAAATCCCCTCCACATTAGACTTGAGGTAGCAAGTCCTATCTTGGTTAACTTCCCTTTCTTCTTTTAATGTGGCCACTAGGACCGCTTTTCAAGTCCAACTGACCTCTGTCGCACCAAAAAATCAGTCCATAGAAGCTCTGTACCTCGCCGTTTCTTCAGACTTTCCTAAAATGGGCCATAACATTGGTCATTGAAATAGTCACAAGCACGGCTTGGCAACAGCTGTGACCTTGGTGACATTTTCATCTATAAAGGTTTGCAGTTCAAAAACCACCTCTGCACACATTCCTTAATCTTTAAGTAGGCCACAATGGATTCCACAACAACTGGCATAGGCTTCTCGAGGTAGCCCCAAACTCTTTCAAAATCTTTTCTTATTTCCATACTAATTCTCACACCTTTTTACCACAGGGTTTGCACTAGAAGCTTTCTTTGGGGCCCATGTTCACTTTATTTTCCCGAAACACCACCGAAACACTGTAAATACGAAATAATTCCGAGTGTATGCTTGGATGTTACCGCGAGGCTGGCTGTAAACAATGAGGGACGGCCGCACCATGTGGAGGGCACCATTGGACCGTTTTTACTTTCTCGGACGAAAATCGGGTATTCGGGTTTTTATCGGTATGCGGGCAAAAATTTGCGATAAAGTAATCCGTTATGCGGAAAAATCGCTATGCGATGCCATCGTTATCGGGGGTCCACTGTATATATATATATATTATATATATATATACTATATATGCAAGGAATCACAAGAACAAGACGAAATATACACAACATTGATCTCTGGCTGAAGGAGACTCGAACCTATACGGAACCTTGACCAAGTAGCAGTGCTTTGACCCAATCTACCCATCACTGGACCAATACCTTGGAGTCCAGCAGCGCTAGACTTGATCCAAGTCAAAGCCAGCTCTCAGGGAGAAGGCTTACAGCTTTTCATCTCATCACCCCTGTTCTGTAATCGTCTCCTATATACTGTGTATTCTGTGTGTCTGATTTATCTGTCTACCAGGCTGGTGTGTCTGTCCTTTCTGTCTCTGTGTGTAGTTCTACCTGGTGGTGTCTGTCTCTTTATCTTGCTTGTCTCTACTACCTGGGTGTCTGTCTTTATGTCCCTACCCGTGTGTCTTGTCTACCTGTGTCTGTCTCCTTTGTGTGTCTTTCTGTTTACCTGTGTTTCTGTCTACTTGTGTGTGGTCTTTATGTCTACCTGTGTGTGTCTTTCTGTCTACTGTAATGTCTGTCCTACCTGTGAGCCTGTCTACCTGTGTGTCTGTCCTACCAGTGTGCCGGTCTACCTGTATCTGTCTAACCTGAGTGTCCTGTCTGTCTACCTGTTCTGTCTTTCCTGGTCTGCTTGTCTGTCTCAAGCCACTCATTAAGAGTGTAATTGGTCTGAAGATGCCACATTAAATAATGATAATAACACAAAAATAATCAATTGGAGTGCATTAATGTGTAAAAAACGTTGATATAGATATTTTGCTTAATCATCTAATGATTTCTTTTTCAAAATTATATAAAATCATGCTACATAACATATAAACATATAAATTAACAAATATAGATTTTTTTCTGGTCGGCTTGAACAAGAGTGAACAGGAACTTTCATGTCCTGGCTGTAACAACAACAACAACAACGTTTGTTTTACAAACTCGCCAACCTTCTACACTCTCATTCGTTTATTTATTTAATCTTGTTACTCACCTCTCATTCACATTAAACTACAGATATATTAAGGTAAGTAATGAGTGGACAACGATTATTATAATATAGTTTATAATAATAATATTATTAATATGAGTACATATGTATTATTGTAATAATAATAAACTATTATTAATACTATTATTTAATTTAGGGCACTGGAGCACAGATCCCACTGTATAGCACTTTGTCTGGATATTTTGGGTTATCCTAGTAAATTTATACTATGTAAGATAACTTTAGCCTTACATGTACCCTGGGTTTTTGAAAAGAAGAGAGAGAGATAGATACAGAGAGAGAGACATACAGAGAGAGAGAGAGTGAGAGAGAGAGCCCACATTCAATCAGCCAATCACACACCACCCGAGACCTGCCCTCTCACCCACCCACCATCCCGGCCAGCCAGCCGCTATGTATTACACATCGTTCCAGAGTTGTTTCTCTTTACTTAGGATAGGTTATACTAATCATTCTGGCAGATGACACTACCATGTAATTCTCCCTTTCACGGTGTCGACAATACAGTGGACCCTCAACCAGCGAGGGCATCGATTAACGATAAATCTGACTAGCGATACATTTTAATGCAAAAGTTTTGCCTCGACTAGCACTTAAAAACCCGACCAGCACTATTCGTTCCGTACGCGACGCATCCACTTTGGCCTGAGCGCGCCTCACTTGTCCTATGGGTGCCAGTGTTTACAGAAGAGCGAAGAAGAAGTAAAGGACCAAGAAGAAAAGAGGGAAGGTAGCCAGCCGAACTGCGGTCGCTTCCAAACATACAACTGGAATTTTTTTTTATTTTTATTATCACACTGGCCGATTCCCACCAAGGCAGGGTGGCCCGAAAAAGAAAAACTTTCACCATCATTCACTCCATCACTGTCTTGCCAGAAGGGTGCTTTACACTACAGTTTTTAAACTGCAACATTAACACCCCTACGCCTCCTCAGAGTGCAGGCACTGTACTTCCCATCTCCAGGAACTCAATCCGCCTGCCGTTTCCTCCCTGAACCCGCTTCATAAATGTTACTTGCTCACACTCAACAGCCCCCACGCAAGTATTAAAAACCATTTGTCTCACATTCACTCCTATCAAACACGGCTCACACATGCCTGCTGTTGAGCGGGTTAACTTTATATCACCAAAAGACTTCCTTCGCACACAACCCTCCTTTAACCCCCACTCTCCCAACCTTCTAGGCCGAAGAGCGATGTCCCCTTACCCCGCCTTACTTCCAATTCTACAGACTGATACACTCTTGAAGTCATTCTGTTTCGCTCCATTCTTTCTACATGTCCGAACCACCTCAACAACCCTTCCTCAGCCCTCTGGACAACAGTTTTGGTATGCCCCGCACCTCCTCCCTAACTTCCAAACTACGAATAATTTCATATTATCACAGCCTTTGTAGTGATTGCACCTGCAAAATAAGTCACCATGGACCCCAAGAAAGCTTCTAGTGCCAACCCTACAGCTAAAAGGGTGAGAATTACTATGGAGATGAAGAAAGAGATCATTGCTAAGTATGAAAGTGGAGTGCATGTCTCTGAGCTGGTCAGGTTGTATAATAAACCCCAATCAACCATCGCTTCTTAAAATAATGATTCCTAACTAGTCACAAGTTTGCCTGTGATACTCCAATATAGAAACTATGTATTGTGATAAAAACAAAAGCATTCACATTGCTAAACTCACAAACAAGTATTTATTCAACTTACTCCACGATTTGTAATAATTTAGGGTTAAGAATTAATCTAAGTTTGCCCCGAAAGGCCTAACCTTGCTAGGTGTTCTAGTGACCCCTCTTAATTAGGTATTGTATTACATGTAGACACACATTAACAAAAAATCTGTAAACCCCGCATTGTAATCCTTATAGAGAATAAACTTTGATTTGATTTGATTTGGTTTGAATAAAAATTCATTATGTGAATAAAAAATCAAAATGAATTCATTTGTAAACTCAAAACATAACTAATGAACTAGGAAATGTTAGTTTATGCCAGAAATCCTACATTGGTTTATTCTGGACCCTATTTTGAAACTGAATACCACAGTGGATCCGCTCACCTAACGAACGCATCGCGTCACGTTAAATTTCCCTAACGATTCATTTTAACGCTACTTTTGCCTCGCAAACGCCTAACACACTCGCCTAACGATATTCATTACTCAGGTACCGACAATTAATATCATTAGGTGAGGGTCCACGTATTTTTGAATTTTGTTGTTGAATGGGCCAAATTACCATTTTCCGATCACTTTATTGTTATAGTTGAAACAGTTCCACCTATGGCGATTCTTGGTGCACAATATTACGAATAGAAAGTATCAGTGGTCCCTCAATAATCGTCCGGCGGCCGCAGAAAGTCGTCCATTTCGGAAATAGCCTTTTTTTCGTCAAAATATTGCTCGGAAATGGTCCGGTAACTCGCTAATAGTCCTTCGTCGCCCAGACGCTATGCACACTAGCAGCCTCTACCGCCTCAGCCTTTCCCATCTCCGCAGCCAGTGTGCCATTGGTTTACCAGTGGGGCGAGCGGTCCCCTCACGTGCTTCAGTGAAATATTTTTTACATAATAATTCATTTATTTTAGTGCTTGCAGGTTATTAAGTGCTAAATAAGCTACCATGGCTCCAAAGAAAGCCTCCTATTGCCATGCCTTTGGTAAAGGAAGTGAGAATACGATTTGAATTTAAAGAAAACATCATTGAACAATATGATAGTGGCTGTACGAGTGGCGAACTGGCCAGGATGTATAAGACAAAACCCGTACAACCAAAATCTTCCATCATAGCCAAGAAAAAGGTATCATGTGATGCTGTTGTTGCAAAGGGGGTAAATATGCTGACAAAAATGAGATCACCAATACTTCTAAGATGTTGAGAAGGTTATTATGTGGTGGATAAATTAAAACAATTAGCAGGATACAGTCCCCTTTATGGACGTCGCCTTATATTGTGAAAAGGCTAATGGCCGTTGCATGACGATATTTGGTAAGAAATTGCCTGCAACTATTGAAGATATGTGAGTGAATTTAAGGCTAGCAAAGGTCGGTTTGAGAGATTTAAGAAGCGTACTGGCATACACAGTTGTGGTAGGCATGTGAGGCAGCCAGTTCGGACCACAAGGCGGCTGAAAAATATGTGCATGAATTCCGCAGGAGTAACATAAACAGTGAAGGAACTGAAACCTGAACAAGTGTTCAATTGTTACGAAACAGGCCTCTTTGAAGAAATGCCAAGAGGACCTTCTGTACACAAGTGGAAAAGGCAATGCCAGACACAAGCCTATGAAAGACAGGCTGACCTAAAGTGACTGTGCTAATGCTAGTGGGGATTTTCAAAGTGAAGCCGTTACTAGTGTACCATTCTGATAATCCCAGAGTGTTACAGGAAAAACAATTTTATGAAGAGTAAATTGTGCGTGTTTTGGAAAAATCTAATAGTAAGTGCAGATGGGTCACGAGGGAAATTTTTGTAAGTGGTTCAACGAAGTGTTTGGCCCCAGTGTGAAGAATTACCTCCTGGAAAAGATATGTGGAGTCTCAAGGTGCCTCCAAGTAATGAACAATGCACCTGCACCATCCTACAAACTTGGATGACCTAGATTCAGAAGGAGTTTTGGGTTCATCACAGTATAAGTTCTTGCCCCCGAATACCACTGCCCTCCCAGACCCATGGACCAGAGGTCCATGCAAACTTTAAAAAAACTCTACACCTAAGCAATGTTTGAAAGGTGCTTTGAATGTGACCTCGAGACCACTCCCATTGGACCCTACGAGATTTTTGAAAGAACATTTCAGTATTCTCCATTGTGAAGCCTTATATGAGGGTACGCTTGGGAGGGATGTGTCTACAGGACTTTGGAACTCTGCTTGGAGAAAATTGTGGCCAATTGTGTCCACAAGAGGGATTTTGAAGGGTTTGGGGCTGACCCTGATGAGCCTATGTCATGTTAAATCCATTGTGGGCAACAGGGGCTTCCAATGGGTGGATGTGAGTTTTGGAGATGTGGAAGAGTTGTGGAGACCACAACAAAATAGCTAAACCACTGAGGAGCTGCAAGAGCTTCAGCCCAGGAACAGCAACAGATGGCAGCTCAGAATCTTGCTGCAAGGAGAGGAAGAGAGATGAGGAAGTGCCTTCTTCAGAAATTAGGATATTTTTGAAATGTGGGGTAGGATGGAAAGATTTTATGTGAGACATACATCACCCAGAGAAGATGTTGCCAGGCCATAATCGGCAACTTGTACATGAACAGAGTCTTGGCCATTTAGGAAGCTTTAAAGAGAAACCCATAAACAGAGCTCTCAGGACAGATTTTTTTTTGCGAGACGGGACTCACATGACTCTCAAGGTGTCCGTAGTGGCATTTATTTATAATATATTTATAATTTGAGCACACTTTACAGAGTACACAAAAAAAAATACAGATAAGAGCAAGCATGCCAAAGCCACTTATACTATGCAAAGCATTACGGGCTGGCTTAAGAATTAACTTAAGATTACAAGTCAATGATGAAATCATGAAAAAACATTAATGTAAACAGATTACTATAAACACAAGTGAGTATTACAAAGACAGGTCATATGGGTTGCATGCATTGTTGTAATTCAGTAGAATGGAGTATTCTGTTAGGTAGTGAATTTAAAAAATAATAAAGTTAGATTGGGTTTTAGGTTAAACATTTATGTGATATAATTGGTGAGAACATTTAAGATATACAAATTTATAAGGTTCAGTTTTATTCAGTATTTATTTGTTTTGGGTGAGAAGTGATCAAATGAGAAGAGACCTTGAATTTAAAAACAGTTAGTGTTTCTTTATATAACAGGTACTGAATTCCAGATTTTAAGGTCCTTTTATGTCATTGAGTTTTAGCATATCGTGATGATGGACACGAGGAATATCAAAGAGTGATCTTGCCTTGAGTTATGGTCATGTTTTCTGTTGAGGTTGGCAAGATGTTTGAGGGGAGGGTTAATATCAGAGTTGATGTTCTATGTATGTAATAGTTTCAAGTAATAGTATGGATGTTATGTAATGGTGAGAAGGTTGGGTGTATTGAATATTGGTGGAGTGTGCTGCTGTATTGAGATTTGTACATTCTAACTGCAGCCTTTTTGTTGGTAATTAGGTGGTGTCTGAGATGGTTTACCTTGTTGTGAGGCCCCCCATTCACAAATTCCATAGGTGAGATAGGGGTAAATAAGAGAGTGATATAGGGCCATGGAGGGCTGACTTTTGGAGCACAGTACCGTATCTTCGATAGTATGCCTACATCTTGGAAATTTTCTTAGAAATTTGTTGTATATGTGGTATGAAATTTTGAGTCTATTTATCAAGTGGATTCCTAAGAATTTTCCCCCTCTGTTAGCTGTGATAGTATCCGTTTATCCCTCTTTGTATGTTAAGAGTGACATCTGTATCTCTGTTACCAAACGATGAAGTAGGTTTGTCAATGTTTAGTGTAAGTTTTGTTAGTACCCATCCAGTAGATATTTTTCTGTAATTCGTATTTACAGTATTGTCTAGCTTGACTGGGCTCGGGTGGAGAAGCACGTAATGTTTGTGTCAATCATGCAAATAGTGTGGGTTTTGAGTAATTGAGAAGCATTTGGAAGGTTCATTTATGTATAGGAGAAAGATAAAGAGGGCCAAGGACACTTCCCTGTGGGAACCAATCTGTAATTGGTTTGTGCAGAAGAGTTTTGCCCCAATTGCGTACACATATTGGCTTCTGTTGCGGAGGTATGACTTGAGGTAGTTGAGGGAGTGCCCTCTTATACCATAGTGATAATTTTACGTGAGCAAGTCAGGTCAAGCTGTATCAAAAGCTTTACGTAAGCAATGAAGATCCCCAGTGGACTTCTTTTTTTCTCTATTGCAGTAAAATATGTTCTAAGCAGTGTATAATAGCATCATTAGTATTTTATTAAGGCCCGAATCCCAAATTGTCAGGGGTTGAGTATGGTTTGGGAGATAAGGTAGAGTAGATTCGTTTATGAATTAATTTTTTTCGAAGAATTTTTGAGAGAGTGGTGTAAGTTGGATATTGGGCCTATAGTTATTCAACTCTTGATTGGTCTCCCCCTTTGTGGATCGTCGGGGTGACCCTTGCTATTTTGAGTACTGTAGGGAAGGTTGAGGATTCAATGGATTTGTTAAAAGAGTGTTGCAATGATTTGGTGATGCAAGCAACTTGTGACACTTTTTGTATATAAAGGGTGGTAAGGTATTTTAAATCCTCTGTCTTGTTTTTTAGGGCGTTGATAATAAGGGAGACTTCGTATGGGTTAGTCTGAGCTAGACAGTGTGTTCGGTGTTGCCGTTGGATGTATCATTTGGTGGGGTATCTGAGCTTGGGATTTTAATTGAGCAAGGTTTTGTCCTATATGGAGAAGCAATCATTGAGTCGTTTGCTGTTTCTGTGTGGGGTTGGGGTTCATCTGATTTTGCTAATTTTATTCGCTATCTCGGGATATCTTTTTTGTTCCCAGAATTTCTGATAGGGTTTTCCAGTCTTTTTTAATATCACCTCGTAAGTTGGATAATCTGTTCTCATAATACAATTTTTTTTGCCCTTCTTATCAGGCTGGTTAGGATTGACGATTAACGTTATTGTTTGGTCTCTGGTTATGTGACCCATTCTGTAAACTGTTTTTTCAATTGGTGTTTTTGTATATTTATGGATTTGGAGAATGCTTGGGTTGTAGCCAGGGACTGTTCAGTCTCTTAGCTGTCAACTGCTTAGTATTTTTAGGGGCAGTGCTTGTTATAGATGTTTGAGTCCTTTTTAGAAAATTATTATACATTCGTCAATATCTGTATTTGATTCTAGCTCAGTGTCCAATCAATGTTGCAATCTGTTGTGAAGATATTAATGGCTCCTCAATGTGAAGTCTGAAGGTGACTTTAGTAGTGTCTGGGGTAATTTACCAAGAGTTGTTATGAGGAAAGTAGGGTAGTGTCGTGGTATTAGTCTGTAATTATTCTGATTTTACCGGGAATAAGGTGTTGGTCCAGATTGGTCAAGTAGTGAAACACTAGTCTCTGTAACTACTCTTGGTAGTTTTTGTTACTGTTGGTAGCATCAAACAGTTACTCGTTGATTTGTGAATTCAGTAAGCTTGGTGGGCCCTGTCTTGAAGGAATTATATTGAAGTCACTGAGAGTAAGTAAGTGATCTTTGCTCATTGCGTGCATCAGTTATCATTAAGAAACAAGAAGAGAAGTAACCCCTAGAAAAGGTCAATTGGTACCCAAGGTGTTTTGGGGGATGGAAGGGGATCCTTCCAAACAGTAAATTCATCCAATCAGTCACCTTCTCCAGTCTTCGCATACACAAAGAAAATCAGCCAATAAAGGCAAAGTGTTATGTCTGTTAATGATTTAATTCATCCATGTGCCACTGTATTGTTTATGTACTACATCTATATTTCATGTAAAAAAATTTTTTGCTTTAATACTTCTGGGTGTCAGGAACGGATTAATTGAATTTACATTATTTCTTATGGGGAAAATTGATTCGTAAATCGTCCATTTCGATAATAGTCCCACTTCCAGGAACGGATTACGGACGATTATTGAGGGACCACTGTAATACGAGTGAAATAGCTAAGAATCTGGTTGACTGGAATAAAGTAATTGGCCTAAAATGGGAGTCAAAGTCGGCAAAATTGCCAATCCGTAAATATCACTGACACATCGAAATTTGCGAGAGCATAATTTTGTCAATTTTCCATCAAATCTCATACTTTCTCTTTTATTACCTTCAGAAAAAGATTCTAAACCATTTGGCATAAGAAAAAAATACAAAGAATTTTTTTTTTTAAATTCTTGGACCGCTGGTGCAACAACTTTGATAACTTGGTCTCTGGACCCTGAAAGGGTCAACATACAGCCTCTCCTCACTTAGTCGCAATTACTCAATTACCCACGCAACAGATATAAGATGGGCTCTCTGACCAGTATGTGTACATAATGATATTAGAGCTGATTTCCTCCATTTCTGTTTTATTACAGTATAGATACAGTGGACCCTCAACGAACAAAGGCATCAAACGATAAAATCAACTAGCGAAGAATTTTAGTGTAAAAATTTTGGCCCAGCCAACAATGAAAAACTTGACTAATATCACTCGTCCCTAATGCATCTGTCTCAGCTAAGCTAGTGTACCATTGTTTACAAGCCAGAGCGGACAGTTTGCATGCATACATCCAATAAATTTTGTATTATTCCATTGTTTTTAGTGCTTGTAACTGCTAAATAAGACACGATGGGCCCAAAGAAAGCTTCTAGTGCCAACCCTGTGGTAAAAAGGGTGAGAAATACTATCAAAATACTATCGTACCACGGTCAGCTGCTGCTGCACCACCGTCAGTTGTTGCTGCACCACCGTCAGCTGTTGCTGCACCACGGTCATCTGCTGCTGCATCTGTGTGATGGTCAGCTGCTGCTGCTGCACCACTGTCAGCTGTACCACTCAAAGATGTGGAGAAACTGTTGTTGGTGTGGCTTAACGAGAAACAATTACCAAGAAACAATTAACCACAGATACGTATTTCTGTGCTTATAGTCAAATGGGTGAGTGAGTGAATGTAAGTGTGAACCACCAGGTGGTTTTTATGTAGTTAGTTGACGGGGTGTATCAGGGAGATAAGATGTTTTCTAACGGTAGTTTTGAAGGTGATGAATGTGTCTGCAGTTCTAGAGTTTTCAGATAGGGTGTTCCAGATTTTAGGGCCTTTGGCATACAGTGGACCCCTGACATTCGATGGCATCGACATTCGATAAATCCAACATTCGATGCATTTTAACGCAAAAATTTCACCTCGACATTCGATGGAAAACCCGACATTCGATACGATTCGTACGAGAAGTGTCCATGTGTGGCCTGAACTGCACCATGTGTGCCAGTGTTTACAAGCCAGCCAGTGTGTGCTTATCTAAGGATACATTTGGTACATTCCATATTATCCATATTGTCATGGTTTTTGGTGCTTGTTTCTGCAAAATAAGTAAGCATGGGCCCCAAGAAAGCTTCTAGTGCCAACCCTTCGAGAAAAAAGGTGCTAATGACTATTGAAATGAAGAGATAATTGCAAAGTACGAAAGTGGAGTGCGTGTGTCGGAGTGCATGATGATTTGGTAAAGAAATTGCCTCCAACTAGTGGTGATGTGAGTGAATTTAAGGCCAGCAAAGGTTGGTTTGAAAGATTTAAGAATCGTAGTGGCATACACAGTGTGGTAAGGCATGGTGAGGCTGCCAGTTCAAGTCCTAATGGAAGGGGATTCCCCTTCTTAACACTGACACCATCCACACTCTCCCCTCCTCCCATCCCATCAATCATCACCAGATCTTCATTAACCTGTAAACGTTCCAAGAAGATCTATGTTCACATGTGTTGTGCTACAAAAGTACATCTACATTTTTTTTTACATATTTTCAAATATAACAACAAAAAAAAGTAGATCAAAGTTTTTTTACACATTTTCTAATGTAAAAAAAAACAAAAAGAAGATCTACTTTTTTTACATACTTTCAAATGTTGAAAAAACGTATATATACCTTTGGACCGTTTACGGGTTAAAGGTAAGTGTCAATTATTCTATTGTTATTAGTCTATTGTTATTGTAATTATTCTATTACATTAACCCTTTGACTGTCGAAAGGCCCAATCCTGAAGTGTCTCCTGGTGTTGCAAAATATTTGAAAAAAAAAATTATTTTTTCTTATGAAAATGTTAAGATTATTTTTCTGATTGTTTTAGTCCAAAAAAAAAAAATTCCCATCAGTACTTACCCAGATATAGAGGCATGAAGTTTGCAGAAAATGAGCCGCATATGGCAACAGCGGTGACTGCCGCTCACTCGGTAAACTTTGGTTTACTTGTATTTGAAGGTTTGTTGTTTTTTCATTTTTTTTATTTTTTCACATAACTTATGTGGCCTGTGAGGCCAAAGTAAGGGGCAATGTACATATATACACTCGTTGTATACAACACAATAAGCACACAAACATAATTATCAATATATTGTTTACAAAACTTGTTTACAAAAACAAACAATACAAAAAAAATGTTTATTAATTTTGTTCTATAACATATATACCAATATACAGTCACCGAACATATTCCTAGAAGTTCTGCAGCTCTTTGAAACATGGTGTCATACACAATGGTGTTTTACACTCCTCACACATAAAACCAGTGTGTGTTTTGTGCTTTTTTTGTGCAAAGACAAACACCTTTCCGAGCATTTTTTAAAGTTAACAGGCAGTTGTGTTATGTATTTTTTTTTTTTTATTACACTGGGATCCACAGAGGCAGTGTCCTCTAAAAAGAAAAACTTTCACCATATCACTCCATCATGTTTGCAGAAGGGTGCTTTATTTATTTTTTTATGACTTTAATTTCAGACTGGGCCGATTCCCACCAGGCAAGTGGTGGGCCCTAAAAAAGTAAACTTTCACTCACACTCCAACACGTCGTGTTAGATAGGATGCTTAGATAGATTTTTCGGTTTTTTAACCACATTAACACCCCAGATCCAGAGTGTAGGCATCGAGGACTGTCCCATTTCCATGGGGTCAACTGTCCCCGATCCCGGACTTCACCTCGAACCCCTTTCTATAAATGGTTACATTGTCAACACCCCCGGGAATCAAGGGGCCCGGTGTGAAGTTTAAAAACCACATTTGTCTCCATTCACTCCTATCAAACACGCTCACGCATGCCTGCTGGAAGTCCAAGCCCCTCGCACACAAAACCTCCTTTACCCCCTCTCTCCACTCTCAGATACTCCAGATTTAATCCCATTTATTTCCCCCCACTGAAACTCCCCTACCCCCTTCAGCTTTGTTTCGCTTAGGGCCAGGACATCCAACTTCTTTTCATTCATAACATCAGCAATCATCTGTTTCTTGTCATCCGCACTACATCCACGCACATTTAAGCATCCCAGTTTTATAAAGTTTTTCTTCTTCTCTTTTTTTGTAAATGTCTACAGGAGAAGGGGTTACTAGCCCATTGCTCCCGGCATTTTAGTCGCCTCATACGACACGCATGGCTTACGGAGGAAAGATTCTTTTCCACTTCCCATGGACAATAGAAGAAATAAAGAAGAACAAGAGCTATTTAGAAAAAGGAGAAAAACCTAGATGCATGTATATATATATGCATGTGCGTGTCTGTGAAGTGTGACCAAAGTGTAAGTAGGAGTAGAAAGATATCCCTGTTATCTAGCGTGTTTATGAGACAGAAAAAGAAACCAGCAATCCTGCCATCATGCAAAACAGTTACAGGTTTCTGTTTCACAGTCATCGGGCAGGACGGTAGTACGTACTTCCCTGGGTGGTTGCTGTCTACCAACCTACTACCTACTAACCTACTACTACTGTTATGTAGTTATCCTAGGTAAATGGTCATGAGTCATCATTCCTTCCTGCATTCCTTTCCTGCATTCCTTTCCTACCTTCCTTCCTACATTCCTTCATCTTTCGTTTCTTTTTTCCTTCCTTTGATCTCGTCCTTCCTTCATTCCTGTCTTCCCTTCTTGCTTCTGGTTTCTATAATATATGTACACATATATAGTCACTAGATACTTTCATATAACTGCCATTATCTCCATTCAGCAAGCTTGTCTTGTGTGCGAGTGTGTGGCTTATAATTGTTTTGAGTCAGGAGTCGGCAGCTGTCAAAATGACATATTGTCTCATTACTCACTCCCCCTACCACCTGTGAAAACAATGGGGTCAGATGCTGCTTCCCCTCCATTCTTTCTAATTATCTTTCTCTCTCATTCTATCTCTTTCAATCTGTCTCTCTCTTTCTCTCTGTCTGTCTATTTCTGTATCACAGGTACACATAAATACAAGTACAGGAGGGCCCCGCTTTACGGCGTTCCGCTTTACGGCGTTCCGCTAATACGGACATTTCAAATTATGACCAAAACTCACTATACGGCTCCCCCCACCTGACTTTCTAATACGGTCACCGTGCCCCACCCTGTTTGTTTACATTCTCCATGAGCTCAGTAAGCACTAAGTCTCTCCATTTTGTCTGGAAACTCCAAAATTTCAAATGTTTTTAAAAGTTATTTCATATTTTATATATACTCTGATAATTATACTTATGTATACCTGTACCTAAATAAACTTACATACATCAAGTCATTTAAATGTCGTATATGACGTAATATACACAATTTTCATTATTCCATCATGATATTTTTTTCAAAATTATATAATAAACACGTTGCATAACATATAAATAGATAAATACACCCACAGTAGAATAAATAAACATAAATGTGATCTGTGGTAGCAGACGACTTCCACAAGTGACGCCATAATAACAATAGTCACGGAGTCTCATTAAATGTCGTATATTACGGTAATATACACATTTTCATTAATCCATCCATGATATTTTTTTCAAAATTATATAATAAACACGATGCATAACATATAAATAAGATAAATACACCCCACAGTAGAATAAAATAAACATAAATGTGATCTGTGGTAGCAGACGACTTCCACAAGTGGTGATAATAACAATAGTCACGGAGTCTCATTAAATGTCGTATATTACGGTAATATACACATTTTCATTAATCCAGCCATGATATTTTTTTCAAAATTATATAATAAACACGATACATAACATAAAAAGATGATAAATACACCCCACAATAGAATAAATAAACATAAATATAAGATGTGGGAGCCTGGTTTGTTTACTCTGTGCCTGGCCTGTCACCTCTCTGTATTCATTCTTTCTCTCTCTCATTTATTCGTTTTATCTCATTTACTTACTCCTGACCCTACATTAAGACACAAATATTTTAAGGTAAGTAATGAGTGAACTGTAAAATACATTTTATCGCTCTGGGATGCTTAAATATCATAGAATAGTATGTGTGGGTGGGGTGGCCTGGTGAAATAGCCTGCCTATTACAATACATACCACACTTGATTTCTTACAATAAATACTACTTGTCTCACCCTAGATTAAGACTATAAATATTTTAAGGTAAGTAATGAGTGCACTATGTGTGTATTGTACCTTTTTATTGTTTTTTGATGCCTGGTTCTATTGCTAACTTAATATATGTTAGTGTAAACTTGTTATCTAGTGTTTGTATGCATTTATAAGTGGAAAAAAAGGGTGTTCCACTTTATGGCGATTTCCGCTTTACGGCGGTAGCCTGGAACCTAACCTGCCGTATAAGTGGGGCCCTACTGTATATATAGTGTAAATTACCTAGGATAACCCAAAAAATACAGACAAAGTGCTATACTCTGCTTGAAGATGTGAGTAAAGGTGATGATGACACAGTCTTGTGGCTCTCTCTGAGACAGAGCTAGATAGATAGACAGGGAGCTTGGCAGACAGACAAATAGACAGACAGAAATGTTAGTGTACCAGCAAAAACAAAGAGAGGAGGATGGTCATCTAATCTTTTCTTATCAGCTGCCCCCTCTCACCACCCTCGTTTACGCTCATCAAACGTCAGCTCTTATCAGATGTTATCTCCCCTTATCTTGTCACTGTCATGGGGTGAAATGTTTTTCATGCCTCATGGGTACATATTATTAATATTACGTATTCTTCTTCTTCTTCTTCCTCTTCTTCTTTCTTCTTCTTCTTCTTCTTCTTCTTCTTCTTCTTCTTCTTCTTCTTCTTCTTCTTCTTCTTCTTCTTCTTCTTCTTCTTCTTCTTTGTCTTCTTCTTCTTCCTTCCTTCCTTCCTTCCTTCTTCTTCTTCTTCTTCTAGTCTTTCCTGTTCCTTTTCCTCCTCTCGAGCTAGTCTTTCTTGTTCTTCCCATTTGACTAAAGCTAGTCTTTCCTGTTCCTCTTTCTTTTCAGTAGCCATTTTAGCAGTAATATAACTATCAAGGTTCTGTCTGGTAAATCCCATTTCCTTTCCAGCTCTCAACCAGAAATCTAAGGAATCCATCTTGTAAAAAGAAATATTACGCACCAAACTTGACTCGTCTAAGCTAATAAACTAACAGGAACGTCTGTTACAAAAGAGGGACACAGTCTGCACACTTTAAACTTCCCAAATTAGAAAATTAGCTAAGTTTTTCTCCCAGGAAGAACACACTTGTGGGCTCAATAGCCTTCACTAAGCTAAATATTCACAGTTCACACAGGAGGGGTTATTATCAAAGTTCCCCAGGTCCAACAAATAGGCAAGCTTCTAAACCGAACCCTAGTACCAAACAGCAATAAGTCAACCAGACTACCAGTAATGACTTGACACCTCAACTAACTCACCCTTTTCCATCTTAAATGTTATACAGGTCCACCATCACAAATCCGGCAATCAGTTATTCAGTTCCTTCAGTTATTCGGCACTAATTTTGGCTAGCATAATTTCAAATTTTTCCCGGGTCGCCACATCAACTTGCTGGTACTGTTTGGGGGCGCTACTTGCTGCAAAAAGTCATTCTAATTTTTTTTCCCATTTTTGTTTTAACCTGCTACTTTTAGCCCTAGCCATGATTCAATGAATAAATGAAATGTTCTCATTATGTAAAGCACTACACAGTACATTACCCATAAAGATAAGGGGGCTTTGAAGCCACTGTGGGTTGCCATGATTCAGTCTCATGAAGCAGGAGAATATGCTTTATTTTTACACTAATATCAAACACTACCCAGGTTATTTCCTATGCACAATTATTAATATACATAACGAAGCAATATAATAACATAAAACTGTTAAATACTCCAGAATGTAAATTGGCATAGCACCGAGCAGTTCGGACAGAGTTATGAACGGATATCGGTTTATAAAATACATTCTCCTATCTCTGTCTTGGTGGCCTTATTTGAGAAAATGGAGTATAGAACAGGGCTAACTATGATATACACTCGTACTCCACCATAAACATGAAACAAAAAAGTTATTTTCTCTCTATAGATTATCACACATAGCAGCATATGTGTAGAGAACCTAGGATAACCCCAAAAAAGTCAACGTGGCTTGTTTTATACCTGGCTTAGGTTAGCCATTTTTATTTTTGGTATATGTTTGATTCCCACGGGAAAACATAAGGCGGTTTGAAGATTGGCTTATCACCATGGTTTATTCAGATCCCGATGTGTTGATAAGGTTCTCAATACTTGAGGTTTCATTCAAAGGGGGAATATTCTTTACACTTTGTTATTTTTCACCCTAGCATGAAATTTATACCTGGGTGTTGTCGAATGTTGGGTGTTCCTGGGCAATATTTGAAAATAATAAAAGTCCTTTCTATTACACGTTTGTCTGTGGTCACTGTGGCTACCTCGGTGAGAAAACGAATATTTTTTATATTATTTTTTTATCTTTTAAATTTTACACTGGCGGATCCCAGCAGGGGTTACCGAAAAAAAAAATTTCACCATACAATGTTTTCTATATCATGTCTTGCAGGTTACTTTACATATATTTAAAGCAACAATTAACACCTCTTTTAATTGCAGGATGTACTTCCATCTTCATTAATTAGTTTCCTGAATGTTTTAAATGTTTACTTCACTCTATCAAAATTTAGAACCAAATCATAAAATAAACATAGCTCCGCATCTCTGGAAGCCAAGCCCCGCTACAAAACCTTTTTTCCCTCCCTCCAACCTTTCTAGGCCGACCCACCCGCTTCTTAACAAGATTACACTTGAAGTCATTTCTGTTTCGCTCCATTCTACTTAATTCCGAATCACCTACAAATGTTCTTTTGCAAAATGATTAATTCCCCAGCTCTCTTTTTACATTGTTAAAAATTTTATTAATATTATTATTATTATTATTATTATTATATTATTTTTATTTTTTTGTTGGGTTTTTTATTCAAAACTTGGGCAATGTTGATAAAAGTTTTTTCTTCAGTACACCAAAAAGGAAAAAAAATTAGCCATAAAAGCGGAGTTCCTTCTCACCCTTTAGCACCCGCTTAGCAGTAATTTTTGTATGGTTGTTATGGTTAATTCTCTTTTTTTTGGTCTATTTGTTTGAATAAAGATATTTACAGAAAAGATTGTTTTTGATTGCTTTCTAAAGAAAAGTACCTTGAAATTGGCTCACGTAGCGAAATGTTCTATTTTTTAGCAAAAGCTCAAGAGTAAACAAATGACTCACCTCCAATCCCGTCCCCCTCCCGTTAAATTCTAAACGGATAAAGAATGGATTGACATTATTTATACAATTATTACAATAATGCAGTAGTCTGCAAAAAGTAAATTTTTCTATTTTTTGTGAAAAAAAATTCCCAAATGGTAAGCAAGATAATATGAGGCCCTGTAGCAGACTAAGAACAAGAAAAGTTATTTTAGTGCCGGAAGTTGCATTTTTATTTTGGACCCCTTTTTTTAAAATTTGGGATCTGTTTAAAATTTTTGTGAAATCAGCCAAATTGCCAAATTTTTGACCATTTTTTGGGTATTGAAATAAGGAATGGGCGGTTTTTTGTACTCAGTTGACAGACAGAATAAATAAGTTTATTCAGGTATGCACAATTACAGTTTCTAGATTATCATAATAGCATGTATGTATAGAAACCTTGGATAAACCCCGAAAGTCAGACAAAGTGACTTATTTCCGTACCCGGTTTTTGGTTGCCCTGTAGATTTTTGTTTAAAAAATTTTTTCGGTTGTTTGTTGGGCTATCTCATGAAATTGGCCAAAGTATGTGGAAAGATGCTTCTTAACGACAACAAAAAAAAAAAAGCGACGATAAATAAGGAAGTTAACTTCTCAGCCATTAGCCCCCCCTTTGCAGTATATTTTTTTATGGTTTTTAGGTTGTTTCCCATTTTTTTGGGCCCCATTGATGGTTTAAAGTTTTATTACAGAAATAGAAATGATTTTTATTTCTTTCATGACAAAAGTACCTTTTAAATTGACTAAAGAGCGGAAATGTTCGAATTTTGCTGTGTTCAAAGAACTTGTAAGTAAAGTTGGGGTTTAAATTTTTTTAAGTTTTTAACCCAAAACCCTCTGTAATTTGGCAAAAAACGTAATCCCACACTGTTGGTGCAGTGATGCCGGGTTTGTGGGAGGGGCCCGACTCCAAACCCTTGAACCATAGGAAGATTTTCTGCAAAATCGGATCCGGCAAGGTCGCCATTGTCGTGGAAAAAGCCTTCCATCTGAAAAAAAAGTAATGGGAAAAAAAAAAATAAAAAAAGAACTCTCTAGGAAAAAAAAGAATAATGACTTTTTAGGATTTTACTTAAAAATTTTAAAAATAATATAAACGCCTTTCTTTGGTGCTGTAGTTGGGCAGGAGTAGGTAAGGCCCTGGACATCCAGATGTTAAAGTGTTGTAGGTTATCCTGGGCGGATGGTAACGTTCAAAGTTTTGGAATTCCTCTACCCTTGGTTCGAGCACCCAATAGAATAAATAAGGGCCGGTAGTAGTCGAATAATGTTAATTGCCAAAATTAACAAGTGTTTTTTTTCTCCTTTTTGGTGTTACCGGTGACCAAGCCCGGAACAGAGTGGTAATAAAAAAAAAAAAGGGTTACCCTGGTTTATAAAAAATAACATTTAAGAATGAAAAAGGAGTTTTAAAGCCAAAATCATTATGGTAACCAGCAACAAAAGAAAAAACAAACAGTAATACTCCCCCTAGATCACCTACTGCGAAAGTGGGGGTGAAAATGACCCCCCAAAATTCCCAAACCGGGAAAGGGCAATCTCCTGGGATAGAAATTTAAACAAAAAAGACACCAGGAACTAAATTTGCCCAGCCGCCAGAGCAGGGAGTGCGGAATAACTCCTATGGTTCCCCGGTGGGCCCCACAACCCTAACCCCACTTACAACCCACTTTTCCCTCACAATTATACTTACGTATACCTGTACCTAAATAAACTTACACACTGTGCTGATGTGCAGGTACATATTAATCCTTTCACTGTTTTGGTCGTACATATATGTCTTACGAGCCTCCGTGTTTGACATATATACAGTGGAACCTCAAAAATCGAACTTAATCCGTTCCAGGAGCTAGTTCTAAATTCAAAAAGTCTGAAATTCGAATCATATTTCCCATAAGAAATAATGGAAATACAATTAATCCGTTCCAGAAACCCAAAAATATTCACACAAAAAATACATTTTATAGAGATTAATTACAGTTTTACATACAACAAATACTATAGTTTTTAATTATGTATAGTAACACATATAAAATAAATTTTTACTTACCTTTATTGAAGATTGGTGATGGTATCTTGAAGATAGGAAGGAGGAGAGAGGGAGTTGGGGTTAGTGTTTGGAAGGAGAATCCCCCTCCATGAGGACTTCAGGTAAAGCCCTCTCTGGGGTTACTTCCCTTCTCTGTCTTTTAATGCCCTAAGACCAGCTTGAGAGTCACTGGACCCCTGTCTCACAAAATAACTGTCCACAGTCCTCTGTTTCTGGCACCTCTTTAACATTTCCCTAAAATGGGACATGGTTCTGTCACTGAACTTGTTGCAAAGATGGCTTGTTTCAGCTTGCTCAGGGTGGTACTTCTGCACAAACATTTGGACATCATTCCACTTGGCACAAATCTCCTTAATCTTTGAAGAAGGCACCTCATCCACTCCCTCTTCCTCCTCCTCTGAAGCAAGTTCCTCAGCTGTGGTCTGATACTGCTCCAGATGAAGCTCTTGCAGCTCTTCAGTGGTTAGCTCTTCCCTGTGGTCCTCCACCAAACACTTCCATATCCTCACCACTCACCTCCAACCCCAGGGTGTTCCCCAATGCCACAGTAAAGTCCACAACAGGCAGAGGGTGAGCTGGGTCATGGTCAGGGTCAGCCTCAAACCCTTCAAAATCCCTCTTTTGGACACACTCTGGCCACAATTGTCTCCAAGCAGAGTTCAAAGTCCTGGAAGTCACTCCCTCCCAAGCCTTACCTATAAGGCTTATGGAGCTGTAGATGTTGAAGTGATTCCTCCAGAACTCTCTTAGGGTCAACTTAGTGTCTGTGGTCACTTCAAAGCACTTCTCAAACACTGCTTTTGTTTAGAGTTTTTTGAAGTTAGAAATGACCTGCTGGTCCATGGGCTGGAGGAGAGGAGTGGTGTTAGGAGGCAAGAACTTCACTTTTATAAAACTGAAGTCCTTAGACAAGAGGTCTAATAAGTTTGGAGGATGAGCAGGAGCATTGTCCATTAACAGGAGGCACTTGAGTGGCAATTTCTTTTCCTGGAGGTATTTTTTCACACTGGGGCCAATCACTTCATGGACCCACTCTTTGAAAATTTGTCTTTTGACCCATGCCTTATGATTAGCTTTCCACAAGACACATAACTTGTTCTTAAAGACATTGTTTTTCTTAAACAAACTGGGATTTTCTGAATGATACACAAGTAAAGGCTTCACTTTAAAATCACCACTAGCATTAGCACAGAACAAAAGAGTAAGCCCGTCTTTCATAGGCTTGTGTCCTGGTAGTGCCTTTTCCTCCTGTGTGATGAAGGTCCTTTTTGGCATTTTCTTCCAAAACAAGCCTGTTTTGTCACAATTAAACACTTGTTCAGGTTTCAATTCTTCACTGCCTATGTACCCCTTAAACTCCTGTACAAACTTCTCAGCCGCCCCTTTGTTTGAACTAGCTGCCTCACCATGTCTTACAACATTTTGTATGCCACTACGCTTCTTAAATCTGTCAAACCAGCCTCTGCTGGCCTTAAATTCACTAGCAGCACTGGTTCCAGGAGTTTTCTGTACCAGATTGGCATGCAGCTTCCTCGCCTTTTCGCAAATAATCGTCTCTGAAACACTATCACCTGCAATCTCTTTATCCTTGATCCACACCAGCAACAACTTCTCAACCTCTTCAACTATTTGTGGTCGTTTTTTGGTTAGCATATTAACACCTTTTGCAACATCAGCTTCCTTGATTTGTTCTTTCTTTGACAGGATAGAACCGATGGTCGACTTGTTTTTCCCATACATCCTGGCAAGCTCAACAAGTCTCACACCACTCTCATACTTCTGCATTATTTCCTTCTTCACATCTATGGTTTTTCTCACTTTCTTTACCACAGGGGTACCACTAGCAAGTTTCTTTGGGCCCATGGCAGCTTATTTCACAGTCCCACAAGCACTAAACACAACGAAATAATCGTGAAATGCATGAATGAGAGTGCAGGTTAGTGTTCACTCAAGCATAAACAAAGCTAGACTGCTCACGGCGCCTGCGTGGGGACGTGGACAGAGCGGGCGGCAGACAGGTCCCATACCCGGCGGTCCGAAAATAGGGGCGTGTTCGATAATAGGGACACAGTTTGTCCGAAAAATGGTCCTATTTTCAAAACGTTCGATATGTAATACGTTCGATTTTTGAGGTTCCACTGTATACTCAAAAATTCTAGCGGCTTCAAATCAGGCAGGAGAAAGCTGGTAGGCCCACATGTGAGAGAATTGGTCTGTGTGGTCAGTGTGCACCATATAAAAAAAATCCTGCAGCACGCAGTGCATAATGAGAAAAAAAAACTCCGACTGTGTTTTTGGATTAAAACACCTACTTTGAGGTGGATTTTCTTATAGTATTTATGGTTGTATTCTCGTTTTCTTGGTCTCATTTGATAGAATGGAAAACATATTATAGAAATAGAGGTGATTGTGATTGGTTTTGCAATGGAAAGAACCTTGAAATGGAGCTCAAATTAGAGGAAATGTTTGATTTTTTGCAGATGTTCAAAAGTAAACAAATGATGTCATTGTCCAATAAATGTCCAACTAGCCATTCTAATATGCAGTCATGAATGGGTTGACATTATTTGTACAGTTATTACAATATTGCAGTAGTCTGCATAACAGTAAATCTTCTATTTTTTGTATGAATAAAAATTCGAAATAGAAAGCAAGAGTAATATCAGAGGGGCCTGGAGACATGATTGAACAAAGAAAATGTTATTTTAGAGCCAGGAATGTCTGCATTGTTCATTCTGGACCTTATTTTGAAAGTGTCATATTTTTTAATTTTCGTGAAATTGGCCAAATTGCAAATTTCTGACCACGTTCTTGGGTAGTTGAAATCGGTAAATGGGCAGTTTCTTGTACTCAATCGATATAAAAAATGAAGTTCTAAAGAAATAGCTATGAGTTTGGTCGACTGGAACAATGGAATTAGCCGAAAATAGGGCTCAAAGTGGGCGAAATCGCCGATTTGTAAATAACGCTGAGGTCGCTAACTTCGCTAGAGTGTAATTCCGTCAGTTTTCCATCACGTTTTGTGTTTTTGGTGTCATTACAATCAGGAAAAGATTCTCTATCATTTCATAAAAAAAATATTTTTTTTTTTAAATTTTGCGATACCAGGAGACACCTCAGGATTGGGGGTTGCGA
>NC_069417.1:63471072-63491924 GCF_026875155.1 Cherax quadricarinatus | reverse complement strand
AACCCCGTCTCCAACTGTATATTTGTCCAATTCTTTTGAAGCTACCCAAGGTCCTACCCCTCGATCACTTCGGGTAAAGTATGTTAAAAAAGAAAGTAGAACACTGGAACGGCTGCTGGCCCATACTGGGCCGGTCCTTCACAAACCAAACCCCACAAACAAAACAAATGCTATCCAAGCAATAAACTCAGGTGCAACCCGACCAACCCCAACCCCTATCTCGTGTATTTAAAAAGAACATAAAAAAGGGAGGAAACTGCAGGGGCCCTGTTGGTCCAAACAAAATTTTGAAACTCCCCAAATGTTTTAGCTTCAATCACCCTACTAGGCAGACCGTTCCACTCATCAACTACCCCTATTACCAATGTTCATTTAGGTAAGACACACATGCAACAGTTAGGTATCTTTATTTCGAAACGTTTCACCTACACAGTAGGCTTCTTCAGTCGAGTACAGCAAAGTTGATAGAAGCAGAAGAGACTTGAAGACGATGTAATCAGTCCATCACCCTTGAAGTTTTGAGGTGGTCAGTCCCTCAGTCTGGAGAAGAGTATTGTTCCATTATCTGGAATAATATTATTCCAGACAATGGAATAATATTATTCCAGAAAATGGAATAATATTATTCCAGACAATGGAATATTATTATTCCAGACAATGGAATAATATTATTCCAGACAATGGAACAATGCTCTTCTCCAGACTGAGGGACTGACCACCTCAAAATTTAAAGGGGTTTGATGGACTGATTACATCGTCTTCAAGTCTCTTCTGTTTTCTATCAACTTTGCTGTACTCGACGAAGAAGCCTACTGTGTAGGCGAACGTTTCGAAATAAAGATACCTAACTGTTGCTGTGTCTTACTAAACACCTGTCGGTTTTTTTATACCATTTTATTGTTCACAATGTTCATTTATACATTTTATTAGTGCCCTAGGGGTCCTTATGGAGGGGGGATTCCCCTTCCAAATAACCTCTTTTTCCCTCTCTCCTCCTCCCTGTCTTCCATTCATCAACAACACCCTTCAATAAAGGTAACTTTCATGTTGAATGTTTTATTCTTTTGGTGCATGTAAATCTATCTTTTAGGTAAAAAAAAAATTGTTGTTGATACTTCTGGGTGTCTGGAACGAATTAATTGGATTTACAATTTTCTTTGGGGAAATTTTATTCGAAAATCGTCCATTTCGATAATAGTCCCCCTTCCAGGAACGGATTATGGACGATTATTGAGGGACCACTGTACTAGTATGCCTAAATTCTAGCGCCCTCAAATCTAGTGGAGAAAGCTGGTAGGCCTACATATGAAAGAATGGGTCTATGTGGTCAGTGTGCACAGTATTAAAAAAAAACCTGCGCACACTGCATAATGAGAAAAAAAAAAACTTTGACCGTTTTTTTGGAATAAAACAGCGGCTTTTTCACTGTATTTTTGTATGGTATTTATTGTTGTATTCTAGTTTTCTTGGTCTCATTTTATAGAATGGACATTTTACAGAAATTGAGATGATTTTGACTGGGGGTTTTACAATGAAAGTACCTTGAATTGAGCTCAAAGTAGCAGAAATGTTCGATTTTTACCGAAGTTCAAAAGTAAACAAATCATGCCAAGCGTCCAATACACGTCAATGGTGAGTCAATATTCTTTCGAAGTACGCCAAATTTTTTATATCTTTTTTTACACAAATGCATTAGTTGAAAAACAGTAAATCTATTTTTGTGAGAATAAAAATTCAAAGGGGAAAAGCAAAAAAATGTAAGAGGGGTTTTGGGGAGGGACAAATGAACAGAGGAAATGTCATTTTAGTGCCAGGAATGCCTTTTGTTTTTCTGGCCTTTTCAAAAATTTGGCATTTTTTAAAAATTTTGAAAAATTGGAAAAATTGCTAATTTGACCATGTACTGGAAGTTGAAATTATAAATGGGGGGTTTCTTGATCTTGATAAAAAAAAATGGAGTTTGCGAAATTTTCATGTTTTTTGTTGACTATACGTGGAATTGGCCGAAATGGGCTCAAAGTGGGCAAGATTCCCGATGCGTAAACACGCAGACTGCAAATTGGGGAGCATAATTCCGTAATTTTTCCATCAAATTTCAATTTTTGGTGTCATTGTGAGGGGAAAAAGTTTCTCTTCTTTTTAAAAGGGAAAATTTTTTTTTTTTTTTTAAATTTTGGGCCGCCCTGAGAACGAGTCTCGGAGAGGGCTTGACCCTAAAAGGGGTTAAGTGAAATCATTAAATTTTGCCATTTTGTAAAGATGAAAAAAAAAAAGGGAAAAACACCCTGGCTGTCTGCAAGGGGGAGCTGGACAGGGCTGCCACCCGGGTGGGTTCATCGTCATTTTGCGTGCAGCCAAAAATTAACACCCGGTTGATAGGTCCTTTTCCCCCAAGGGCCTGCGGAGTAGGGTGTGGGGGTGTTGATCCCGAAAACACCCTCCAGGTATACATAGGAAACAAGTTTGCAGAAATAGGGGATACCCAACAGGTGAAAAAAGAAAACACACCTGAAAGGCCCTTAGACCCCTTTTGTTTTATGTAAGAGACGCCAGGGCACTCTGTTTTTTGAAGTATTTTGGTAAATCTCAATTAAACCAATATAATAGAGGAAGTCCCCATAATCCACCATGAAATTGGATAAAAAAACCATCCCCTATTGCAATTCGTGTGAAAAGAAATAAATCCCTTTATATTAAACCAAAAATGTTTGAGCCACATTTTTAAAAAAACCGAAAAAATTATGAACAATAATGAGATTTAAGATCAGTGAAAAAAAAAGTTAATGAGCCTTTTTTTAAACCCCTTACCTGTCAAAAGTAGATTAGTTTGCTCGGGTAGCTCTTGAATGTAATTACTTTTTTTTTTTATTTGTTTTAAAAAGAAAAAATTAAGTGGGAGCCTCGTGCTAAAAAGTCTTTTTTAAAAGGGTTAAGGATTCCTACTTTTTCTTGGGTTATTGGGGCACACCCCCTCAAGAAAGCCTTCTTGAGGGGACCCCTTTCTCCCTAAATAGAGCTTGCTTCCAATACTTTGCTTTTAAAATTCTATAACACTTAAATTGGAATATTTTCCCAAGGGCTGATTTTTGGGAATTTTAAACATACTGCCTTTTTTTTTTTATCCTTTACACAGACTGAACCGTGGTTAACAAATACTGGAGTCCCAAATTAAAAGTAACACTGCAACACTAGCTGGTCTTACCTTTTTGGAAAACTTCTGCAAACTTTTTTGTTCAAATTTCCATATTTGCCCTTAGTACTGATGCTGTCATCCTCCCTTTTTTTTGTCAGTGAAATTTTTTTTTTCCGGGATGATGAAATGCCCCGAGATTATTTCCTTTTTGTTTTAGCCTGGGGTTCAAATTTAACACCATATTCAGCCCCTCTTTATCTAAATGTTGCGTTTTACTATATTCTTATTCTTTTATTACTTTTTCAATAGTTTCAAATACTAATGTGAAGTTAATTTTCTTTGGGGCACTAACAGAATGGGCTAAAAAAAAAAAAAAAATAAAATTTTTCTACATTGTTTCTGCATTCCCTATGACCCAAACCCCTCACTGAAATAACCCCCCGTTAAATATTCTCTTTTCCCTTACTCAAGTTTTCTCCAGTAAATATTTATAAAAGAAAAAATTTTTGCAAGTGGAAAACATTTTCTGAAATAACAAAATGGTTACTTTTTCAATAACCCTTTTAAGTTTATCTTTAATTTTTTCAGGGTTCAACTTGTGGTTTGGGTATGCCAAGCGGAACATATTCCCTGAAAGATAAAAAAGCAAATTTGTAAAACAATTGTTGGCTTCAGGCAAGCGTGCATGAGGTATTACTAGGAGTGAATGGAGACAAAAGTTTCGGGGGCCCGAGGGTTGGGGTGTGAGCAGGGTAATTTTAGTGAAAAAGGGTTTTGGGGGAAAACCCGGTTATTTTTTATGTGGGCTCGAGTTCTGGAAATGGAAGTACAGGGGGCCCCCCCCAAAGATGGGATCACCTTAGTAAATCCACCATATGATAATTTTTTTGCAAAAATTTTGCCTCACCCCCGCAATTCGTCGAGAACACTTCCACGTGTGGCCAGATTGGCCTCAGCTGCCTCATGGGGTGCAGTGATCACAAGCCAGCCAGTGCGGTCACATCCTCGCATACAATCGAACATTTCATTTTATCACAGCGTTTTTTGTGATTGTACTGCATAAGAAAAACACCATGGGCCAGAAAAGTTTTCTAGTGCAACCGTGCGTTAAAAAAGGTGAAACATTTACTATGGAAAAGTAGAGATAATTGCTAAGTACGAAGTGAGTGCGTGTGTTGGAGCTGGCCAGGTTGTATACCAAACCAAAATCAATCATCGCTATATTGTGGCCAAGAAAATGGCACATCAAGAAGCTTGTTCTTGCAAAGTGCAAGTTGTTTTCGAAAACAGAGATCGCAAGTTACTCGAGATGGTGAGAGACTGTTATTGGTGAGGGATAAACGAAAAAATATTTGCGTGAAAAGCAGGAGAGACTCCATCTCTCAGCTGCTGTGCACCACGGTCGGCGTTGCTGACACCACGGTCAGTGTTGCTACCACCACCGTCAGTGTTGCTTGACCACGGTCAGCGCTGCTGACCGCAGTTCAGCTGCGGCTGCACGCAGTCAGCTGCTGCTGCACACAGTCAGCTGTTCTGAACCACGGTCAGCTGTGCTGCTCCATGGCCAGTGCTGCTGCACCTGGTCAGCGGGGGCTTTGCTGCACACGGTAAGCTGCTGCTGCCACACAGTCAGCTGCTGCTACACCACATCAGCTGTTGGATGAACCACGGTCAGCTGTTGCTGCACCAGTCAGGTGTTGCTGAACGACGGTCAGCTGCTGCTGCTACCACGGTCAGCTGCTGCTTGAACCACGGTCAGCTGCTGGCTACACCATGGTTCAGCTGCGCTGCACACGTCTGGCTGCCCACCATCAGCTGTTTTGACAACATGACAGTCGAACCTGTTCGTCTAGCTGAGTGCCTCAGCTGGATGCCGTCCAATGTTTACAAGCCCAGGGTGGACCGCTTGCATGCATAATTCGATTACATTTTTGTATTATTCCATTGTTTATAGTGCTTGTAACTGCTAAATAAGCACCATTGGGGAAATAGAAAGCTTCTAGTGCCAACCCTGTGTAAAAAGGGTGAGAAAATGTACTAAGTACCATGGTCAGCGCTGCGGCACCATCAGCTATGCTGCACCTCACAGGTCAGCTGTTGCTGCACCACGGTCAGCTGTTGCTGCACCTCTGTCAGCTGCTGACTGCACCACAGTCAGCTGCTTCTGCACACAACGCTGTTTCTGACCAACATGACTACGTTCCGAACCTGTTCGACTAGACCGAGCGCTATGCTGGACTGCGTCATTGTTTACCAAGCCGGGTGCGCTTGCATGCATACATTCGATACATTTTTGATTATTCCATTGTTTATAGTGCTTGTGTAACTGCTAAATAAGCCACCATGGGAACAAGAAAGCTTCTAGTGCCAAGCCTGTGGTAAAAAGGTGAGAAATTATGGTACTATCGTACCATGGTTCAGCTGCAGTGCCACCACCATCTGCTGTTGCTGCACCACAGTCGGCTTGTTGCTTCACCATGGGTCGGCTGCTGCTGCACCACGGTCGCTGTTTGCTGCACCCTTGGTTCAGGCTGTTGCTGCTCCAGTCAGCTGTTGCTGAAACCACGGTCAGCTGCTGTTGCACACAGTCCAGCTGCTTGCTACACCACTGTCAGCTGTTGTTGCACCATGGTTCAGCTGTTGTTGCACCATGCGTCAGCTGTTGCTGTTTTGTTACACCCAGTCAAGCTGTTGCTGAACCATGGGTCAGCTGCTGATGCACCACGGTCAGCTAGTTGCTGCTGCACCCGGTCAGCTGCTGCTGCAACCACGGTCAGCTGCTGCTAGCAACCTTGGTCTGCTGCTGTGACCACCAGTTCAGCTGCTGCTCACCACAGTCAGCTGCTGATGACCACAGTCAGCTGCTGTACACCTGTGTCAGCTGTGCTGCACCCACGGTCAGCTGTTGCTGCACACAGTAGCTGTTTGCTGCACCATGCTGAGCTGCTGTTGCACCACGGTCAGTTGTGCTGCAACCACAGTCAGCTGTGTTGCACCCACGTTCAGGTGCTGCTGCACCACAGTCAGCTGCTGCTACACCACCATCATCTGTTGCTGCATCACGGTCAAGCTGCTGCTGCACCAAAGTCAGCTGTTGCTGCACCACATGTCAGCTGTTGCAGCAACATGGTCAGCTGGTCCTGTGGCATTAAACGAAGAAGGGAAGTAAACCAGGAAAGGACGTGCTACCTAAAGTCCTAAAGGAAGGGATTCCCCTTCTAAACTTTAACAACTTCATACTCTACACTTCTCCCATCCCATCATCATCACAAAATCTTCAATACAGGTAAGTGTCAGTTTGTGTGTATTAAAATTAACATTTCTTGTGGTAAAATAAAATTGTTTTTTCTACTTAGTGGTTGTCTTGCACGGATTAATTGATTTCCTTTCCATTATTTCTTATGGGGCAAACATTTAATTATTCTTGCGATAATTTCAGCATACAATGAGCCTCAGGAACGGATTAATATGTTTTGGTGGGGGTCCACTGTATATATAATATGAAATAAGTTTAAAACACTTGAAATTTTAGAAGTTTCCAGACTTAAAGTGAGACGCGGCGCTCATGGAGAATGTAAACAAACCGGGTGTGGCGCGTGACCGTATAGAAAGTCAGGTGGGAGAGAGAGCCATTACTGTGAGTTTATGGTCATAATTTGGCTATGTCTGTATTAGTGGAATGCTATTAAAGGCGGGAAATGCTTGTAAGCGGGCCCTACTGTACATACCCTAGGGTTTTCTTCATATTTCTTAATAGTTCTTGTTTTTTTTTACTTATCTCCATGTTAAAGTGGAACAATTCATCCTCTGTAAGCCATGTGTGCTATTAAGAGGTGATCAAATGCTGGAGCAAGGGCTAGTAACCCTTGTCCTAGATTTTAGTAGGGGGGGGGGGGGGGGGGAGACTACTGTAGTCTTTACCATTACAGCCTTCTCAGTGCCGTACTCATTTACCGACTCCTCGGACTCATGACCAGGCTCTCTGGCTGTATTCATAACCTAAATACGTACTGTATATTAGAGCTGATTTCCTTATTATGTTATTTCAATATACAGTACACTACCACATAATCACTTAAAAAATATACCAGAAATGTTCAGAATTTGTGGAAGCGTGACCTTTAAAAACAATTATCAAAGATGGTTGACACAAACCCACTTACCATTATTGTATGCTCCTCGTTAGTGACAAATCGGTTTTCCGAATGGTCTTAGGAACCAGAACTGTTAAGTGAGGGAGAGGCTGTAATTTGAGATGACACCTCACCTGCATAAGATTCTCAGTGACGAAAAATCATGGTGCTGCAGCTCAGAACATTGTGAAGAAACTGCACCATGGCACATAAAGATCTCTGCCAAACATCTGTTTCATTTCTGCATAACCAGTATCATTTCTTGTAAGTGAACCCTGAGTAACATAGTCAACAGTCAGTATCAAATATTGTAACATGCATTTGTTAATTTATAGCAGAAAATGTTAAAAGTATGTTAAAAGTCATCTTAAAAAAACTACCAAACATCAAGATTTTTTATATTAGGATGTTCTCTACATCTACAAGGCCCCTGTTTATAAAATTATTGCAGAAAGATCGCTTCATATCCTTCTCTGTGGGGAAGTTGAAAAGAAGCCCTTCCCTTGTAGGACATGATGTGTCAGAAAGAGGTGACTAAATTACTAAAACTTTAAAGAAAAACTCTTTTTTTCAGGTCACCCTGCCTCAGTGGGAGGACACCCAGTGTTAAAAAAAAAAATGGAGCTTGTTGTGCCATATCTCTGCAAAAAATTCAAGGATAGTTTACTAGAATGTATTGCCATACAATTCACAAGACTTTCTTAAATGAAACAAAGTTAGTAAAGAATTATTTCTATGTTCTTTTTACTTTTTAACCCGTAAACTGTCCAAATATTAGAATATACATTTTCTCGCACAGCGCTACCGATCGTAAATCAATGTTTTATTTTTCTACCTTCAAAATTTGGCACACTAGGCTCGAGTCGTTAGACATGAAGAATGGGGTCTGTACAACTCAGTGTGCGCAGTATTAAAAAATCTGGGAGCACTTAGGACCTTGTGGGGGCATCAGTTCAATTGAGAGCCAGCTAGAGCAAATAGCATAGCAAACACAAGGGATTCACTGATGCCATGTCACATTAACACTCCCATTTTAAGAGGAAAGTAAAAATAGGTTAGATAAATACATGAGTGAGTATGGGTGGGTGTGAGTTGGACCTGACTAGCTTGTGCTACTAGGTCTGATGTCATGCTCCTTCCTTCAAAGGATGTGACCTGACTAGGTGGGTCATTGGTTTAAGCAGGGGAAGGGGGGTGGAGGGTGACATGAAACCGGCATTGCATATGCCAGTAGGCCTGCTGCAGTGTTCCTTCTTTCTTATGTTCTTATGTATTTGGCAGGCTGGCTGGCTGGCTGGCTGGCTTGCTTTGGCTGTCTCTGGCTGTCTCTTTGTCTATCTCTATATCCCTGTATCTCTATATCTCTTCATCTCTATATCTCTTCATCTCTATATCTCTTCATCTCTATATCTCTTCATCTCTATATCTCTTCATCCTTTATTCTTCATTCTATAATCTCTTCATTCTCTATATCTCTTCATCTCTATATTCTTCTCTCTTATCTTTTCATCTCTATATCTTTTTATCTCAATATCTTTTATCTCTATATATTTTCATCTCTATATCTTTTCATCTCTTATTTTTCATCTCTATTTCTTTTCATCTCTATATCTATTCATCCTCTTATATCTATTCATCTCTATATCTATTCATCTCTATATCTATTCATCTCTATATCTATTCGTCTCTATATCTATTCGTCTCTATATCTATTCATCTCTTTAACTCTATATCTACATATCTCTATATCTATATATCTATATATCTCTATATCTATATATCTCTATATCTATACATATCTGTATCTATGTATCTATATATACTCTATTATATCTTATATCTCTGTACACTATATAATCTCTTGTTACCATTATATATCTTGTACATCTATATATCTCTGTACATCTTATATCTCTGTAATCTATATTATATATTTAGCATCTCTGTATCTATTCCTCTCTGTATCTATACAATCTCTGTATTATACATCTCTGTATCTATTCATCTCTGTATCTATACATCTCTGTATCTTTCATCTCTGTATCTATACATTCTGTATTATACATCTCTGTTATCTTTACATCTCTGATCTATTACATCTCTGTAAATTATACATCTCTGTATCTATACATCTCTGTATCTATACATCTCTGTATCTATTCATCTCAGTATCTATACATCTCTGGAATCTATACATCTCTGTATTATACCTCTCTTTGTATCTATACATCTCTGTTTCTATACATTCTCTGTATCTATACATCTCTGTTTCTATACTCTCTGTATCTATACATCCTCTGTATCTATACATCTCTGTTATTATACCACTCTGTATCTTACATCTCTGTATCTATACAACTCTGTATCTATACATCTCTGATCTATTACATATCTGCATCTCTACATCTCTGAATATATACATCTCTGCAATCTATACATCTCTGCATCTATACATCTCTGCATCTACAGCTCTGTATCTACATCTCTGTCTCACATGGTACAGTAAGTACAGTTATTATACATAGTGTAAATTACCTAGGATAAACCAAAAATCCAGGCAAAGTATAGACAGACAGATAGATGATAGACAGGGGACTAAATGCTTGGTGTATTTCAGTGAAAACATGTAAAGCCAAGGATTCCCCCGGAGCACCCATTTTATCAATGTCACTGGGCTAGCAACGATGTCGGTAACACCCTTCTTCAAGGAGTTTGATATATGTATACTCCAGGCAGACAGATAAGCAGAGACAGGTAGACAAATAGTGAGACAGATGACAGACAGATATGTTTGTGTTGTAACAGGGATAACAAATCAGCGAGGGTTAGATAAATAAAACGAGTGAGTGTGGGTGGGTGCGAGTTGGTCCTGCTTGCTTGTATATAGGTCTGATGTCGTTGCTCCTTCTTCAGTGCGATGTGGACCTAACTATGTGGGTCATTGGTCTAAGCTGTGGGAAGGGGGCAGGATATGGACCTGCCTTGCAGGGGCCAGTAGGCCTGCACTGATGTGTTCTTCTTCTTATGATCTTATGGTATCAGCATGCTGGCCGTGGCGGGCTTTGACTGGGTTTGGCTGTCTAGTCTATATCTCTGCATCTGTCTATATCTACTGTCTATCGGTCTCTCTACATGTTAATGTAAGTACAGGTATTTAATAGTGTAAATTACCTAGGGATTACCCAAAAAGTTCAGGAAAGACAGACAGATTGAAACACACAGTTAGACAGACAGACAAACATGTTTGTGTATGTATCAGTGAAAACAAATAAAAGCCAGGGTTCCCCGGAGCACCATTTATCAAATGTCCTGGGCTGTCAACAGATGTCATAAAACCCTTCAAGGAGTTTTGTTATAGTATACTCCTGGCAGACAGAAAGACAGATAAGCAGAGACAAGAACAGTGAGACATGTTTGTGTGTAACAGTGATAACAAAAAACTAGAGGGTTAAGCTGGAGCATTGGCCTTTATCTAAATGTAATGGGCTGTCAACAGTATAGGGATGCCTTTCAGTAACACATACTTCCAAGTATATGCCAGGTATCTAAAACATTGCTGGGACCTATAAAATACTTGTATATATTTCTCGACAATAGTAAAAATAACCCAGGCAGGTGTAAATGTTCACCTGTCATGGTTTGTGATTATTTGAGTATTAAATTTCCTGTACTAATATTAGTGTCAGAACAAAGATCTGGTTATGAAATCACAAGAAAACTACATAATTTGTAAATTATCAACATATAAAAAAGTATATGAATTAAAATAAATACGAAAAAAAAGGTAGTTCGGCAACACTTCTGCAGTGGCAGGCGTTGATGTTGCCGTCAAGTGAGCATTCTAGAGCCAACTTCACGGTCTTATATTAGTAAGTACTGATAAAATTTTTTCTTTAATCCTATAACATGTAGAAAAGGTGCTCTTCATTAAAAAAAACAAACAAACATAATGTTTTATTTTTCAAAAAATATTCAGAGGGCCACCACGAGTGGTACGTAGATTTACGTTGGACAGTTTTAAAGGGTTAATAAGACTTGTCTGGATATACAGTATTACTAACCTGACTAAGCATCTTACTTCTTTCATATTTCCTGATTATCGGAATCCTATTCTGTATGTACTTTCAACTATGCTTGTGGTTGTCGTCCAGTAAAAACTCTCCATTTATCAGACCTTGGAAATAGGAAAAAAAAATGCTAGGTCAAGAATTTGGAATCAATGGGTTAAGTCTTTGGTCACAGAACTGTTCACTGTTTACAATCACAACAATATCATCCTTTTCCTAATTCCTACACAGATTGTCATTACTGTACACCTGCTCCCTTAATTTAGTCATTAAAAAGAGGGTTTACTGTATTGCTGTTATTATTATTTGAATACTGAATATTCAAGCAAAAGAAACACTATACCCATGTGGATCAAACACAGAGGACCCTGACTAACGATTTTATTTAATTTCAGACGTTCTGTTCGGGCGCGTTTACGACCGAATTTGTATCCCATAAGGAATACAGGTATTTTGAAATAGATTAGTCCGTTTCAGACCCCAAAAATTCACATACAAAAGCACTTACAAAAAATACACTTACATAGCTGGTCGAGTTGGGGAGTGTCGTTAGTCAAGGGTTCCACTGTACTATGTATGTTGTATCCAGTGCGTTATTAACAATCTTAAAAAGTTTTCTGTAGTTGCCTATCTGAATTACCAGCTAATTTAATATAGTAACAAAGTAAACACCTTGTACAGTATTATTATACAGTAGGGGAGTTAGTAGATGGGGAGATGGAGGTATTAGGTAGATGGCAAGAATATTTCTGAGGAACTTTTTAAAGTTAAGGAAGAAACAAGGCAGGTAATTTATGCACTGGTCCAGGGAGGTATACAATCTTTTAGGAGTGAAGAGGCAGATGTAAGTGTGGTGGAGGTACGTGAGGCCATTACATAAAATGAAAGGGGGTAAAGCAGCTGGAACTGATGGGATCATGACAGAAATTTTAAAAGCAGGGGGGGATATAGTGTTGGAGTGGTTGGTATCTTTGTTTAATATATGTATGAAAGGTGGGGAAGGTACTAGGGATTGGCGGAGAGCATGTATTGTCCCTTTTATAAGGGAAAGGGGACAAAAGAGACTGTAAAAATTATTGAGGAATAGTTTACTGGAGTATACGGACAAGTGTTATGTAGGGTTATAATTGAAAGTATTAGAGGTAAGACAGAATGTAGGATTGCGGATGAGCAAGGAAGTTTCAGAGTGGGTAGAGGATGTGTAGATCAAGTGTTTACATTGAAGCATATATATGAACAGTATTTAGAATAAAGGTAGGGAAGTTTTTATTGCATTTATGGGATTAGAAAAGGCATATGATAAGTGGATAGAGGAGCAATGTTGGCAGATGTTGCAAGTACAGTGGACCCCCGCCTTAACGATCACCCCAAATGCGGACCATTATGTATGTGTATTGATGTAAGGCGTTTGTACGTGTCTGTTTGGGGGTTGAAATGGGAATTATCTTATTCACATTATTCCTTATGGGAAAAAATTCGGTCAGTACTGGCACCTGATCATACGACTGGAACGGAAAAAAGTTCGTTAACCGGGGGGGTCCACTGTATATGGAATAGGTGTTAAGTTATTAAATGCTGTAAGAGTTTTTATGAGGATAGTGAGGCTCAGGTTAGGGTGTGCCGAAAGAGAGGGAGACTACTTCCCGGTAAAAGTAGGTCTTAGACAGGGATGTGTAATTGTCAACCATTGGTTGTTTAATATATTATAGATGGGGTAGTAAAGGAAGAAAATGCTTAGGGTGTTCGGCGAGAGGGGTGGGATTTAAATTTTGGGGAATCATTTCAAAATGGTATTGGACACGTTTACTTTTTGCTGATGATACTGTGCTTATGCGGAGATTTAAAGAAAAAATTGCAAAGGTTAGTGGATGATGTTTGGGAATGTGTGTAAAGGAGAAAGTTGATAGTGAAACTTAGAAAAGGAGTAAGGTGATGAGGGTGTCAAATGATTTAGATAAAGTAAACAAATTGGATTCAAATGGGGAGGAGGAGTATGGAAGAAGTGAATGTTTTCAGATACTTGGGAGTTGACATGTCGGCAGATGGATTTATGAAGGATTGAGGTATTAATCATAGAATTGAATGAGGGAAAAAAGGTTGGAGTGGTGCGTTGATGTATATTGTGGAGTCAAAAAAACGTTATCTATGGTGGCAAAGAAGGGAATGTATGATAAGTATAGTTGAACAACACTCTTAGATGGTGTGTGAAGCTTGGGTGGTCATGCAGCAGCGAGGAGACGGCTTTGGAGGCAGTGGAGATGTTCCTGTTTAAGGGCATGTGTGATGTAAATATTATGCAGAAAATTCGGAGTGTGGAAATTTAGGAAAAGGTGGTGGAGTTAATTATAAAAAGTATAGGTCAAAGGGCAGAAGAGGGCTTGTTGAGGTTTGGTTTGGTCATTTAGATGAGGAAGGGATCAAGTTGAATTGAATGGAAAGCAATATAAAATCTATAGGGGAAGGAAGGCGGGGTAGGGGTCGTCCGCGAAAGGGTTGGAGATAGAGGGTAAAGAGGTTTTTGTGGGCAGGGCTTGGATTCCAGCAAGCATGCATTAGCGTGTTAGGTAGGACGGTGAATGGAGAGAAATGGTACTTGGGGACCTGAGATCTGTTGGAGTGTGAGCAGGGTAATATTTAGTGAAGGATTCAGGGCGAAACGGTTATTATGTATAATCGGACTCGAGTCCTGGAAATGGAAGAAGACAATGCCTGCCACTTTAAAGGTGGGGTTTGGGATTATTTGCAGTTTTGGAGGGATAATTGTTGTGTATCTTTATTGGTGTAGGCTTTCTAACTGTTGTATTCTGAGCCAAACCCCTCTGAAAAACAGTGATAATGTGCGAGTGTGGTGAAAGTGTTGAATGATGCTTGAAGATTTTCTTTTGGGATTTTCTTTCTTTTTTGGGTCACCCTGCCTCGGTGGGAGACGGCGACTTTGTTGAAAAAAAAAATAAATTTTTTATAGCAGTTGCAATTAATTCAGATTTACAAAATACAAAAGACTGTCATACGGCAACCCTTAGATAGTTTGGAAGGTAGATTCCTGGATGTGCTGTTTGTCCTAATGCACGTGGGAATTTTGAATTGTCAAATTATTTGAAGTTTTTTGGTCAATCTCTTTTCTAATGTCTACGCTCATTTGTTGATATTGACATTTGTGATAAAGATGTGCACATTCTGAAGGGAATTCATTTCGGTTAGTTTCAATTAAGCAGTAGTACACCAAGGAAAAAAGACCATTGGCACCAAGAAAAAATGTGAATAAACTGAAAGCACTCTGGCCTTTATAAAACCCACTTAGTACCGTATGTAGTTTCAACTTATTTAATTTGTCTATACATAGATTAATTTTTTTTGTACATTTACTAAAGGTCTGTTATAATCTTAATTTTGTTAGAGGTGTAAATAATATCTGCCAGTCCAACATTACTAAAATAGCCTTATGTGTAGAACAACTAATTCCCATGTTCAATCCAAGTTTTTCCCTAACACAGCCTGTAAACAGTCTACAAATTCATATGCCAACTGTACTCTCAATTAAAAAATATGTATACTCTTCTTTACCTGTGCCTACTGGATTACAATTTATTAACATTATGTTGGTGTTTCCAGGAGAGTTGCGAGGAACTACGTGCGAGAGGCATCTATACTGAAAGGTCCGTTCTCATTAAACAAACCAAAGAGAGAGGAGCCACCAGACCAGTCCCCCTTGAGCCATCATCATACTATCCACTGATGGGCTCAGCTGTCTGTTGGGGAAACAACTGCGAACGGTATTACAGTGGACCCTCGACCATCGATGGAATCGATTAGATAAATCTGACTAGCGATACATTTTATCACAAAAATTTTGCCTAAGATTGCGCTAAAAAACTAATCGTTCCGTCGAGACGAGTCCAATTCTGGCAGTGTTTACAAGCCAGCAGCCACCGCGGTTCGCTTCCAAGCATTACAATCGGAACATTTCCTATTATCACAGCCTTTTTTAGTGATTGCACCTGCAAACTAAGTCACCTTGGGCCCAGATAGCTTCTAAGTGCCAAACCCTACAGCAAAAAGGGATGAGAATTACTTGGATATGAAGAAAAGAGATCATTGTAAGTATGAAAGTGGAGTGCGTGTCTCGAGGCTGGCAGGCTGTACACAAAAACCCCGATCAAACATCGTATATTGTGGTCAGAAACGGCAATCATGGAAGCTGTTCTTGCCCAAAAGGTGCAACTATGTTTCGAAAACTGTGATCGCAAGTGATAGAGATGTGGTGGACTGTTATGGTATGGATAAGAAAAACAGATAGGCAAGAGATAGCATCTCTCAAGCGATCCATATGTGAAAAGGCTAGGAAGTTGCATGACGAATTTAATTAGAAAAAGCCAGCAACTAGTGGTGATGTGAGTGAATTTTAAGGCAAGCAAAGGTTGTTAGTTTGGGAATTTAAGATTCGTAGTGCAATACATAGTGTGATAAGGCATGGTGGGCTGCAGTTTGGACCAAAAAAGCAGCTGAAAAATATGTGCTGGAATAAGGAGTACATAGTGATAAGGGATGAATGAACAAGTGTTTAATAGTGACACTGACAATGTTGTGAAACACTTTTGGGAATGTTCATTAAGGAAGGGAGGTACGGCCTCTATGGACGGATATGTTGTGCGACAGAAGGTTTCAGTGACTCTCACGCTGGTCCTAGTAGCATTAATAGAAGAAGGGAAGTAACCCGAAAAAAGGACTTGCCACTCAAGTCTAATGGTAGGGATTACCTTCTAAACACTAAGACATCAACACAATCCCTCCCTTCCCATCCCATCAATCATCACCGTCTTCAATTAAAGTTAAGTGTCATGTAAACTGTGCATGGCTTCTTCAGTTTGTGTGTATTAAAATAATATAAATTCATGTGTTAAAAATTTTTTTTTTCAATACTTTTGGGTGTCTTCGCCAGGGATTTAATTTGTTTCATTATTTTCTAATTGGGAAATTAACTGATAACGATTATTTTGATAACGATGAGCTCTCTAGGAGACGGATTAATTAGAGTTTTTCGAGGGTTCCACTGTATTTGTTATTCTTAAATTCTGCGACCAAATAGAGGGAATATTTAATTTCTGGAAGCATGTCATGTTAAAAAATAATAGTTGAAAATCTAAACTAAATATTATTACTATATATAAAAACTTGATTATAAGATTGCTACAACCTAACTTCAAAGATAGCAAGCAGTCCCTCTGGATTTGAAACTTGAAGATTGCTAAGAAACATGTTTTGAAGGCAGTCGTGAACAGGTTGTTGAAGATTCCCGCATCTCTTTTAATTCCACTATTAGTATTTTCTCCTAATATACAAACTAATATTTCTCTTCACTCCATTATTATGGCTTTAATCTAATCTTCTCTGCCATGACTGCTTTTTCCTTACACTTTCTCCTAGGCTGAAACTTACGATTTAGCATAGAGACTAGGAGAGACTTGATTTATTACACTGAATACTTAGGGGCTTTCTTTTGTACCTACCAATGTTTTATAAGTACAGTGGACCACCGGTTCGCGAGCTATCGGTATCCGTTAAATCCGGTAACGATGCCATGATATCGCAGAAAATTTGCCTCGCTTCCGATACAAAACCGGTATGCGATGTGGTTCATACGAGACGTGTCATGTGTGGCTGAACTGCCTTCGTGTGTGCCAGTGTTACAAGCCAGCAGTGTGACGCGCATCTAAGGATACATTCGGTACATTCATATTATCAATTATCACTGTTTTTGGTGCCTGTTTTTGCAAACATAAGTCACATGGCCCCAGAAAGTCCAGTGCCAACCTTCGAGGACCATGGGTGCTAATGACTGTTGAAATGAAGAAAGAGATAATTCAAAGTACGAAAGTGGAGTGCATGTGTCGGGAGGTCAGGTTGTATAGTAAACCCCCAATAAACCATCTCTACTATAGTGAGCAAGAAAACGGAATCAAGAAAGCTGTTCTAGCAAAAGGTGCAACTGTTGATTACGAAAAAACAGCGACCGCAAGTGTTAGAAAATGTTGAGAGACTGTTATTGGTGTGGAAAAATGAAAAACAGATAGCAGGAGATAGCATCTCTCAAGCATCTTTGTGAAAATGCTAGGCAGTTGCATGAGATTTGGTAAAAAAAAATTGCCTGCAACTAGTTGGTGATGTGAGTGAATTTAACCCTTTCAGGGTCCGTCCCGTAGATCTACGGCTTTACGGTGAGTGTTCAAACCGTAGGTCTACGCCAAAATTCTAGCGCCATCAAATTTAGCGCGGAAGCACCACATATGCTACAGTGAGAGAAATGGGTCTGCGCTGTGGGTGTGGCCGTAAACAAAAATCTAGGCGCCTGCATAGCATTGTGGGAAGCCGGCTCAGTCCCTTGTTTTACATGCCTCGTCGGCAAGTCAGCTTCACTCCCGGAAAATTGGGGACTCTCCTTTCCTGTCTGATAGTTCTGACACTGATGAAGTAGAAATGAAGACGAATTTTTTAGGGGGGGGCTTTTTTTTAGGATTACGTTAGATGGACGAAAATAATGACCAGGGATATCGATAATAGTACAGAAAAAAAACCCGAACGATCCTCGACCTTCTACCTCTGGTTTGTGGGCACTCGTGACACGGTGGCGGGTGTTCATAACGTAAGAGAAAGAAAACCTAATATTTTCGCATGGCCAGGCTCTGACTATAGTAATGCGATGATTCTGACGTGGATTGTGATTTATTGCGCTCGACGATCCATTTCGAGTAGTGATAGTGAGGAATCTTATTCACCTGTGAAGCGTCGGTATGTTCGAGCGCCGCAGGCACTCGGGTAGTTGATACCTATGCTATGCCCAGGGGACGGAGTACATCGTGGCCTCACCGTTTTAGGTAGTGATAGTGAGGATGATGTGGCTACACTGGCTATGGATGAGCCACAGGAATCAGTGGATGGGTGTTAGTGGGGGCTGCTGGTGTGTAGTTGCACCGCCATGCTTGGAACTCACTGTGCCAGCGGGACCATGTGCGACTCGTTCAGTTCAAGGACAAGGGGAAGCGTCAGCCACCAGCCCGCACAACCACAACCACCCGTAACAACCAGCCTATTGTTTGAGAAATTGGGTCCTGTATCCACCAGGAAAACCGTATGGGGGATTGGCCAGCAAAAATCCAATTTTGTTCCAAGGCCTCACACTTTGATGACCTCTCAAAGTGGGAAAAATTCTACCTACTGTTCCCCTTGGAACCACAGCCAATGAACTGGAATTCTTTGAATTATTCTTTGACGAGCATTGATGGAAATTATTGACAGGGAAAGTAATAGTATTTTCAGTACACCCATGGCAATACGATCTTATCACCACAGTCAAAGACTACACAGGTGGAAAGAGACGATGTTGCAGAACTGTAATTGCTTTTTGCAATGATAATGCTTATGCCTCACGTCTATAAGCATAATTAAAAGCATACTGGTCCACAGATCGGCTATTTCTACCCACGGTCTTCAGTGAAAATAATACCAGTGAACAGGTTTATATTACTGTTACGTATGTTGCACTTTCTCTGACAAAACCTGGCCTGACAGTAGTGACAGGTTATACACGATAGAAATGTTCTCATGTATCTCAAACAAAGTTCAGGTATTACTTTTATCCATTCAAGAATCTTGTAATTGACGAGTCTTTGATTTTGATTCAAAGGTAGAATGTCATTCAAGCTGTATATACGAGCAAGAGGAAACGTTTGGTATAAAACTGTTTGTACTCAGTGATTGTTGACAGTGGCTGGTGTTGGAATTGTTGTTTACACGGGTAGTCAAAACATTGAAAAAGATACCAAGATGTTATTGGGTATTCCGGTGACGTAGTGAGAAACATGATGGCACCTTTATCTTGGTAAGGGGCATACATTATATACCGATAACTGGTACACAAGCCCAATACTCAGTGATTTCATTGGCGATGTGAACAAGACAGATGTGTGGTGGCCACAGTGCGTTCTAATCCGTAAACATTATGCCCAGACTCAACGCAGGTGTTCGTGGTGATGACGTGGCAGGTTGTTTACTGCCAATGAACATCATGGCATTACGGGGCATGACAAACGAGATTCACATTGTTGACAACAATTCACTGTAATGAAATGCAAGACAGTGGCAAAGTGATCGAGAGAAAAGAACTTTATTCGAAAATCAGTGTCAGTGGATGATTATACACCAAAACATGCGATTTGGTTGACAAGTGTGACATGCAGATTGGTTTTGTTGACTGTGTTCGTAAGAGTCTACAAGTGGTACATGAAACTTTTCTTCCATTTCATGGACATTTCAATGACTCAATGCCTATAATATGTACAATAAAGACTGGTAACAGACCCGTATGGTGAATTTTGTTTGTTCTGTTGTCAGACAACTCATAATGAAGTACCAGGTAACAACACCTGCAATACAACATGGGCTCGAATTCCTAGGATATACCCAAGCGTTTGAGGAGAGAATGTGATCATTTCCATATACATCTCTCCTTCAACTCAAAAGAAATTTGCTTCAGAAGAGATGCATTGTCTGTGCACATAACAAACGACGGCAACAAAGACGCAAAGACACTCGGTTTATGTGTGAGGAATGTAGGTGCCTCTGTGCATGGGGCCTTGTTTCAAAGGAGTTCCAAGCTCAGCAGTTCTAAAACCATTGTCAAGTGATTTGTAATATGTAATATATGATAGAACATTAGTATTATACAATATTTGTGCATGTTTTTATTGTAATAAAAAACAGTGGTAAAACATTAATATGATAATAACTTTTAGTGCGGTTAATTGTGTTCTATACAGTGAGTTTATATATATAATTATTATACAGTATTGGTCTCTCAGGCCCCAAATGTTAGTAGGAATGAAAAAAATTTGGAAAAGAAAAGTAAAAAACAACTAAAACAACAAAAATAATATAATACGCGCATGTGGCATTGTCTATGTTGCCACCACCACATCATTTTCTATAAATTCTTGGCACTTATCTCGGTAAGGTGGACCCCCACATACGATGGCATCACCTTACGTGAAATCCACCATATGATACATTTTTATGCAAAAATTTTGCATCACTCTCGCAATTCGTCGAGAACACTTCCACGTGTGGCCAGATTGGCCTCAGCTGCCTCATGGGGTGCAGTGATCACAAGCCAGCCAGTGCGGTCACATCCTCGCATACAATCGAACATTTCATTTTATCACAGCGTTTTTTGTGATTGTACTGCATAAGAAAAACACCATGGGCCAGAAAAGTTTTCTAGTGCAACCGTGCGTTAAAAAAGGTGAAACATTTACTATGGAAAAGTAGAGATAATTGCTAAGTACGAAGTGAGTGCGTGTGTTGGAGCTGGCCAGGTTGTATACCAAACCAAAATCAATCATCGCTATATTGTGGCCAAGAAAATGGCACATCAAGAAGCTTGTTCTTGCAAAGTGCAAGTTGTTTTCGAAAACAGAGATCGCAAGTTACTCGAGATGGTGAGAGACTGTTATTGGTGAGGGATAA
>NC_069417.1:63431531-63470572 GCF_026875155.1 Cherax quadricarinatus | reverse complement strand
GAGGCTTTAGGAAAGGATAGGGGGGGTGTGGACGCAGGTGTTTACAGTGAAACACAAAATGAACAGCATTAGGTAAGGCTAAAGAGGTCTTTGTGCATTTATGGATTTGGAAAAGGCATATGACAGGGTGGATAGGGGGCAATGTGCAGATGTTGCAGGTTTATGTGTAGGAGGTAGTTTACTGAAGCTGTGAAGAGTTTTTACGAGATATGAGGCTCAAGTTAAGCATGTAGGAAAAGGAAATTAATTCCCAGTAAAAGAAGCCTTAGACAATGGATGTGGATGTCACCGAAGTTGTTTTAATATATTTATAGATGGTGTTGTAAGAAAGTAAATGCCGGAGGGTCTTGGCAAGAGGCGTGGAGTTAAACGATAAAGAATCACACATAATGTGGGAGTTTGTCACAGGTTGCTCTTTGCTGATGACACTGTTCTCTTGGGAGATCTGAAGAGAAGTTGCAGAGATTGGTGATGAATTTGGTAGGTTATGCAAAAGAATAATATTAAAAGTGAATTCAGGAAAGAGTAAGGTTATGAGGATAACAAAAAGATAGGTGATGAAAGAGATTGGATATCAGATTGGAGGGAAGAGAGTATGGAGGAGGTGAATTGTATTCAGATATTTGGAGTGGACTGTCAGCGGATGGTCTATGACAAGATTGAGGTAATCATAGAATTATGAGGGGAAAAGGGTGAGTGGTGCACTTAGGCGTCCTGTGGAGACAAGAAACTTTGTCCCTTGAGCAAAGAGGGGAATGTATGATAGTGAATAGTTTTTAGAACCAACGCTCTTATAGGGTGTGAAGCCTGGGTGATGAATGTTGTCATGAGGAGAAGGCTGGAGGCAATGGAGATGTCATGCCTGAGGGCAAGTTGTGGTGTGAATATAATGCTGAGAATTCTAGTTTTGGAAGTTAGGAGGAGGTGCAGGATTACCAAAACTGTTGTCTCAGAGGCTGATGAAGGTTGTTGAGGGTGGGTTCGACATGTAGAAGAATTGAGCGAAACAGAATGACTTCAAGAGTGTATCAGACTGTAGTAGGAAGGAAGTGGGTAGGGTCGCCTAGGAAAGGTTTGGAGGGAGGAGTTAAAGGAGGTTTTTGTGTGCAAGAGGCTGGGACTTCCAGCAGGCATGCGTGAGCGTGTTTGATAGGATGAATGGAGACAAATGGTTTTTAATACTTGACGTGCTGGTTGAGTGTGACATTTTATGAAGGGGGTCAGGTAAACCGGCAGGCCGATCTTTAGGCCTGGAAAAAAAAAAGGAAATGGAAGTACAGTGCCTGCACACTGAGGGGAGGTGTGTTAATGTTTCAGTTACAAACTGTAGTGTAAAGCACCTTTCTGGCAAGACGGAAGGGAGTGATGATGTGAAAGTGTTTCTTTTTGGGCCACCTGCCTTGGTAGAAGAGGCCATGTGAAAATAAAAAAAAATAAAAAAAAAATATATAAGAAAGCCATCTCGATAGCAAAATGGATTAATGATACCAACATGGTTTCAACCAGGCCGTTCCTTCTAACTAATTTAATTAACCTTGTTCAGCAAAAGCTTTTGAGGCGTTGACATGATCAAGAATTCGTATTATTGTTTATTTAGATTTTTAGTAAGGCTTTGATAGAGTACCAAATCAGAGACGAAGTTGAAGAAAGCGGCTTGCGTTCATGGCATTGGGGAAAATGCTGTCATGGGTCAAGTCATGCTCACTATAGTAAGCAGAGAGTGTGCATAAATGGTTAAATTGAGTGGGGATCCTGTAACAAGTGGCTCCGCAGGATCATTTTAGGCCCATTGTTGTTTATAATATAAATACAAACGACCTTGACGAAGAATTACTAGTGACCATGACAAATTTGCTGATGACACGAAGAATAGGTAGGATAATCGATTCAGACGTCAATGTCTCCACTACTACAGGAGGATTTAAACAAACTCAATCGTGGTCAGAAAAGTGGCAGATGAGTTTCAATTATTCTAAAGCGCAGAAATGTCCATAACCTTAGCCCATACAAGCTTAATAATGTTGAACCTGAGCCAATAAATGCGAAAAGGATTTGGGGTTATGGTAAGCAGCAACCTTAACCCTTTGCAGGGTCCCCAGGCCCTCTCAGAAACTTGTTTTCTCAGGGTCGCCCAAATTCAAAAAAAAAAAAAAATTATTTTCCCTTATGAAAAGATAGTTTTTTTTTTCTATACATATAGGCCTAAACAAAAAATTTAACCCATCAATTACTTACGAGATATAGAGGCATGGAGTTGACAGAAAATGCCCGGTATATGGTAACATCGCTGACTGCCTTCACCGGTATTATTTTTTGTTTTTTAGGTACTATATTCTTCTATTTTTTATTTAATTTTTTTCCAAGTAAATTTTGGCCTGTGAGATCAATATTAGCACTAGTTTTATAATTTTTCTGTTTTATTTTACTACACGACAGCTCCACAAACACTGTTGTCCTTAAATTGTTAAAATTGTTTTCACAAACAAATGATATAAAATGTTCTTATACATTTTTTCTATTTTATATACACATATACAGTCACAAGGATGTTTCTAGAAGTCTGCAGCCTTGTGGAAATCTTTGAACATGGTGTCATCACATGGTTTTTACACTCCCTCACACACAAAAAAAACAAGTGCTCGTGTTGTTTGTGGCATTTTTTTTGTATGTGCACAGATGTAACACCTCTTCTGAGCCTTTTTCCTTAAAAGCAGTAGCTTTCAGACGAGAAGGTAGTTTTGGAAATTTAGTGGGCATTCACTGCAGTGTTTTCCTTGTATCTTGAAATACTATTTGTCTGCTGACAGACAAACAGAATTTGTGCCATATGAGGGTTGTTTTTCTGGTGCTCATCTTATACATAATAAAAGCAATGAGCATGGAAATGTCCAGAAGAAGGAAAAAGAGTTTTATGTACTATTTTATAACTCTTGCGAACGACAATCAGCAAACCAAATCTGCATGTCACAATTGTCCCTCTAAGTGCATATTGAGGGTGTAAATCATTCACAGCTGCAGGTTTTAGAATGGGTTCATTGCTTTCTCTATGCTGCCTGCCAGTGTTTGTCATTTCGTTAGGGTGAACTGATGACAACAGTGTGACATCTCGTCTGTCATGCCACCGAAATATAATGCAATAATACAATATTCATGACATGTGTATGATACAATAGAAATACCTAACAAATAACATAAATCTTAAGTACAATCTTGCTCGAGAGAAACTATCATTTATACAATACCCGATAATAATATATAGTAGAACCTTTTTTATCTAGCTAGTAATAAAGTGGTTCACGATATAATATTACAGAACTTATTATAGTCAGGCCTTTTCATTTTTGTACACAATGGAGCATAAGGGAGTGGTGTGTAACACCTCCCCCATCACGACTGACGGTCACCAGGGACTTGTACTCTTGGTGGTGGGTAGCAAAAGTGGTAGTAGCAACGGTTGTAACATAGACTGAAGTCCTACATCAGCTCCACGTTTTCTCCACTACATAGATGACCATAACGAGTACCAACTCACACTGTTAAAGTAAAGGTATATTAGTAAAGAATCTCAGGGTCTAGAGAGGGTATCAGCAATGAGATTTTGTTTTCTCAAAGCCCAACGAAGTATTGTAACATTCTTCGATTTCATAGCATTTATAAAGGTCAAAGGATTGTGACCAGAGTACACCGATATCTGATGGGGAGAAGAACCTAAATATACATCAAAATTCTCTAGGGATACAACCAGAGCTAAGGCTTCTTTTTCTATAGTTGAGTAATGAATTTGGTGTTTCTTTAACTTTGAAGAAAAATAAGAAACAGGTTGTAATAAGTCAGAATTTGGAGTCTTCTGTAACAATGCAGCTCCCAAAGTATATGTACTTGCATCTATTTGTAAGTGGAATGGTTTGTTGAAATCAGGACTTAGTAATACTGGGGAAGAAAATAGTAACCTTTTCAAGTGGTTAAAGGCAACTTCAAAGTCCGGAGTCCATAAGAACTTTGTAATTGGACTTGTTAATTCGGTTAGGGGAAAGGCTACCTGTGCAAAATTTGGACAAAAACGATGGTAGTAACCGGCAACTCCTAAAAATCTGGCTACACTTTTCCTATCCTTAGGGGTAGGAAATTCTAAGAGGGCTTTTACTTTGGGGTTCAAAGGACCAACTTCTCCTTGTCCAATTCGAAATCCCAAGTATTTAATTTTTGCTTGGCCAAATTCACATTTAGACAAATTCAACATAAAATTATGCCTATTTAGCCCCTTGACTGTCGCAACCCCCAATCCTAAGGTGTCTCCTGGTGTCGCAAAATTTCCCCCCCAAAAAATTTTTTTTCTTATGATAGAGAATCTTTTCCCTATTGTAATGACGCCAAAAGAACGAAATTTGATGAAAAACTGACGGAATTACACTCTCACGAAGTTAGCAACCTCGGCGATATTTAAAAAAATCGGCGATTTCGCCCACCTTAAGCCCTATTTTCAGCTAATTCCATTGTTCCAGTCGACCAAACTCATAGCTATTTCTTTAGAACTCCATTTTTTCTATCGATTGAGTACAAGAAACTGCCCATTTACTAATTTCAACTACCCAATAACGTGGTCAGAAATTTACAATTTGGCCAATTTCACAAAAATTAACCCGTAAATGGTCCAAACGTATATATACGTTTTTTCAACATTTGAAAGTATGTAAAAAAGTAGATCTTTTTTTTTTTTACATTTGAAAATGTTTAAAAAACTCTGATCTACTTTTTTTTTTTGTTATATTTGAAAATATGTAAAAAAAATAATTACTTTTGGGCACTCAAGAAAATTAATCTGCTTGGACCTTTTACAGGTTAAAAAATATAAATTTTAAAAAATGGCCCAGAATAACAAGCAGACATTCCGGGCTAAAAAATAACATTTTTTTGTCTCAGTCACACCCCAGGCATCTCTGATATTATCTTGCTTTTTTTTTTAATTTTTTATTCAAACAAAAAATAGAAGATTTTACTGTTATGCAATATTGTAAAAAATTGTAAAAATAATGTGAACCCATTCATGACGATTTAGAATGGTAAATCCGCCATCACAAATCGGCAATCATTATTGGGTTCCTCCAGTATTCGGACAAATTTTTGGTAGCATAATTTAAAATTTCCAGGTCACCACACCAACCTGGATACTGATGGTACGCTCTTCTGCACAAATCTTTCCAATTTCTTTTTCTCCATTTATTGTTAAACCTGCTCATTTTTTAGTCCTAGCCTGGTTCCAATGAAAAAAAGAAATCTTCATTATGTAAAGAAACTACACAGAATTTATCCATTAAAGATAAGGTGGCTTTGAAGCCATGTCGGTTCCCATGAGCTCAGTTCTTTTTTTCAGGAGAAAAGCTTTAAAAATTACGCTAATATCAACACTACAGCTTATTTCCCTACACAATTGATCTAAATGCATAAAAAATAATTAAATAACAAAAACATGTTAAATACTCCAAATAAATAATATTTGGCATAATACCGAGCATTCGACAGAGGAGAAGAATTGGTAACAAAAAAAAAAAAATTCCCCTATCCCTGCTTGGGGGTTATATTAGAGAAAACGGGGGTATACACCCGGGCAAATTGATATCACTGACTGCACCATAAACCCGAAAAAAAAAAAAGTTATTTTCTATATAGATGCACACAAGCAGCAATGTGTAAGAACCTAGGTAAACCCAAAAAAACCAACGTGGCTTTTTCAACCAGGCTTGGGGTTTGCCATACGTGTATTGATTTTTTGGGAAAAATTTCGATTCCCAGCCCGGGGGAGAAAAATTTTGGCGTGTTTCTTACACCCGTTTTCTATGTTTACCCATCGTAAATGGGGTACCTGGGTGTTGCCGATGTGTAGGCGTTATCCCCGGGACAGGCCCAATTTCTTGAAAAACCGCTAACAAGCAGCTTTCTAACAGTATATGCACGAGCAGCAGGCCGTATACCTTGTACATGTACAGATAAATAAAGAATATTATTATTATTTTTATTTTATTTTTATTATATTTTTGTCATTTTCCAATTGTTTTGTTGGGTTATCTATTGAAACTTGGGGGAAGTATGTGGAAAGATACTTCTTAACGACACCAAAAATGAAAAAACAGACCATAAATAGCGGGTTCCTTCTCAGCCCTTAGCGGCCCCTTAGCGGAACATTTTTGTACAGTTTTTATGCTTAATTCTCGTTTTCTCGGTCTCATTTGATGAATAAATATATATTACAGAAAATATTTTTGTTTGTTTTCATGACGAAAAGTACCCTTAAAATTTGCGCTCAACAGTACGAAAATTTTCTATTCTTTAGTGAAGCTCAAGAGTAAACAAAAAAAAACGTCCCCAAACCAATACCCGTCCCCAACCAGCCCAAAATTTTCCAATACGGAGCCCAAGAATTTTTTAAAATTTTTTAATAAAATTTTAACAATAATGCGCAGTCCCTAAACAGAAAAATTTTCCTTTTTTTTTTTGTAAAATAAAAATTCCAAAGGGTAACAAGAGAATATAAGGGGGGCCCTGTAGCCTGACAAAAGAACAGAGAAAATTTATTTTGGGTTTTTGGGGGGAATGTCTGCTTTTTTTTATTCTGGACCCCTTTTGGGAAACTTTTTTGGGATAGCTGAAATAATTGAATTTTTTGGTTTCTTTTACTCATTCGACAAAACCAGAAGAAAATAATTAATTTATTCGGGAAACACAAATCATTTACAAAGTTTATCAATATAGCAGCATTTTTAAATAGAGAACCAAGAAAAACCCAAAAAAGTCAAAGGACTTTTTTCCCAGAAACCGGGTTTTGGGCTTCCCATAAAAGTTTTTTGGGTAAATTTTTTTTCTTTTCTGGGTTTGTTTTTTGGACAAATTTTCCAATTAAAATTTGGGCAAGTTTTAGGGAAAGATGCTTCGTAACGTAAAACAAAAAAAAAAAAAGACGGACGAAAAATTTAAGGGGAATTTCACCCCACCCAAATTACCCCGCCTCTTTGGGGTTTATATTTTCGCTTTGGTTTTTTTTAGGGTTTGTATTTTTTGGTTTTTTTTTGGTCTCATTTGATAAAAATAAAAATAAAAATTATAGAAAAGAAAATATTTTGATTGCTTTCATGACAAAAAGTCCCTTTGAAATTAAACCCTCAAAGTAGCGAAATGTTTGTTTTTTGGGGATGTTCAATGAACTTTGTGTAAGTCAATTTGGGTTAATTTTTTTTAAGTGAATTCAAACCAAACCACTCTGTAATCCCCCAAACTCAGTAACCCGGGCACACTCCAGGTCCAAAGGGGATCCCGGGATTTGTGATTGGAGGCCCTTTATTTGGGACATTTTTTTGGAAAATGAAAACATTTGTTTACTTTTGCCCATCGCAAAAATAAAACTTTTCCCCCCTTCCTTGAGCCCCTTTTTAAAGGGTTTCTTTTCATAGTAAAATCAAAATAACACTTTTTCTATAAAAATGTTTTTATCTATTAAATGAGCCCAAAAAATAGAATCCCATCAAAAAAAACTATAAAAAAAAATAGCCCAAAAAGCCCGGCTTTTTTAATAAAAAAAAATGTGGGATTTTTTTTTTCTCATAATGCACTGCATGCGCGGGATTTTTTTTATATGGGCACATTGACCACACAGCCCCTTTCTCCACGGGCATTCTCCGGCAGGGGCCCAGCAGCGACCCCAAGCCCCGGTACTTTTCTCCAACTACAGAGCCACCAAGCCCTATGATGACCTAGTTACAAGCAAAACTAAACAACCCAACGAGCACCCAGAATACCAAAATTACCAACTTTGGGAAACCTACAAATCAAAAATAATAAAAATTTAAAGGAAGACTCCCCACAAACCAAACAACACCCCGCCCACCGAACAACGTAACCCTAAGCTTTGTATAACTACAACTTCTTTTTAAACTCCCAAAAATTTCCCTGTATTTTTAGAGGGGGAAAATCAAAAGGGGAAAACAGCACCAAGGCCAGAAAGAAAACACCAAAAAATAAACAAACCAAAAAGTGTAGCCAGGAGGACGCCCGTCCCAGAAAACCACCGCTCAAGGTGACACCACAACAATAAAACAAACAGGGCTGCCAACCGGGCCCATCCCCCCCCTCTCCCCCCCGGAAATTAAACCCCCTACCAATTAGTCCCCCCGGGTTACCAACGACCCACATACCCTAAAGACATGCATCTCCCCCTTTATTTATTGAAAATATAAATCTTCGGGGACACTAAAAAAACAAGACACCAGGAAACAAACCGAGAAAAAAAACCCCCAGTCTGAAAAAAAGTTACAACACCGGGAATAAACCAACTGGGGACAAGACCATCCAGTCATAGAAAAAGCCATCCCCAACAAATAATATCTCATAAATAAAAAGGTTGAAGAAGCATTAAAAGAAGAAAGAACAACTTAGTTTAACCCAGTTCAGTGACTAATTTTTCCCCTCCCAAAAAAGATAAAATTTAAACAAAAAAAAACTATCAAACGCAAAAATAGTAAACACCCCACTTTTCCCAGTGAAAATAACCCCAAAAAAACATAAAGAAATTACTCGCAATCAAAAAGGGGACCAAACAATTGTTTTTTTGTACCAGAGCCCAGAAATAAAAGAACCGGGTTTAAACAAGGATCCCATGGAAGAAAATTGTTATGCTTAGATTCCACCACATGACGGGAAAAAGATTTAAATTATTGCATCTTTTTAAAGGGAAAAGAAAGGGAATACATAAACGGGGTGCCCTTCCAAAAAAAACGTCAGAACCTCCTTTAAAAGTCAAAAACAAAAGCAAGAATAATGACACAAAACCCCAATGCTTCAAAAGGGAGGGGAAAAATTCAATTTTTGGGAAAACAAATGAGGTAAACTGAACAAAATTACGAACAGAATGACCCTACCACGATTTCCCGGGGATCTAATCTTACAGAAATAACAAACATGCCCAAACCCTAAAACCTACGTAATGTAGTGTATGTTTTGCTCCTTTATTGTTCAAATTTCATAGTACAATTTTCTTAGAAATTTAAAATAATCAACAAACCCCAATTTTGTGTTTTTTACTAGAAAGAAAAAAGTCTCTTAATTTTTTTCTTATTTACTTTTTGTTTGGGCTTAAATATTACTGAAGGGATACCTTTTTCTGCCCCATATTACTACCTCATTTTTTTTTAATACTATAAATTGTATTACTTACAAAAATAATAATTCCCATTTTACTATAATAAAATTTTACTCTTAACTTTTTTGACATCTTTTAATTACCTTACTTGTCAAAATTCCCTTAACCTGTTTTAATACCACTTTTCCCAAATCTTAGAGTCCCTCTTAATTCCCTTTGTACTCCCAAATAACCTCAAAAAACAACCCCAGTGCAATATTGAATAAAAAAACCATTATTTAATTCTTTTTTTTTTGGTAAAAAAAAATACTTACTAAAATTTTTTTAAACACCATTTTTTACAAACCAGTCTTTTTTAAACCTTTTTGTACTTTTTCCCTTTAATTTTATACTTCCCATAACATTTTGTTCCCAAATTTTTAAATTTTGATATATTCAACTCCAACCTTTTATTATCCTTTGAAATTTGGGTTTACCTAACTACCATCTTACTATCATATTTAAACCAAGACATTCCCAATTGTTTTTTTTTTACTTTTTTATTTTTTTGGTATTTTAAAATTGTAAATTTTTTATTTTGCAATTTAAATCTAGTTATACTCTTGACTTGCCAACAACCTATACCAACCCTAGTGAAATTTGGGCAATACCATTTCAATTTTTTTTTTTTATATTAAAGTTTTTATTAAAATTCCTACTCTAAAATTTTTTTTAAAATCTTATTGACTATATTGTGTGTGCAATTAGTATAAATTTCAATTATATTATTGTTAAAGGCCCTTTAAAAAAATTTTTGTTTCCCCCTATCCAAACTACCCCAAAATTTTTTTTTTCCCCTACTTTTTTTTTTTCTTTTTTTCCCTTTTTAACTTGAAATTTTTTTATTTTGGGCCCTTTTTAAACCCAGTTTAAAACCTTTTTTTAAAATTCTGTAAACAATTTTATATAACACCTTATGAAATTTTACAACTGAGATCTTTGCCTTTTTTATATCTTTAGATTAAACTCATTTGTACTATAGCTCATTCTAGCTAAATAAATATTAAATTAAAAAAAATTAAATTAAATTAGCCCCATAGTGCAATTACTAGTGAGAGCCTTTTCGTTTTTTAATTTGAAATTTTTATATTATTAGATTAAACCTATTTGTACTAAAGCTCATTCAAGCTCAATACATAGACTATACCAAAGCCCATTACATTAGACCTTATTTCAATTACAATTTAGAGTCTTGTGCAATTTTTTAATTTGTTTTTTTAAAATATTTTTATTTTATACCTAGTTTTCCCTTTACTCATTCTAGCAAAACACATAGCAAAAAACCCAACTTCATTAGTGATTAGGACTACCCCTTTTACATAAACCAAAAATCAAAATATTTATATACGGCCCCAAATTTCCCCCCACTACAGATATCAAACAAAACCCCAACACAAAACCTCAGGATATAAAAAACCCCTTAATAATAACCAGGACTTGAGTCTGGAGAGGGGAAAAGTACAGTGCCTGCACCTAAGGAAGGGTGTTAATTTGCGTTTAAAAACTTAGGGGTAAAGAAACCCTTCTGGCAAAAACAGTAAATGGAGTAAATTTAGGGTTTGAAATTTTTTCCTTTTTCGGGCCACCCTCCTTTGGTGGGAACGGCCATGTGATAATAAAAAAAAAATAATTTAAACCTAAAGAAGATTGATCTTTTTGACCCGATCTAAACCCCCAAAAATTTTTGACACACAATAAAAACCCTTTTGGGAGTTTAACTGCCTTTACTACACACATCACAACCCCCCAAAACAAAACCCCAAACAATCTAAAAGTCTACCCAGAAATTTAACTAAAACCCATCATTCCCTTTAAGCAAACACAAATGATGACCTCCTGGCACCCCTTGAATAAAAAAAAAGACCCCTTCTCCCATTTTTTCTTACTGAGACCTGGTTTAACGGGCACAATAGATATCTACCCCACCAGGATACACAGCAGTCCCAACTGCAGACCATACCAATTTGGGGGGGGTTATTGAAAATCTATTACTCAAACCCAAATTTTATCTTGTATTGGGCCCCACTTGTTTTATTTGATAAAATATGGAGAATAAAATTTTTGCAAATTTTTATTGTAAAAACCTTAAGACGCCTAAAAAAATTTGGGTGCCATTTCCCGGGATCCCCCCACACAAAAAACCCAAAATTTCAGTGAAAATTTAAAAGGCACTAATAAAAAACAGACAAATGAATAAGCACCCCCTTTCCCTCTTAGCTGGAGACTTCAACATCAACCTTGCCTACTAGATGTAAACCCTTTAACTGATTTCATCAAAAATATGAACAACACACTTCCATCCCAAAAAATAACGAAACCAACCAGGCTCACTGAAACAATGCAAAAAAAATAGAACCACAAAAAGGACCAAAAACTAGCCCCCCATTAAATTTCAGGATAATCACAGATACACTAAAAGCCCAAACTACCCTACCTTCCTCTTGACAAACATTAAAAAACCACCACTTAAAAATACAAAAAAATCCTTTTAGACTCCATAAATTAGGCTTCAAAAAGGAAAATTTCCCAGCTAAACCTTTAAAGACTTTTTAACGGGCCTCAGAATCTCCAAAGGGCCCAAATGGAAAAATGATGCCGGGACAGAAAATTTTTCTTAAACTATTTAACTATACAACAAACAATGTCCTATAAAAACAAACAAAACAAAAAAAAAGGGGTTTGGGGTTCCCCATGGCAAACCCAGCCCCAAATTCTGAAATCCATTGATAAGAAAAACCAATTTTAAAAGCAATATAGACAGGGCTTAAACACAAAGATATTTTTAAAAAACACTTTTCCCACAGTCCTCACCAAAGTAAAAAAAAAAAGCCAAACAAATAAACATTTCCAGTAAAATTCATTTGACACAAGGGGAGATATAAAAAAGACCGGGAAAACCCTTTCCCTCAGATTCTAGGACCCACAAACTAAAAAAAAACAAGAAAAATTTGTCCAAAAAAAAACCCAAAATGAAACACCCACGAAACCCCACTGCCACAGCAACAAGAAAAACGATTTCTTTTTTCCAACCATGGGTTCAAAATCTCCCCCAAATAAAATCCCCCCCCCCAATTTTCCATCCCCGGGACTACCTAGAGGGGAATTTTTCCCAAAATTCCCTTTCCCTATCGCTCCAACTGAGCCCAGGGAAGTCCTGAGTTTTAAAAAAGTCACAAAAAAATAACTCAGGAATCTGCCCAAAAGTCCCCCCAAATTTTTTGCAATAGAAGGGGCCCCTTTGTCCTCTCGCAACAATCCTTTATTTTTTAAAAAGTCACTAGAAACCCACCTTCCCGAAATTTACTCAAGAGGGAAAAGGGTTACCCCAATACAAAAAAGGTGGGACCCTACAAAATTTAAACAACAAAGGGCCCAATATAAAAACTTCCCAAATTGCTTTTCCAAAAATTTTTTTGGGGAAACCCCGGGGGCACAGGAGACTATATTCATTTATAAGGGGGCAAAAAACATACTAAAACCCCTCCCAATTTTTGGATTCGGGAAAAATAAAAGCACAAACGAGGGCAATCAAAAAAAATTTTAGATCTGTTTTACACAGAAATTGGAAAATAAGGAAAAAATCCACTGGGGAAATTTTTTTTGACCTAAGAAAAGCTTTTGACACAGTAAAACCCAGCATCCAACTCCACAAACTTAAACCTTTAAAGGTATAAAAAGGCCTTTCGCTTGCATTTTTCAAATTTTCCCCTTACAATGGGTTTACAGCCCTTCACCATTAAAGACACAGCATCAAAAACCAGCCACTTGATACGGGAGTTCCGCGGGGAAGTGCCCTTGCCCCTTTTGCTCTTCCCATAAACAAAAATAATCTTCCAAACGTATCCAACACCTAAACCCCAAATTCTCTTTGCGGGACAAAAGACTTATTCACCCCCTCACCCAAAACTTCCCAAACCCCTCAACCCCATTTTAAATTAGGCGATCAAAATATCGACTTGGATGCAGCCAATAAATTTAACGTTTAAACCCGTGACAAAACCTACTACTTTTGGGTTTGGTAGCAGGGGCAGGAGTTTCGCAAATTAACTTTAAAAGATCAACAACACCCAATTGCCAGGCAAAATTTGGGGGCAAATTCCTAGGCCTATCCCTCGACAACAACCTGAATTTCCAGCCCCCATATCCAACACAAAACCCAAAAAAGTATCCAAAAGGGTTTGGGTCCTCCCAAGATATGATACTACGTGCCGCAAACTCCCCTTCTCACACAAATACCATTCACTTAATATCCATACCTCCCCAACTATCTGTGCTTGGGGGGGGGTTAAACCCTGCAGCAACACACCAAAAACCCCAAAAATTAACCCAACAAAAAGCCGCAGAAAATAATCACAAAATTCCCACCCCGGGCAACACCCCCCCCCCCCACTCTTCATAGATCTAAACTTACTCCCTTTTCTTTAACATCCACACCTACTACTTTTGCAAATCTACATCTACAGGCCCTTTAAAATTCCAATTTTAAACCTTGCCCAAAAATGCTTTCTTGAATTTGTGACAAAACCCCAACAGGCAAAACACCAGACACAAAACTTCTTTTATGACTTTCCCCCCAGTCCGACAAAACCTTTTAAAAAATTCAATTATGTCAAAGGCCCAAAAATCGGGAAAACCCCCCCTACCTAAAAATTCCCAAAACGCGAAACATTCATCACCTTAAAAACACCATCAAAAATATCTCATCTCCCTGATACACCCTGCCCAACTAATTATACGAATACCACCGGGTTTTTTCACACTTTCACCTCCCCCTTTTTCCCAAAAAACCAAAATATCAATCTCAATCTCAAAATAATAATTTTAAAACTAGTCATAATTTTGGCCTTGATACCCAAAACTGAAATTTTATGAAAAGGGGGCCAAAACAAAACCCTTTCACATTGCAAAACCAAAAACCTAAAATTTTAGTCATTTAGCCATAACACCACTTACCTCAAAATTTTTGTAATTTTTTAAACTTAAGATTTAATCTAAGTCTGCCCAAAATCCCAAGCCATGCTGGGTTTTCTAGGGGAAAAACCCCTTTAATTATTTTTTTAACTACAGGGAAAAACCCACACAAAAACCCAAATTCTGAAAACTCAGCATTGAAAATCCTTATAGGAAAAAAACTTTAAATTTTGAATTTGAACATGGGGGCCTACCATTTTCCCCCTCCTGCTTGGTTTGAACCCCTAGAATTTGTGATTAAACGTTAAACACGTGGCTGGGTAAGACGTATATAACAACCCGAAACAGTAAAAGGGTTGGGGCATAAAACCCAACACTTTAAGCTGCTAAGGTGTTGGGCCCAACGTTTCTGTTACAAATTAAGTCGCTAAGTTTTCTACCCCAACCAATCCTCTCATAACATGTTCATAATAGGGTGGAACGTATGGCGGGTGTTCCCGAAGCCAAAGGGCAAAATGGAATAGTTATAAAAAGCTGCGGGTTTCAAAAAGGGCCCAAAATACTCTTGAGTTTAAAGGAAACCCAACGGAACTTGAAAAATACCCTCTTAACGAGCCCAATTTACTAATAAATTTAGTTTGGGGAACCTTTTTCTAAAAAATCACCCAATTCTGGAATTGGGAATCCATCAGGTGTTACCTTTTCCCTTTTTCAAAAATCCATGCAAAAAGGGGTGGTCCCATCTGGTTTGGGGGACTAAATGCACGGGGATGCCCAAAAAACGGGAAACTAGGTTTTATCAACCATGTGAGAGTAAAAGTTCCCCTTTCTGCCTCAAAGCTCACCTTTTTTTTTGGGGAAAGCTCACTCGTAGGGAAATTTGCTTAAACAGGGTGGGTTTTCCTCTGAGAGAAAAACGTACACCCCCAACGTACAAGGTTTTAGACATCGTTGAATAGTTTGGAGGTTTGCCAAACCCCTTTTCAGTTTTTTCGGCCATACTAGTACGGTTTTAACCCCCGGGGTTTTTGACATACTAGTAGGGCCTAAATTCTAGCACCCCCTCAAACCCCAGGGGAGAAAAAACTGGTGGGCCAACTAAAAAAAATTTCCCCCTGGGGGGAAGGTGCACAGTATAAAAAAAATCCTGCAGCACACAGGGGAGTAATTAAAAAAAATAACTCTGACTGCATTTTAAAAAGGCTTTTTATGGTTTTTATTCTATTTTTCCGGGTTCTCTTTTATAGAATGGAAATATTTTAACAGAAATTAAAGATGATTTTGACTGGTTTTAAATAAAAAAGTCCCTTTGAAATTGAGCTAAAAGTAACAGAAAGGGTTCCCGATTTTTACCAAAGTTCAAAAGTAAACAAATCATCCCAAAGGGCTTTCCAAAATACACGTCAACTGGTGAGTCTAATTTTCTTTCAAAATTTTAACTGATTTTAATTTATCCCTTTTCCCTACACTAATGCATGCCCTTCATAACAGTAAAATCTTTCTTTTTTTTGTAAGAATAAAAATTAAAATTTGGAAAGCCAAAGAAATAAAAGGGGGGGGCCCTTTGGGGATCTGACTAACAAACGAGAACTTATTTTAGGGCCGGGGGAAAAGTTTTTTTTTTTTTTATTTTTCTGGCCCCAATTGGGAAAATTGGCATCTTTTGAAGTTTGTGGGGAAAGGGGGCCCAAAAATTGCAAAATTTAAAGACCCTTTTTTGGGTTTTTTTAAAATCAGTAAAGGGCGGTTTCTTGTACTAAATTTTCGATAAAAAAAAGGAGCCTACAAAATAGTTAGGGATTTTTGTCGACTAGACATTTGGAAATTTTTGGCCGAAAATAGACTCAAAGGCAAAATCATGATGCGTAAAAAACTCGAAAAACCGCTAACTTCTTGAGAGCAAAATTTCCGTAAGTTTCCAAACAAATTTCAAATTTTGGTGTAAATTAAAAGGGGGAAAAGTTCTCTATTTTTTCATAAAAATTTTTTTTTTTTTTTTTTTTTTAAATTTTTGGGCGACCGTAAAAAAACAACCCCTGGGAGGGGGCCTGGCGCCCCGAAAGGGTTAATCGGTTTTTTTATTTTGTGCCCTTTTGTTTTACTTAAAGATTTTTTATAGAAAATTTTAAAGTTTTTTTTAAACCCCTTTCGGGCCAGAGCCCCCCTCCTAGACTTTTTTCTCTTTTGTCAAAAAAAATTTTTTAAAAAAAAAAAAAAAATTCCCTTTTTCCCTTGTGATACGATAGAAAAACTTTTCCAAAATTAAAATAAACACCAAATATAAAATTTTGAGGGAAACTTACAGAATTATGCTCCCCAAAAATTTAAAAACCCTCGAGGAGGGTTCGATTTAAACCCATTTTTGACCTGATTTTCGGCCAATTCCAGTTTACTAGTCGACAAAAATCATACAACGGGGCCCCCCGCTTAAACGATCACCTCCCAATGCGACCAATTATGTAATTGTTTTTATGAAATTGCTTTTTGTACGTGTATTTTTGGGGTTTTCTGAAAGGGACTAATCAAAATTAAAAAATATTCTTTTTGGAACAAATTTGGTCAAAAAAGGGCACCGAACATATTTCTGGAATAAAAAAAAATTATTTTTTAAACAAGGGGTTTCCACTGTTTTTCCCCCTAAAAAATTCCTTTTTTTCTATCAAATGAAAACAAGAAAACCCACCCATTTCCCAAATTTTTAAACTATCCAAAAAAAGGGGGTGAGAAATTGGAAATTTTCCCAATTTTTTGCACAAATTTCAGAAGATCCCAAAATAAGGTCCAAATAAGCAAACACACATTCCGGGCACTGAAATAAAAATTTTCTCTGTTCATTAGCCCATGTCCCCGGCCCCTCTTACATTTTTTTTGCTTTCCCCCCTTTGAAATTTTTATTTTCACAAAAAAAAGAAGATTTTTCTGTTAGGGAGACCATTTCCTAAGTGTAGAAATTTTATAAATAAATTTTCACGCACTTGTGAAAGAAATTAGACTTTGCCAGTTGACGGTATTTGGGCCTTTTGGGGTGATTTGTTTACTTTTTAAAATTTGGTAAAAATCAAAAATTTCTGCTACTTGAGCTCCCTTTTCAAGGTACTTTTCATTATGAACCCAAACAAAAAACCCTCCATTTCCTTAATAAGTTTTTTAAACCTATAAAAGAACCCCGGAAAACTAGGGAAACAACCCTAAAAAAACCCTATGAAAAAACACTGCAAAGTCGCAGTTTTAAACCAAAAACATTGGGCAGAGTTTTTTTTTTTTCCCTTTAATATGCACTGTTTGCTGCAAGATTTTTTTTTTTCTGTGCACACTGACCACATAGCCCCCTTCTTTCAAAAGTAGGCCTACCAGCTTTCCCTCCAAAAAAATTTGAAGGGGCAAAAATTTTGGCATACAAATACAAAATAAACCCAAAGGTGCAATAACCTACTATTTTGTCAGAAACCCGAAAGGGTTTAAACGTCAAATTTTTTCAAAAACCGGATTCGTATCATTTTATCCCAACTTGCTGCAGCCCGCTCTTGATTTTAAGACATTATGGTCCCAGATTGGGTAAACCATTTCCCGAAAAGGGACAAGTTTGGGTTTAAAGTTTTAAACGTCCATTTTTGATTCCTTTTTCTTTAGCGTCCTTTCCAAGTAGTTTCCCTTCCTTATTCACTTCACAATTTCTAAAAAAAACCCTTTAAATTTGGAAAGTTTTAAAATGTTTCCCCGATGAAACCCTTTAACCAAAACTTTAAACCTTTTTGGGTTTAAAAGGCCCAAAAATTAGTTCGGTGATCACAAATTTCCCCTTTTGTCCCTTTAATTTTGTTGTTTGTAAGTTTTCGGGCCAAATTTTGTAACAGACTCAGGGGTTTCTTTCATTAAAGTAGAGACTTTCCCAAAAGTCGGGGTTTCTTTTCCCCCGGGCCAAGCTTCTTTAGAATCTGTACCATTTCTCTAATTTTTATGCCCCTAAATTTAAATCAAAAAATGAAAAATTCAAGTTGTCTTTTTCGCTTTCTCTTTGGGCGAACAAAAGAAATGGAATTCCCTCAACCCAAAACATTGGGAAAACTGCGGACAATAAGAAAAGCATCATAATCTTCACTTTGATGGAACCTTTTTTACCCCACCTTGTGATTGGGGTTTGATAGGGCCCTCGAAAACCCCTTTTTGACTCCTACTTAACAGGGGCCCCACAGGAAAAATTTTTTAAATAAAATTCGACCCTTGAAACCGATTGGAAATTTTCCCCTTTTGGAAAAACCAAAAAAGAGAAATGAACTTAATCAATACTCCACTATCAGGTGAGGGGATTAACCCTTTGGGGGGAACTGCCCCTTTCCGGGGTTTTCCCGGTGACGGTATCCATGAAGGGTAAAAAAGAAATTTAAATTTCAGAACTTATTTATAGTCACCTTTTCATTTTTCCCTTACAATGGGGCATAAGGGAGGGCGTTTTAAAAAGCCGGGGTTTATGGGAAACCCCATTCAAGATCACTTCCACTGTGGGGAAGAAAAAAAATGAAGGAAGCTGTTTTTTGCAAAAGGGTAAATAGGGTTACCCCAAAAAGGGGGGGGGGGGGGGAAAATCACAAAAGCTCCCAAAAGTTGAGAAATTTTTTGTTAGTGTGGATCAACCAAAACAATTAGCAGGAGAAAAGTGGGCAAGCATCAATAAATTTTTGAAGAGGGAAGGGGATTTTCATACCGAACCTCGTAAAAAAATCCTTGAAAAATTTCTGATGTTAGTGAATTTTTAAAGGCCCTTTAAAGGGTGGTTTGAAGATTTAACCCTTTTTAAAGGGGTTTTTCGTGTACTATACGTTTACGGTAGGGGGTTTTTTACGTACTATACTCAAAAAAAACTAGCGGGCCTCAAATCTAGTGGGGGGAAAGCTGGGAGGCCTTCATATGAAAGAATGGGGCAAAAAGGCATGTCACAGTCTAAAAAAAAACCTTCAGCCCCACAGTGCATAATTAGAAAAAAAAAAAAAATTTTACCATTTTTTTTTAAAAAATCAGCGACTTTGCAGTGTATTTTTTTAAGGTATTTTTTGTTGTATTCTAGTTTTCTTGGGCTCATTTTATAAAAGGAAGACATAATTTCAGAAATAGAATGATTTTGAAATGGTTTTACAAAAAAAGGTGCCTTGAAAAATTTAGCTCAAAATAGCAGAAATTTTCGATTTTTAAACCCAAAAATTCAAAAAAAAACAAAACGGGGGAAAACGTTTTTAAAACAAAGTCCCAAATGGTGAGTCTAAAATTCTTTCACAAGTGTTTACCCAAAAAAAAAATTTTTACCAAAATTTTTTTCACTAATGCAGTAGTCCCGCATAACCAAAAAATCTTATATTTTTTTTGAAAATAAAAATTCAAAGTGGAAACAAAAAAATATAAAAGAAAAGGGGCCTTGAGACTGAATAATGACTAAGGAAATGTCATTTTAGTGCCGGGAAATTTTTTTTCTTTTTTTATTCTGACCCTAATTTGGAAAAAAGGCATCTTTTAAATTTGTGGGGAAATTGGGAAAATTTTTCCCAAAATTTTGACCACTGTACTGGAAAAGTTGAATTTCCCTAAAAGAGGTTTCTTGCACCCCTTCCCATAGAAAAAATGGAGTTTTTTAGCGAAATATTCAAGTTTTTGTCGACTATACAGGGAAAAAGGGGGGGGGGGGGGGAAAATGGGTCAAAGTGGGGAAAATCGCCCATGCGTAACATCGCCCAGACGCTTTAAATTTTTCAGAGCTAAATTTTCCCCCCAAAAAATTTTCTATCAAAATTTTAAAATTTTGGTTTTCTTTTTTGATCGGGGGAAAAATTCTCTATCTTTCCCTAAAAAAAATAATTTTTTTTTTAAATTTGGGGCCCACCCTGAAACCGGGTTTTGGAAAAGGGGGCCTTTTGACCCCCAAAGGGTTTTAAAAAGGGGAAAGGCATACCCCAGGTGGTAAAGGGGATGGCAGGCGCCAAATTCCAAAATATGAGGGTGTAAAATTTGTGCATAAATTCCCAAAGGGACATTTTGGGCCCTCGGTAAAGCCCCTAATCCATCCCAATTTAGCCCTTTAAACCAAATTATTTTTCCCCCATAAGAAATAAAGGAAATCAAATTAATCCCTTTCCCAACCCCCCAAAAGTATTAAAAAAAAAAATTTTTTTTTTCATTTAAAAAAAAATTTCCCTACACAGAAAACAATGATTTCATGCACAATAAACAATAGTGAAATGACTTTACCTTTTTTGTGACTTTTTTGAGATGATGAGATGGGAGGAGGGGGGAAGGGTGAAGGGGCTCTATTGGGTTTTTTTTAAAGGGGGGTTTCCCCTTTCCCTAAAGACTTCAGGTAACAAGGGTTTTTTTTCTGGGTTACCTCCCTTTTTGGATTTTAATGCCACTGGGAACCAGCTTGAGAGTCACTGGCCCATTCGCAAAAAATATCTGTCCAGAGAGCTCCCCTTTCTCGCGTCCCTTTTTAAAATTTTCCCTTTTAATGGGGCACAAGAGTTTTCATTGTCATGTTGTAAAAATGGCTTGCAACCCGCTGTTTCAGGATTAAATTCAACCATAATTTAATTCAATTATAAATTTTTTTATTTCAAAAATTTTATTTTAGTTTTTTAAAAAGGAAAAAGTCATGTTTTTGTGTTTTTAAAAATTTTCAAAATCTTAAAATAAAGTGTTTTTATTTTCAATTATTGTTAAATTTTTTTTTAATTTTTTCTTTTCCCAATCCTTCCCAGGGTCCCCAAACCGGGCCCCCTCCCAGACTCGTTTTCAGGGCAGAAAACCTCAAAAAAAAAAAAAATTTTTTTTTCTTATGAAAAGATTTTTTTATTTTTCTAAAAATTATAGGCTAAAAAAAAAAATTTTTCCATCCCAAAACTTACCAAGATATGGGGGGCAAAAAGTGACAAAAATGAGTGGGATTTTGGAAACAACGCCAACTGACGGTCACCCGGGAATTTCTTTTTTTCTTTTTTTTTAAATTTTTTTTATTATTTTTCAAAAAACTTTTAAAGGCCTGGGAAAACCCAAAATAGCACTATTTTTTTAATTTTTTTTCTCTTTTTTTACTACACAATAACTGCACAAAAAATGTTTTCCCCCCTAAAATTGTTTAGAAAAAATTGTTTCCCCAAACGAACGATATAAAATGTTGTTTTTTTACATTTTTCTATATTTTTTGTACACATAAACATCCAAAACAGGTTTCTAGAAGTTCTGCAGCCTTTTTGGGAAATCTTTTAAACATGGGTGTCTGACAGTGGTGTTTTTTCACTCCTCAAAACATAAAAAGGGGGGTTGGGGCTCTGTGTTGGGTTTTGGGGACTTTTTTTTATGTGCACAGATGGAACACTCTTTTGACCCTTTTTTTTGAAAACAGTTTTCTTCAACGAAAAAGTTAGTTTGATAATTTGTGGGCGGTGTAAATTATACTGGGCCTGGGGGGCACAGCAGGTAATACTGGGACCACCTCTCGTTGGGCCCTTTAAAAACAACAAAATTTGGGGTTGCATGGGCCCCCCAAAACATGGTGTGTGATTCCTCCTTTCAAAATCCATTTATCAGTGATGCAGATTACATAAACGAGTTTTAAAAATGTGGCCTTTTAAATTATAACTTTTTTCTTGACCCTATGCAAGACATCACCATCCCGGGAGAACCTTTTTTAGATGTACTAGTCATTATTTTGTGGTTTTCAGAAGATTTTAAGAAAAATTCTATTTTTAAAAGGGCCCGGGGATAAGGCCTGTGTTTCTATCACAACAATTTATTGAAAATAGAATCCTGGCCTAACCCCGGGGGTGATCCTCCCCTAGACTACATCACAACATGGGCGTTTACTGAAACCTGAGAGGCAGACTGTGACCCCACCCTTTTCCAAAGGCCTTCTCCCGGAAGGGGAAACACTGGTTTAAACTTTCGGGAAAAATTCTTTTGGGGGCCCCTTTCCCAAAGAAGATCTAGATAAACCAAAGGGCGCTCATCCCAATTTTTTTGTCCCTAAAAATATAAAAGGCAAATTTTTGAGTGTAATTTCCTTTCGAAGATGCTATCAAAAACCCCCAAGTCTCCCGAAAAATTTTAAAACCCACCCAAAAAAAATCTTTGCCGCTACGCCTTTCAACTTTGGGCCCCCAGATTGGGTGAAAACCTTAGAGGGAAAACTTTCAAACACAGAAAAATTTTGGTAAGGACGCACTTTCCCAAACAGTGACAGCTGCTTAGTAAATTTTGAAGAGTCCATCAGGGATCTTTAATCAGTGGCCTGGGGAAACACCAAAAATAAGGGAGCGTTTAAATTTGGGGGTAAAACTCTCACTTAAACCCTGCCTTTGACCAGGAAAGTCTAGAAACAGCCCAGAAAATTCGAATATACAGTACCCCCTCAGCCTTTTCCCAGTGGAATGCTGCAAATTTTCCGAAACCCAAAACCTTGCAATTTAATTACTGTGGGGAAACCCGCCTTTATTTACAGCAGCACAGGTTCCGGGGTGTTTTTTTTTGTGGTTTTTTTAAAACAAACCCGTCCAAAGGTCCCCGTCGTGAAGCAATTTTGCCATAAATTTCCACAAGAAAGGTCACTTTTCTAAATAAATTTTGTGCTAAGGCATCAACAAAGCTAGTGCCCTTTCCCCACAAACCCGTGACATGGGGACTCCTAGCAACAGTGACTTCTTCGCTACTCCAAATTTACTGTCAAAGGCAGTTTTGAAAGAAATTTATCAAACAACAGAATTTGATGGGGCTTTTTGATAGTGGCCTCAGAGAGTTTTTATTTAAAACCTTTACTTAGTTAAACGGCCCCTCCTTGACTCCCACATCACTCCCCAGGTACCGTTTCCAAGGCATCAAAACCCTCTCTCTCTATTCAACCTTAGGGTTTTTGTAAGGTAAATCCAGAGTTAATGGAAAGGGTTTTTCAAGATGTAAAATTTAGCTATTCTGCCACCAAAATGTGCTCGTGTTTTTCCATGGCAGGACTTTTAGAAACCCGCATGGTGTGTCACCTTAACATATGGAGGGAACTGCCCCCCTCTTTTTGGGTGTTGGGCTTAGCACTTTTAAAAAGGGGGAAACCCCACCAAAACATTTTTAATCTTACCGCGGGTTTTTCCCTCCATACAGCTAAGCAAACCCCCATTCTTATGAAACGGATTTTCATTGAAAAAAGAAACTCAGAGGGTGCTGAAGGAGGGGATTAAAAGAACCGAGGGGATTCCCCTTGGGGAGCACAGGTTGTTTGTTTTAAAAAATGGTTTTAGGAAAAGGAGACTGGGAAACATTACTCCCAGACAATCAACAAATTTTCACTTCTTGATGGTACCCTCAACCCCGAATTTAAAGATACAGTTAACAAAATTTCCAGTAATAAAGTGTTTAGCACAATTGACCCAAAAGAGTGCCTATCAACAAGTCCCTATAAGGAAAAAAGATAAAACCCTCCCCCAAACGTTTTAGGGTAGGAAAGGCCTGTACATTTTTTCCAGAGTCCCTTTTTGGGGTCACCAATTGGGGGAGCCTGCTTTTCCAAACGAATTATGATTCACTCAATTTAGGAAAAACCCAAATCAAGGGGAAATTAAAAGGTTTTTTTAGATAAAGTTACCATTTGTGGCAAACCCAGGGGGAAAAGAAGCAAAAACCTTTTATAATTTTTGGGAAACCGCCAAGAAGAAAAATAACAGTTAAAAATGAGGAAAAAATTTCACTTTTTCAAAATAAAAGGGTTTTGCACCTTGTTTTTGTATGGGAAAAGGGGTTTTAATATTCCCGACCCTGAACGACTACGAAACCCCTACGGGAACCCTTTCCCAAACCCCAAGACAAAAAGTTTCCCCCCCCCCCCTCCCAAGAACTCTTTGGGCCCCTTTTCTTTTTACTCACAAAGGATCAACAACCCATTTTAAGTAAAGTCCCCCCCCATTGAGTGCTACCACAATTTTCCCTTTACAAAGGAAGCAGAAACCCTTTCCATACTCTCAAAAAGGACATTGAAAACTCATTTTTCAAGCCCTTGATGAGTCCCTACCATTCGAATGAAACGGATGCATCCCGACATTGCCTTTCTGCAGTCTTTTTCTCGGGAGGGCGACCAGTTAAACCTTTTTTTTCGGGAACTTTTTTTAAGGATCAGAGAAATGTTATGCCCGCGTAGAAAAGGAAGCCCCGGCCATCATTTAAAACAAAAACGCCAGGGGGCATTATTTAACTGGTGACATTTCACCAAAAAGGACTGACCACCCTTTTGTGATGTATATGTTTTGACAAGAAGCACAAAAGAGGATAAAAATGACAAGATATTAAACCGGAGGATGGAAAAATCGTGTTAAGACTTTTATATTCTGTACCGACCTGGTCAAGAGAACATTCCCACCGATGCATTTTTCCCAGGTCCCCACTGTGGGGCAGCATGTCATGATTTTCAACACTCTCAGCTCTCCAAAAACTTTGTGGGCACCCAGGAGTTAAAACGCCCCGTACCAAAATTTTTTTTTAAATCAAAGAACATGCCCTACTCATGGGAAAATGTCGACAAGTGATCAAGCCCAAGCAGATATGTGCAAGTGCAAGCCAAACTTTTATCAGCCAGGAAGACTCATCTCAAAAAATCCACCCACTTTCGAAAGATTGAATAAAATTTCAAAGGACCCCCCTAAAACCAAGCACAAAACAAATAGGGAAATTTTCCCTTTTTCATAGTAGATGAATTTTTTCAAGGATTTCCCCTTTTTAAATTTCCCCCGGCAAATATGGCTGGGCCCTTCCCAAATGTTATTATTGTCTTTCCCCAATTTTTCTCTAATTTTTGGGAAAGCCACTTAAAATCCATTCAGACAGGTACCTCCCTTCTAGTAAAAGAACTTCAGGAGTTTTTGGCTAGCAAAGGTTTTTGGGCCCGCACAGAACAACAAGCTACAACCCTCAAGGGAATGGTCAAGGGAGCCCGGGTTTAATGGTACAAAATGGAATTTTTACAATGACATTGAAAGGGCGGCCGCAATCTTTCCCCAATTTAACACTTTTCAAACTGTCCTACCTATGCTCTTCACCATTAGATCACGGGTTTTGCACAGCTTTCTAATGCAACCCCCCATGAAAACTCCTCAACTATTCCCCGGGCGTTCCTCACGGGGGCCTCCGGCCCACTTGGTTTTTTGTCATCCCGGAAACCCCCTTTTTTTCCCCGAAGATCACCGTAGGGTGAACAAACGGGTCCTTTTTGTGGGAAAAGGTAGAGCCCCTGCAAGCTAAACCACATTTCGCCCACCCTTCGCTACCAAAATGGGGAAGAGACTACAGTACTACAAGACTTTACCCCAGTTGAAATCCCAATTAGTGGGAATCTCAAGAAACCCCCAATAGATGGAAAGATGCTTCGTTTTCTCCTGGGAAAACCCCCTTAGAAAAACCCCTATGGAAATAAGGGTTCTTTCTCCACAGTTTAATTTAAAACCCCGCTGGAAAATAACGAACCCTGGTGAAGGCTCAAGGGGTACGAAGGGCGGGGCGGGACGGGCGCCCACCTAACAGTTTGGGGGATAAATGTCTCGATATTTTTTGAAGGGGGATTGAAATGATATGGGCCCTGTGGGGAGCAGCAGCAGGATTTAATTTCTGGCAACCCCCCTCTTTGTGGGCCCCTTTAAAAAACAACAACAGGTTTTGGGGGGGGTGTCAAGGGCCCAAAAACATGGGGTGGATTCTCTCCTACTATATCCAATTTATCATTGATGGGAATTTTCATGGTGAGTTTTTAAAAATGTGGGCCCTTAAATTTTAAAAATTTTCTCTTTAAAATATGCAAGACATCCCCCATCCCTTTAGAAGCCCTTTTAGGGTGTACTATCAAATTTTAATTTTTTTGTTTTCAGAAGTACAAAGAAGATTCTATGTTTTAAAAAAGCCAGAAATAAGGCCTTTGTTTTTTAAACAAAAACAGGGGGTTTTCTACTGCAGGGGCTGTTCCTTGAAACTTGAATACTATTTTCTGATGACAGACAAACAAAATTTGCCATATGGGGTTTGTTTTTTGGTCTTCATCTTATACATATTGTAACATTGACAAGGAAAAGCCAGAAATGGAAAAAGGTTTTTAAAGTACCACTTATAACCTTGCAAACACAATCAGCAAACCCAAACGTAGTCCCCAATTTGTCCACTGAATGCATATTGAAGGTGTAATCAACCACAGCTGCCAGTTTTAGAATGGGTTCATTGGTCTCTCTATGCTGCCTGCCAGTGTCTGCCATTTCGTTAGGGTGAACTGATGACAAAAGTGTGACATCTCATTTGTCATGCCCCCAACATGTCATGACATCATGGCAGAAAAACGCCTGCACCTCACCTCTACAAGTGCCAGTGTCAAACCTGGGCATATGCTTACGATTTGCACGCACTGTGCCACACACATCTGTCATGTTCACTCGCAAAAAATCACTGAGTGAGGGGCTTGTGTACCAGTTATCAGTATATAATATATGCCCCTTACCAAGATATGGTTCAATCATTGTTCTAACCACATCACCAGAGATGCCCAATAACTTCCTGGTATTTTGCAATATATGAGTTCAAGTGTACACAATAATATCCAATACAAGACCACTGTAGCAGTCAAAAAGCACAAATAACTTTATATCAAAGCGTTTTCTCTTGCTTGGTATATACTGCTTGAATGAGTCTTCCTTTGAACAGAATCAATAACAAGCTTCCTGAAGGGATAAAAATACATATTGAAATTTCTCTTTCAGGTACACAAACACATTCCTAATCTTATATAACCTGTCGTTTCTGTCAGACCTGGTTTTGTCTGAGAAGTGAAGCATACGTAATAGTAGCACAAATCAATTCACTCGCATTATATCACCGAATCCTAGGGTTGCAATCAGATGGTCTGTTGACCAGTATGATTTGACACTGTGCTTATACACATGTGGCATAAGCATTATTGTGGCAGAGAAAAGATACATCTCAGCCACACTTGTCTCTCTCCACTGGTGTAGACATGATTTTGGTAAAAGTATTGTGTTTGACATGGTGTAGTCGAAGTATGTGTTGCTTTCCCTGACAATAATTTCCATCAGGGGTTCGTCAAAGAATAACTCAGTGGCATTGTTCCCAAGTGTACAAGATGGCCGCATTCCACTTTGAATTTCATCAAACTGATGGGGACTGGGAACAAAATTGCCAGCTTCCTGCCAATCCCAGCTGCAGTCTGCTGGTGGATACTGGATATTGACAGGTGGTTGTGGAAGTTGTGATTGTGGAGGTTGTGGTTGTGGAGGCTGGTGTGGTGGGTGGGTAGGGGATGGTGGCCTTTGTTGCAGATCAGCGAGGCAGTGGCATGGGTGGCAGCATGGCCCACTGCTGGTGCCTCACGGCCGGCACCACCACTACCACCACCATGCACATTTTCCATCCCTATCATCTTCATTTGCACTATCTGTTCCTGTTGTACAGCCATGGGATGTACTCTGAGATGTACTCCTTTCCCTTGGAAGAGCATATGGCACACCACCAGAGCGCATATATCGTCGTATATACTGATGCTTCATGGAGAATATTCCCTTCATTACCCTAGGGAAAGTGTTTAAAAGAGTTTGTTAATTCACTGTAACTATCATCACCAATGCCACATCTGGTCGGGATTTGGAAAATATTATTTTCCTCTCTGATTTTTGGACAACTGAAACATAACAAGGGGGGCCTACACCAAGGTGGAAGGCTGAGGGTGTCTGGGGTTTTTCCCCACTTTACCGTTTTGGTGAAGGAGCAGAATTTACACATAATCATCAATAACCCTGGCGTGGGCGATAGTACTTGGAAACCCTGAAAGGCTAAAGGGGGAGCCAGTTTTGGGGAAAAAAACAAAGCTTACGGGCCGGTAAGCCTTTTAAGAGAGAGAGAGAGAGAGAGAGGGGAGAAGAGAGAGAGGAGAGAAGAAGAAGGGAAAGGAGAGAGAGAGAGGAGAGAGAGAGAGAGAGGAGGAGAGAAGGAGAAGAGAGGAGAGGGGGGGGAGAGAGAGAGAGAGGGAGAAGAAGAAGGGGGAAAAAGAGGAGGGGAGGAAGAGGGGAGGGGGGGAGAGGGGAAAAAGGAAAGAAAGGGAAAAAAAAAAAGAAAGGAAAAGGAAAGGAAAAAAAGGGGGGGAGAAAGGGAGAGAAAAGAGGGAAGGAAAAGAAAAAAAAAAGGAGAAGCAAGGAAGGAATGGGGAGAAAGGGGAGAAGGGGAGGGGAAAAAAAGAGAGGAGGGGAGGGAGAGAGGGGGGAGGAGAGGAGAGGGGGGGAAAAAGAGAGAGGGGGGGGGAGGGGAGAGAGAGGGGGGGGAGAGAGGGGGAGAGAGAGAGAGAGAGAGAGAAGAGAGGAGAAGAGAGAAGAGAGAGAGAGAGAGAGGAGAGAGAGAGAGAGAGAGAGAGAGAGGAAAGAGGAGAAAGAGGGGAAAGAGAAAAAGAGAGAAGAGGAAAGAGAGAGAGAGAAAGAGAGAGGAGGAGAGAGAGAGAAAAGGGAGAAGAGAGAGAGAGAGAGAGAGAGAGAGGAAGGGGGAAGAGAGAGAAAGAAAAGGAGAGAGGAAAAAGAGAGAGAGAGAGAGAGAGATGAGTACTGAAAAGAGGACCTCACGGAGTTATGTAAAAAAACCCAGGCAAACAGCGGGTTTTGGGTTACAGTTACATTGAATACAATTGTCCTTTGTTTATCGGTGAATAAAAAAAAGGAACACTCCCATCTCTGTAACACCTTTTTGAAGAAATAACCTCTGAGTGAAGGCTACAAAAGGAAAATTTTCTACGTTTCGTCCCAGAAACATTTTTCTTATGTTGGATAGAAAAACACTATTTTTGCCGTAACCCTACAAGTTTTCTGACACCCCCTCTCATATTTTTTGTTTATTTATTTCTACTGTGGGCGAAACAGAAAGGGTTTAAAAACTAAAAACTTTATCAAACTATAATATCCCCAAATTAAACAGAAAAATTCTAAGCAACTACAGTGGACCCCCGCATATCGATGGCATCACATAGCGATTATTCCGCCATTTACAGCTACTTTTAATCGCAAAATTTTTGCCTACGCGCACATACCGATTAAAAACCCGCTCACGATTGTCGTTCGGAGATGCGTCCAATGTGGCCCTCAGCCAAGCCTCACCATGTGACCGCCCGTGCCTTTGTTTACCAGCCAGCTCCGCGCGGTACATCCAAGCATACACTCGGAATTATTTCGTATTATTACAGTGTTTTCGGTGTGCTGTTTCTGGAAAATAAGTGGACATGGGCCCCAAAGAAAGCTTCTAGTGCCAAACCGTACACCAATAAGGGTGAGAATTCCCATTGTGAAATGAAGAAAGAGATCTTGATAAGTATGAAAGTGCCGAGTGGCGTATCGCGACCTAGTCAAGTTGTACAAGAAACCCCAAATCAACATCGTACTATTGTGGGCACCAGAGAAAGACAATCAAGGAAGCTGTTCTTGCCAAAGGTTTTAACTGATGTTTTGAAACAAAGATCGCAAAGTGATGGAGGATTTGAGAGACTCTATTGGTGTGGAGTAAATGAAAAACATGATAGGAAGAGATAGCGTCTCTCAGACGATCACATGTTGAAAAGGCTTGGAAAGTTGATGAGGATTTAATTAAAAAAATTGCCTGGTAACGTAAAAGGACACAAGTGCAACTAATGTGACTTTTATTGTAGCAGTTTCGCTCTCCAGGTCTTTATAAGCCATTTACAAACAATACTTGGACCACAGAGGGTATATAAAGGCTAAGAGTGTCCATGTATTGTTTGTAATGGCTTGATAAAGCTCCTTATGGAAGCGAAACGTTGTACATAAAATGTACATTAGTTGCACTTGTGTCCTTTTACTTTACATATTGTCGGTAATTCTACAATTGATTACAAAAAAATGCCTGCAACTTAGTGATGATGTGAAGTGAATTTAAGGCCACAGCAAAGGTTGGTTTGAGAGATTTGAAGAAGGTAGTGGCATCATTGTGTGATAGGCATGGTGAGGCTGCCAGTTCGGACCACAAAGCGGCCAGAAAAAATATGTGACAGGATTCAGGATAGTACATAGACAGTGAAGGGACTGAAACCTGAACAAGTGTGTAATTGTGATGAAACGTTGCCTGTTTCTGGAAGAAAATGCCAGCAGACCTACATTACTCAGGGAGGAAAAGGCACTCCCAGGACATAAGCTATGAAAAGACAGGCTTACTCTTCTCATGTGTGCCAATGCTACTGGTGATTGTCAAAGTGAAGCCTTTATTAGTGTATCACTCTGAAACTCCCAGGAGCGTTTCAGGCAAAAGAATGTCCTCAAGGATTAATTTGTGTGTGCTGTGGGGGGCAAACAGTAAGGCATGGGTCATAGGGAAATTTTCTATAATGTTTACACCATGCATCTTGCCCCCAATGTGAAGATTACCTAACTGAAAAGAAATTAGAACTTACGTTGCCTCCTGGTGTTAGACAATGACCACTGGTCATCCCTACAGACTTGGCAGAGCGACTTTATGGGGGACATGAGCTTCATTAAGTGAAGTTTTTGCCTCCTAATACCACTCCTATCCTGCAGCCATGGACCAGCAGGGTTATTTCCAACTTCAGAAAACTGTACACAAAAGCTCTGTTTGAAAGGTGCTTTGTAGTGGACCTCAGAAACTTCAACTGACCCGTTTAGAGAGTTTTGGAGAGATCCTTTAATATCCTCAATTGTGGTAAACCTTAATTGGTAATGCTTGGGAGGGATGTGGAATAGAAGACCTTGAAACTCTGCTTGGCAGCAACTTGGCCTGAATGTGTAGACAAAAGGATTTTGAAGGGTTTTGAGGCTAACCCTGTGATGATTATGCAAGTTGGAGGAATCCATTGTGGCATGGGTAAGTCCTTGGGGTTGTGAGGTTATGTGGGGAGGATGTGGAAAGAGTTGGTGGTGGAGGACAATGAAGAACTCAACATGATTGAGCTGATAGATCACATCATGAGCAGAGGCCAGACCTGGGGGGAGGAGAAACTGGTTCAGAGGAGGGGAGAGTGAATTGAAGAAGTGCCTAGATACAAAGATTAAGGAAATCACTGTGCAAAGGGGCTTGAAGGCAAACCTTCATGGATGAAAATCACCCTCACACAGCTATTGCAAGCCGTGTGGTCTGCTGTGTGGATTTTATTACACTGAATGTTGTGAAATAACACTTTTAGGCAGTCATAAAGGAACGAGAGGGTAAGCCATATGGGACAGATATCTTGATCGAAAGATGTCCAGTGACTCTGAAGCTGGACCTAGTGGCATTAAAGAAGAAGGGAAGTAAAACCCCAGAAAAGGACTTGCTACCTCAAGTCCTAATGGATGGGGATTTCCCCTTCTACAACACTAACACTCTCTCTCCCTCCTCCCATCCCATCAATCATCACTCAGATCTTCAATAAAAGTAAGTGTCATTGTAGTGTTGGCATGCCTTTTTCAGGTTTGGGTGTATTATGAGAATTATCCATTTCATGTGGTAAGAAAATTTTTTTTTTCATTACGCGCGTTGGGTGTATTGCACGGATTAAATTTTATTTCCATTATTTCTTATGGGAAATTCTTCACAATAAACGATTATTTCGCATACAATTACCCCCCCTCTGCACGGTTAAAATCGTTAACCGTGGGGTCCACTGTATTACTATTCATAGAGATTTCACTGGAAACGAGAGACATAAAAAGACCTGGAAAAAACATTCTCCTAGATCCTGGGCACCAAATGAAACTGGAGTTCACGCTTACTGGGTTCAGCTAACAGTTAAATGACTTCTCTAACCAAGAATCAATCTCTTGCAAGTAAAATTCATTTACCTAATGCCCGAGCTAATGATTATCTACGATGGAAAGCATCCTCCAACATCCCCTGTCTACACCAACGAGAGTCCATGCGCAGTCGTTGATTACCACTGATAATAAACTCTAAAATTAAATCAGGAAAGTAACCAAGTACAGTGACCCTCATTTTTCATAAGGCTCAAAAGTCATTAATTTTCGTGAAATCGCAATTTTTTCATCAAACAATTGACTCGCAAATAGTCGTTTGTTTCCTTCATTCTGCGGACACGTTACACACCAGCCGCTGAGCCAACTCACACTCCAGTGACCAGAGCCAGTATATCATTGTTTATCAGTGAGGAGTGAGACGATGATCCCACAAGTTGAACAATACATTTCATAACATTCCATTCGTTTTAGTGCTCTGCAATGCTTAAATAGACTCACTATGGCTCAAAGAAAGCTTCTAGTGCCAAGCCTTTGGGTTAAAGAATGTGAGAAAACACACACATGATTAAGAAAAAAGTTTGCAGAAAAATACGAAAGTGGTAGGTGGCAGAAGGTACATCCTGGTAGCATGTTGTGATAGTGGTAGGGGGGGTGCTAGTGATGATGTTAGAGGGTGGTAGTGATGGTAGGTAGTCGGTATTATGATAGTGTTATGAGGGTGGCCAGTGATGTGATAGATGGTTGTGATGGTGGTAGAGGGTGCCTTCTTTCAGTGTGATTCAGCAATTCTATTAAATCCTCCAATGTCTGTTGGAGTTATATGTGTACAGAAACAATACCGCCTTAGTGCTGCTCCACTATGCTTATGCTCTCAGCTGGCCTCCTTATACCAACAACAACACAACACAACCAACATTCTTGGGACATTCATAATTTATTTATTTATTTATTTATTAATTTTGGAACATGATACAGTGAAGTGCAATGTTATTACAGGTGCAAATGCCAAAGCCCCTTGTATGCAGAGTCATGATGAAGCAGGCTTAAATTAACCTTAAGATTAACTAAGCAATGATATATTCAGTGGTAACACATTATTGTATAAGAACAGATAACAATTTAGCACAAACGAGTATTACAAAAGACAGTGGTCATATGGTTCATTTACTGGTGTTGCTGAGCATTCAGTAGATTGTGAGTGTTCTAATTAGGTAAATGTAATTAAAAAAATAAAGTTTTGATTGGGTCACAGGTTAGACATTTATGAGATAAAAATTATTCAGTATTTATTTAGTTTGTGGGTGGAGTAAGTGATTTTTGAGAAGAGACTTGAATTTATAAACAGACGAGTGTTTCTTTTATATTCACAGGTAATGAATTCCAGATTTTTAGGGCCTTTATGTGCTCGTGAGTTGTTGCATAGCGTGGAGTGGACTGAGGAACAAATCAAAGAGTGATCTGTGCCTTGTGTTATGGTTGTGTGTTTGTTGAGGTTGGTAAGGTGAGTTTGAGGGGAGGGTTTATAATCAGGAATTAAAGTTGTTCTATGAATGAGTAGTGCAGTAACAGTTTAATAAGTTATGGATTTTTTGAATGAGGAGTTAGGTTTAGAGGTTTGGAATATTGTGGGAGTGTGCTGCCTGTAGTGAGAAGTTTGTTAATTCTGGACTGCACGCCTTTTGTTGGGTACATTAATGGTCTGAGATGGTTCTATTGTTGTTGAGCCCATGCATTAAATTCATAGGTGAGATACGGGGGTAAATAAGTGAGTGATATAGGGCCCAGGAGGGCTGAAGTGGAACATAGTACCATACTCTTCGATAGTATACCTATGCCTACGGTTCTTGGAAATTTTTTTGGACTTATTTTATTCATTCTAGAGTATAGTCATGTTTCTTGTTAGTTATATTGGATTATTATGGCATTATTAGTTTGGAATTGTGATAGATAAATAAGCTATAGTGTTGATATTAGTGTCATATTCTCCAACTTAAACTCGCCCTCCATCCCTCTGCCCTGGTCTTCCATACACCAACAAGAGTCTTCAATAAAGGTAGGTGTGATGTTTAAATGTTATTTATACATTTTATTAGTGCTTTAATATATTTGGCGGCTTTTCTGTATGTAAAATCTATATTTAATCCCTTTCAGGGTCGAGAGGCCCTCTCTTCTATCTCTATCAAGGATCGGGAGAATTTTTGAAAAAAAAAAAAAAAAAATTTTCTTCTTGAAATGAGAGACAATCTTTTCCCGATCATAATGACACCAAAAGTATGAAATTTGATGGAAAACTTATGGAGTTATGCTCTCACAAGTTAGCCGGTCTGACGATGTTCAAATATGGCGATTTCGCCCACTTTTGAGACCATATTTTCAGCCAATTTCAGTGTACTAGTCGACCAAAAAAATCATTCTATTTCGTGTCAGAGCTCATTTTGCCTATGGGAATGAGTACAATGAAACAGCCAATTTTACCGATTTCAAGTATCCAATAAGTGGTCAGAAGAAATTGGCAATTTTGCCAATGTCAAACAAATTTCAGAAGATGCCAAATTTCCTATAGATCCAGAATTGAGCAAGAGACATTCCTGGGGCACTAAAATAACATTTTCTTTGTTCATTAGTCACGTCCCCAGGCCCCTCTTACATCTGTTTCTCACAAAAAATAGAAGCTTTACTGTTATGCAAACTATTGCATTAGTGTAGAAATGGTGTAGAAATTATATAAATAATATCATGCTCTTGTGGAAGAATATTTAGGACTCACCAGTTAATGTGTACTGGACACTTGGCATGATTTGTTTACTTTAGAAATTTGGTAAAAATCGAACATTTCTGCTACTTTGAGCTCAATTTTAAGGTACTTTTAATTGTGAAACCAATCAAAATCATTATCAATTTCTTGTAATGTTTACATTCTATAAAATGAGATCAGACAACTAAAATACAACCATAAAGTACCTTACGAAAATACACAGAAAATTCGCTGTTTTAAACCAAAAACATGGTCGTAGCTTTTTTTTTTTCTCATTATGCACTGTGTGCTGCAGGATTTTTTTTTTATACTGTGCACACTGACCACATAGACCCATTCTTTCTATGTAGCCCTACCAGTCTTTCTACTTACTAGATTTGAAGGCACTAGCATTTAGGAATTAGTATATCAATAACCTTGGTGCGTAGAGCTGTATAGCATCGTCGGAAACCCTGAAAGGATTAAAGCTAGGGACAGTGCAGGGAAGGACCCCTGAAGTGACTAGAGTCCTTATGAGGGGAATTCCCCTTCCAAACAATAAACCTTCTCTTCCCTCTCCCCTCCTCCTGTCTTTCATTCATCAAACAACAGCCTTTAATAATAGGTAAACTGTCATGTTGATGTTAAAGGAGATAAGATGTAAATCTATCTTTATGGTAAAAAAAAGTTGTTGATACTTCTGGATATCCATATAACAATTGTAAACTGGATTTACATTATTTCTTTATAGGGAAAAATGACTTGCAAATCGTCAATATTTCGGATAATAGTCGCACTCTCTGGAACGGAATTAATTACGGAAAAACGAGGTCCACGCTGTACTTCCACTAACATATTACACAAGCAGCCATAGTCTTTCACCCACCATTGTATACTCTTCAACAATCACTAGAAATCAACAATTTCCAAGCATCATTCGAGCTGCAGTGGATAACACTAAACATAAAGGTAGTGATCCAACGATGTAGTGAGAACAAAACTAGCGCCAATATCAACTTGCCATTACCTGTTCCAAAATCTTTGAGACAACTCATACACAAAAAGTTATACTCCTTCGTAACATCACAAAGCATCCCTAAATCCCTGCAGTTAGCTTTGAGGAGAAACAAAAGCAAATGCACATTAATAAATATGCTAGACCTACTATACACAGCACTGAAAAAAATGAATACCAGTTATGACTCTTTTCAACCTTAAGAAATCTTTTAATACAGTATGATGACAGCATCCCATCCTCGAGTTTGTTCATTACTGTATAAGAGGCCATGCACTTGCATTTATCAAGTCCTACCTTACTAACCAGAAAGAATTATGAGGATGTCTATGTCAAGGACACAACTTCCTCTCAACAATTCCCTGGACACTGGTGTACCACAGGGTAGCATTCTTGGGCCCCACTTTTCCTTTTATACATCAACAATCTTTCAAGTGTATCTTAACAACTTATATCTCTTCATGACAATACGGATTTATGTCTCTTCCCACCCTAATTTTGCCTCACTCAACCTATTGTTAATGAAGGCTAGTAAAAATATTGACCGGATGACTCCTAATAAACTGCAATAAATACTGACAGACCTTGGTACATTATGTTTCGGAGCAGAACAGGTGACCCAACTGAACTAATGAGGGCAATTTCTGGGCCTGCAACTTGACAGCCAACCTGAAATTAACACCCATAACACGCATAACAAAAGAAAATATCCAAAACAGTTGGAAGGATCTTTCAAAGATACATTAGTATGTACCACAATCAAGCCCTACTCAACAAAATATTTACTTATCTATCCCCTACTCAGCCTTGTTTAAATGTGCCTGAGGGAATCAAGAGTAAAAACCCACAAAAAGTCAAAAACAACCCAACAAAACAGCTGCAGTAAAAATTATACACAATCAAATGTAGACAACCTACACCCCACTCTTAAAGGCCTAAATCACTGTACAAAGATTCACACCTATACTGTGCAAACTACATTTACAGAAGTTAAATTCTAATAAAACCTGAACTAAACACACTCCTCATCAGCATGTGGAAAAAACCCCCTTTTCTTTTTTTTGTATCATGAACACACCCAAAAAAAAATAGACTTACTCTCAATACTGTAATTCCCCCTATTTTCCCAAAAACCCCTCACCCAAATGACTGTAACATAAAATTCAAATATAGTTACTGCCTAATTAAACTTAAGTTAGCCCTAAGTTTGCCTGAAATACTCAGCCAATATAGGAGCTTTAATAGAAACAGTGTATCATGCCAAGATAAAACCATTCCCATTACTAAATTTATTAACTGTAATGTCGTTATATGTTTTGTACTACCTCCCTATTATTAATCTAATTAAATGTTAATCACTTCAGTTATCTAACTTTAACATCAATATGCAATAAATAACAAAAAGGCACAATACCGTGACTGGAACGATACACAAATAACCCGCACATAAAAGACAGAAGCTTACGACGACGTTTCGGCCCGACTTGGACCATTGCAAAGTCACATAAAAAGGGGGAGGGCGGACGGCTTTTAGGCGGGAAAGAGTGGAGGTAGTGTATGGTAGTAGTAGTAGTAGTAGTGTAGAAGGGATTGTATAAAATACCGACAGGATGAAAATGACACACGCACAACCCCCGGGACCCCCACCGTAGACGTTTCGCCATCCCGCCAGCCCTGGATGGCGAAACGCCACAACAAAGACACCGACGCCGCACTGTGTCTAATTTCTCGTAGAGTAGTGAAAAAAAGAAGGGGTAGTAGAGTGGTAGTGGTGAAGTGGGAAATAAGGAAGACGAGCCAGTCAAATACAAAGGGAAGGGGGGGCCCCGCAAGAGAGCTAGAAACCCACAGAGGGAAGCAAGCGCACCCGGGTGCGTGAAAAGGGGGAAATGGTGAAAAAAAATAAAGAAGGGAAAGAAACAGGAGACAGGGGGGAGAAAGACAACCCCGAGGAGAAAAGGAGAAGGAAAGGGGGGGAAAAAAAAAGGAAAAAGAAGAAGAAAAAAAGGAAAAAAAATGAGGTTAGGGTTAAATCAGGGTGTTTTTTGAAGTTTGGAGCATTTTACAAAGTAGTGGGGGGAAAGGGAAAGGGTCTCAGAGACGAAGCCAGGGTAAAGGTTATACAAGGAAAAATTGTGTATAAAAGAGGATTAACTAAAGGCGACTGTTCGAGTTGGGAATGGAAAAAAAGTTTTAGCAGAAGACCGTCAATAGGTGGCTATGATCTCTGACGGACAAAAAAAGAGCATTGTTTGTGTCGGCAACCTACACTTTTTTTGCTCCCCCAAATCTGTAGAAAGAGATCGACCGTTTCTCCAAAGTATTAAAAAAGGACGAGGAGCAAAAATAGAGTAGACACCAGGAACATCTGTAGAGGGGGAGAGGTATGAACGAGATTAGTGCGAAGAGTGTTTTTCTGGGGAAGGGAACTTGATGTCTAAGGGGCGGGAAATTGTTGGATTAGAAAGACCGGAAATGTAGGGAAAAGGGAGAGGATAGAAGAGTTCCCATGAGTAGAGAGTTTGGGAGAGAAGAAAATTTGGGTTTAGCACTGGGGGAGAGTCTATGAAATGGGAAGGGTAGCCAAAACGGGGAACGAATTATAAAGAGTGGAAATTTTTGCTGGAAGGGAACTGAGGATCACAGGCGGAGGGCACGGAGAAAGAGGGAGATAAAAACACTTTTCTTGAAGGGGAAACATGTAGGGGAAAAATGTGAATGACAGCCATGGCATAGGGTTTACGGTAAAAGGAAAAGGAAAAACCCGTATCTTTAGCGGTGGACATGGACACAAAGGGAAAGGGAAGTAAGGAAATTTGATTCCCATTCAGCTTTAAACTTTATGGAAGGGGGAAGATTGTTAAAAGCTTCAAGAAAAAGGGGGAAGGACGGAGTCATGAGGCCAGAGCAAAGTGTCATCCACTAGCGGAGCCAGGTGAAGGTTGCACTCGAGGGTAGGAAAAAGAACAGTTCGAAATATTCCATGTAAAAATTGCAAGGAAAAAAGAGGAGGAGAGCCCTGGACACCGAAGGTTTTGGGAAAAAATATTTCCCCTTTGGGAAAGGAAAAAAGGGGTTAGAGTCCCACAGAGGCGGGGTCAGATAAGAAAGACATCAGGGGGGATAGGGAAGGAAGAAACCCCTTTATGGGCTTCTCTTTAAGGAAATAAGGCATCTCAAGAGGGAATTGGTTTTAAGAGGGACCCCAAAGTCAAGATAAGCATCTTACGGTTGGGGAGAGCGAACCCGTTCAATGAAGTCTTGAGAGTGCGGAGGTGGGAGGAGAAAAAAAATACCCAAAAAAGGGGGTGAGGGTTTTGGCCAGCCAAGAAGCAAAAGAATAAGGACAGAACCTCTAGAGGATATGTTGGGGAGGGAATATCGGTTTTTGAGTTTTGGGAAGGCCATAGAAATAGGGAAAAAGAGGGAAGTGACACGAAACCGTTGAACAAGGCAAGTCGGAGGACAAGG
>NC_069417.1:63376254-63426254 GCF_026875155.1 Cherax quadricarinatus | reverse complement strand
TCGCAAACAGTCGTTCATCTGGGACACGTACACACAGCCCTGAGCCAACTCACACTCCATTCCCAGCCAGTGTGTCATTGTTTATCAGTGAGTGACGATGATCCCACAAGTTCATACAATACATTTCATAACATTCCATTCGTTTTAGTGCCTGCAATTGCTAAATAAATCACTATGGCTCCAAAGAAAGCTTCTAGTGCCAGCCCTTTGGTAAAGAATGTGAGAAACACACATAATTTAAGAAAAAGTTTGCAGAAAAATACGAAAGTGGTGGTGGCAGAGTGGTAGCAGTTGTGATAGTGGTAGAGGGTGCTAGTGATGATGTTAGAGGGTGGTAGTGATGGTGGTAGTGGTTGTGACAGTGGTAGAGGGTGGTAGTGATGGTGGTAGTGGTTATGATAGTGGTAGAGGGTGGCAGTGATGGTGGTAGTGGTTGTGATGGTGGTAGAGGGTGCCTTCTTCAGTGATTCAGCAATTCTTCTAACTCCTCCAATGTTGTTGGAGTTATATAGTGCTACAGAAAACACCACCGCCTCAGCTGCTGCTCCACTATGGCTTATGCTCTCAGTGGCCCTTATACCCCCAACAACAACACAACACAACACTTCTTGTGACATTCATAATTTATTTATTTATTTATTTATTAATTTGAACATGATACAGTGAAGTGCAAAGTTATTACAGTGCAACATGCCAAAGCCCCTTGTATGCAGAGCATTATGAGCAGGCTTAAAATTAACTTAAGATTAACTAAGCAATGATATATTCAGTGGTAAATACATTATTGTAAACAGATAACAATTTAGCACAAATGAGTATTACAAAGACAGGTCATATGGTCATTTACTGTGTTGCTGAGCATTCAATAGATTGGAGTATTCTGTTAGGTAATGTAATTAAAAAATAAAGTTTGATTGGGTCACAGGTTAGACATTTATGAGATACAATTATTCAGTATTTATTTAGTTGTGGGTGAGTAAGTGATTTTTGAGAAGAGACTTGAATTTATAAACAGACAGTGTTTCTTTTATATTCATAGGTAATGAATTCCAGATTTTTAGGGCCTTTTATGTGCATTGAGTTTTTGCATAGCATGAGATGGACACGAGGAACATCAAAGAGTGATCTGTGCCTTGTGTTATGGTTGTGTGCTCTGTTGAGGTTGGTAAGGAGACATTTGAGGGGAGGGTTTATATCAGAATTAAGTGTTCTATGAATGTAGTAGGTGCAGTAATAAGTATGGATGTTTTGAATGGTGAGTAGGTTTAGAGTTTTGAATATTGGTGGAGTGTGCTGCCTGTAGTGGGAATTTGTTATTCTGACTGCAGCCTTTTGTTGGGTAATTAATGGTCTGAGATGGTTTATTGTCGTTGAGCCCAATGCACAAATTCCATAGGTGAGATAGGGGTAAATAAGTGAGTGATATAGGGCCAGGAGGGCTGACTGTGGAACATAGTACCGTATCTTCGATAGTATGCCTATGCCTACGGTCTTGGAAATTTTTTTGGACTTATTTTATTCATTCTAGAGTATATTTCATGTTTCTATGTTATTAATATTGATTATTATGGCATTATTAGTTGAATTGTGATAGATAAATAAGCTATAGTGTTGATATTAGTGTCATATTCTCCAACAATAAACTCGCCTCCCCTCCCTCTGCCCTGTCTGCCATACACCAACAAGAGTCTTCAATAAAGGTAGGTGTGATGTTAAATGTTCATTTATACATTTTATTAGTGCTTTACATTTATTTGGCATTCTTTTCTGTATGTAAATCTATATTTAACCCTTTCAGGGTCGAGAGGCCCTCTCTTAATCTCATTCTCAAGGTCGAAAAATTTTCGAAAAAAAAAAAATTATTTTTTTTCTTTTGAAATGATAGACAATCTTTTCCCGATCATAATGACACCAAAAGTATGAAATTTGATGGAAAACTTATGGAGTTATGCTCTCACAAAGTTAGCGGTCTCGACGATGTTCACATATCGGCGATTTCGCCCACTTTGAGCCCTATTTTCAGCCAATTTCAGTGTACAAGTCGACAAAAAAATCATATCTATTTTGTTAGAGCTCCATTTTGTCTATGGAATGAGTACAAGAAACCACCCATTTACCGATTTCAAGTATCCAATAAAGTGGTCAGAAATTGGCAATTTTGCCAATTTCAAACAAATTTCAGAAGATGCCAATTTCCAAATAGGATCCAGAATAAACAAGAGACATTCCTGGCACTAAAATAACATTTTCTTTGTTCATTAGTCACGTCCCCAGGCCCCTCTTACATCTGTTTTGCTTTCCACTTTGAATTTTTATTCTCACAAAAAATAGAAGCTTTACTGTTATGCAAACTACTGTATTAGTGTAGAAATGGTGTAGAAATTATATAAATAATATCAGTGCACTTGTGGAAGAATATTAGACTCACCAGTTGATGTGTACTGGACACTTGGTATGATTTGTTTACTTTTGAAATTTGGTAAAAATCGAGCATTTCTGCTACTTTGAGCTCAATTTTAAGGTACTTTTCATTGTGAAACCAATCAAAATCATCTTAATTTCTGTAATATGTCTTCCATTCTATAAAATGAGACCAGGAAAACTAAAATACAACCATAAATACCATACGAAAATACACAGAAAATTTGCTGTTTTAAACCAAAAACATGGTCGTAGCTTTTTTTTTCCTCATTATGCACTGTGTGCTGCAGGATTTTTTTATACTGTGCACACTGACCACATAGACCCATTCTTTCATATGTAGGCCTACCAGCTTTCTCTTATTAGATTTGAAGGCACTAGAATTTAGGCATTCTAGTACATCAATAACCTTGGTGCGTAAGCTGTACTAGCACGTCGGAAACCCTGAAAGGATTAAGCTAGGGAAGTGGCAAGGGAAGTGACCCCTGAAGTGACCTAGAGTCCTTATGGAGGGGAATTCCCCTTCCAAACAATAACCTCTCTTCCCTCTCCCCTCCTCCCTGTCTTTCATTCATCAACAACAGCCTTTAATAAAGGTAACTGTCATGTTGAATGTTAAGAGATAAGATGTAAATCTATCTTTAAGGTAAAAAAAGTTGTTGATACTTCTGGATATCTATAACCAATTAACTGGATTTACATTATTTCTTATAGGGAAAATGGACTTGCAAATCGTCAATTTCGATAATAGTCACACTCTCTGGAACGGATTAATTACGAAAAACGAGGGTCCACTGTACTTCCACTAACATATAAACAAGCAGCTCATATCCTTTCACCCACCATTGTATTACTCTTCAACAAATCACTAGAAATCAACACTTTCCCAGCATCATTCGAGCTAGCAGGGATAACACCAATACATAAAGGTGGTGATCCAACAGATGTAAACAATTATAGGCCAATATCAAACTTGCCATTACCTTCCAAAATCTTTGAGAAACTCATACACAAAAAGTTATACTCCTTCGTAACATCACAAAGCATCCTAAATCCCTGGCAGTTAGGCTTGAGGAGAAACAAAAGCAAATGGCACAATAATAAATATGCTAGACCTACTATACACAGCACTGGAAAAAATGAATACCAGTTATGACTCTTTATCAACCTTAAGAAATCTTTTAATACAGTAGATGACAGCATCCCACTCCTCGAGTTTGATCATTACTGTATAAGAGGCCATGCACTTGCATTTATCAAGTCCTACCTTACTAACAGAAAGCAATATGAGACGTCTCTGTCAAGGACACAACCTCCTCAACAAGACCCCTGGACACTGGTGTACCACAGGGTAGCATTCTTGGCCCCCCCTTTTCCTTTTATACATCAACAATCTTTCAAGTGTATCTTAACAACTTATATCTCTTCACTGACAATACGATTTATGTCATCTCCCACCCTAATTTTGCCTCACTCAACACTATTGTTAATGAAGAGCTAGTAAAAATATCGACCAGGATGACTGCTAATAAACTTACACATAATACTGACAGAACCTTGTACATTATGTTTCGGAGCAGAACAGGTGATACCCAACTGAACATAATGAGGGCAAATTTCTTGGCCTGCACCTTGACAGCAACCTGAAATTCAACACCCATATCCAACGCATAACAAAAAAAATATCCAAAACAGTTGGGATCCTTTCAAAGATACATTAGTATGTACCACAATCAGCCCTACTCACACAAAACTATTTACTTATCTATCCCTACCTCACCTATGTTATATGTGCCTGGGGATCAAGAGTAGAAACCCACATAAAGTCAATAACAACCCAACAAACAGCTGCAGTAAGAATTATCACACAATCTAATGCTAGACAACACATACACCCTACTCTTCAAAGGCCTAAACTCACTGTACAAAGCATTCACACCTACTACTGTGCAAACTACATTTACAGAAGCATAAATTCTAATATTAACCCTGAACTAACACACCCCATCATCAGCTATGTGAGAAAAACCACCTGTTCTCTTTTTTGTATCATGAACACATCCAAAACAAAATAGACTTACTCTCAATATCTGTAATTCTCCCTATTTTACACTTACACTCACCCAAATGACTGTAAACATAAAATTCCTAATATAGTTACTGCCTAATTAATCTTAAGTTAGCCCTAAGTTTGCCTGAAATACTCAGACAATATAGGAGCTTTAATAGAAACAGTGTATCATGCCAAGATAAAACCATTCCCATTACTAAATTTATTAACTGTAATGTCGTTATATGTTTTGTACTACCTCACTATTATTAATCTAATTAATGTTAATCACTTCAGTTACCTAACTTTAGCATCAACATGCAATAATGTATATTAAAATGTACTGCTCCACAACATGTGTCAATATATAATAAGAATTAGTATTAGTTTCCCCAAATGCCTAGGCATGCTAGTGGCCTTCATAATTAATATTTTGTAATATAAATGTATAAAGTCAAGGATTATCTGGATTAAAATAAGAGTCAAATGCGAAAAGTGGGTCATATTAGGCGTGTATACACTTGGAGAAGAGAGGAGTGTAGAGGAGAGAGATATTTTGGGAGATGTTAAGCGAATGTATAGGAACTTTCAAACCAAGTGAGAGAGTAACTGTGGTAGGGGACCTACCACAATTGGTGTGGTAGGTAAGTTTGAGGTGCCAGGTGTAAATAATAATGGGAGCCCTTTGATTGAACTTTGTATAGAAAGGGGTTTAGTAATAGGTACAGTCCTCCCTCACAAATCCAGCAATCAGTTATTCGGTTCCTTCAGTTATTCTGCACTAATTTTGGCTAGCATAATTTCAAATTTCCAGGGTCGCCACACCAACCTGCTGATACTGTTTGGTGGCGCTACTTGCTGCATAAGTTATTCCAATTTCTTTTTCTCCGTTTATTGTTATAACCTGCTTACTTTTAGCCCTAGCCATGGTTCCAGTGAATAAAAGAAATGCTTCTCATTATGCAAAGCACCTACACAGTACATTATCCATATCAATGCACTAAAAAACAAGGCAGGAGATTTAAGTACCTTACCACCCTTTATATATAAAAAAGTGTCACAAGTGCTATCTCCAATCATTGCAACACTCTTTAACAAATCCATTGAATCCTCCACCTTCCCTACAGTACTCAAAATAGCAAGGGTCACCCCGATCCACAAAGGAGGAGACCAAACAGAGTTGAATAACTATAGGCCAATATCCAACTTACACCCTCTCTCAAAAATCTTTGAAAAACTAATTCATAAACGAATCTACTCCTACCTTATCTCCCAGAACATACTCAACCCCTGCCAATTTGGATTCAGGCCTAATAAAAATACTAATGATGCTATTATACACATGCTAGAACATATATACACTGCAATAGAGAAAAAAGAAGTCCCACTGGGGATCTTCATTGACTTACGTAAAGCTTTTGATACAGTTGACCATGACTTGCTCCACGTAAAATTGTCACACTATGGTATAAGAGGGCACTCCCTCAATTACCTCAAGTCATACCTCAGCAACAGAAGCCAATATGTGTACGCAAATGGGGCAAACTCTTCTGCGCAACCAATTACAGTTGGTGTCCCACAGGGAAGTGTCCTTGGCCCTCTTCTCTTTCTCCTATACATAAATGACCTTCCAAATGCTTCGCAATTACTCAAACCCACACTATTTGCAGATGACACTACATACGTCTTCTCTCACCGAGCCCAGTCACACTAGCCAATACTGTAAATACCGAATTACAGAAAATATCTACCTGGATGAGGACTAACAAACTTACACTAAACATTGACAAAACCTACTTCATTCAGTTTGGTAACAGAGCTACAGATGTCCCTCTTAACATAATGATAAACGGATCACCTATCACAAAGCTAACAGAGGGAAAATTCTTAGGAATCCACCTTGATAATAGACTCAAATTTCATACACATATACAACAAATTTCTAAGAAAATTTCCAAGACTGTAGGCATACTATCGAAGATACGGTACTATGTTCCACAGTCAGCCCTCCTGGCCCTATATCACTCTCTTATTTACCCCTATCTCACCTATGGAATTTGTGCATGGGGCTCAACAACAGTTAACCATCTCAGACCACTAATTACCCAACAAAAGGCTGCAGTTAGAATGATAACAAATTCTCACTACAGGCAGCACACTCCACCAATATTCAATACACTAAACCTACTCACCATACAAAACATCCATACTTATTACTGCACCTATTACATACATAGAACACTTAACTCTGATATTAACCCTCCCCTCAAACATCTCCTTGCCAACCTCAACAGAACACATGACCATAACACAAGGCACAGATCACTCTTTGATGTTCCTCGTGTTCATCTCACACTATGCAAAAACTCAATGCACATAAAAGGCCCTAAAATCTGGAATTCATTACCTGTAAATATAAAGAAACACTACTGTTTATAAATTCAAGTCTCTACTCAAAGATCACTTACTCACCCAAAACCAAATAAATACTGAATAACTGAACCTTATAAATTGTATATCTTAAATGTTTCTCACAATTATATCACATAAATGTTAAACCTAAAACCCAATCTAACTTTATTATTTTTTAAATACACTACCTAACAGAATCCTTCATATGACCTGTCTTTGTAATACTCACTTGTGCTTTATAGTAATCTGTTTACATTAATGTTTTATCACTGACTTCATCATTGCTTAATTAATCTTAAGTTAATTTTAAGCCAGCCCGTAATGCTATGCATAGTATAAGTGGCTTTGGCATACTGCTCTTATCTGTATTTTTTTGTACCTCTGTATGTGTGCACAAATTTATAATAATAAAAATAATAAAAAAAAAGATAAGGTGACTTTGAAGCCACTGTCGGTTGTCATGAGCTCAGTCTCATGAAGCAGGAGAATATGCTTTATTATTATGCTAATATCAACACTACAGCTTATTTGCCTATCACAATTGATCTAATATGACACAAGAAACAATATAAATAACATAAAACATGTTAAATACTCCAGAATGAATAATATTTGACATAACACCGAGCAGTTCGACAGGGTTATGAAGAGGATATGGTAAACAAATACCATTCTCCTATCCTTGTCTTGGTGGCTTATATTAGAGAAAACAGAGTATAGCACAGGGCTAACTATGATATACACTCATACTCCACCATAAACATGAAGCAAAAAAGTTATTTTCTCTCTATAGATTATCACACACAGCAGCATATGTGTAGAGAACCTAGGATAACCCAAAAAAACTCAACGTGGCTTATTTCTAGTACCTGGCTAGGGTTAGCTATATATGATTTTTGGTAAATATTCGATTCCCAGCCAGGGTAGAAACATTAGGTGTGTTTCTTACACCTGTTGTCTATGTTTACCCATTAGTAAATGGGTACCTGGGTGTTAGTCGACTAGTGTGGGTGTTATCCTGGGACACTGACCTAATTTTCTTGAAATACTCTGCATAACAAGCGGCTTTCTATACAGTAGTATGTCACTGATGTCAGCTACGCCTGTATACCTTGTACATGTACGTGTAGTAAATAAAGATTATTATTATTATTATTATTATTATTATTATTATTATTATTATTATTATTATTATTTTCTCAGTTGTTTGTTGGGTTATCTTATTCAAACATGGACAATGTATGATGGAAAGATACTTCTTCACGTACACCAAAAATGAAAGAAATCAGACCATAAATAGCGGAGTTCACTTCTCAGCCATTAGCAGCCGCTTAGCGGTATATTTTTGTATGGTTGTTGTGGTTATACAGTGGACCCCCGCATACCGATTTTAATCCGTGCAAGAGGGGTCATTGGTATGCGAAATAATCGGTATGCGAATGAATTTTCCCCATAAGAAATAATGGAAATCAAATTAATCCGTGGAAGACACCCAAAAGTATGAAAAAAAAAAAATTTTACCACATGAAATGTTAATTTTAATACACACAAACTGAAAAAGGCATGCACACTTACATGACACTTACTTTTATTGAAGATCTGGTGATGATTGATGGGATGGGAGGAGGGGAGAGAGAGTGTTAGTGTTTAGAAGGGGAATCCCCTTCCATTAAGACTTGAGGTGTCGAGTCCTTTTCGGGGGGTTACTTCCCCTTCTTCTTTTAATGCCACTAGGCCCAGCTTCAGAGTCACTGGAGTTCTGTCGCACAACATATCTGTCCATAGGGGCCTGTATCTCTCTTTCCCTTTATGACTTTCCCTAAAGTGTTTCACAACAAATTCAGTGTACAGGTTGCCAACACGGCTTGCAATAGCTGTGGGGAGGGTGATTTTCATCCATGAAGGTTTGCACTTTAAGCCATTTTTGCAAGTTTTCCCTTTAAATCTTTGTAGTAGGCAACTTCTTAAATTTCTCTCCCCCCCTCTAAAACAGTTTCCTCAGATCTGGCCTCTTGCTGTTGAAGTTGATCTATCAGCTCATCAGTGGTTAGTTCTTCATTGTCCTCCTCCACCAACTCTTCACATCCCCCCCACTAACCCCCAACCCAAGGACTTTCCCAATGCCACAATGGATTCCTCAACGGGCATAATCCTCTCAGGGTTATCCTAAAACCCTTCAAAATCCCTTTTGTCTACACATTTTGGCCACAGTTTCTTCCAAGCAGAGTTCAAGGTCTTCTTAGTCACTCCCTCCCAAGCCTTACCTAAAAGGTTTTTACACAATTGAGGATATTAAGTGCTCTCTCAAAACTCTCTTAGAGTCAGTTAAAGTTTCTGAGGTCACTACAAAGCCCCTTTTTCAAACAGAGCTTTTGTGTACAGTTTTTTGAAGTTTGCAATAACCTGCTGGTCCATGGGCTGCAGGAGAGGAGTGGTTTAGGAGGAAAAAAAATTGATGTTAATAAATTTCATGTCCCCATAAAGTCGCTCTGCCAGTCTGTAGGATGACAGGGGCATTATCTAACACCAGGAGGCCCTTTTAAAGTTCTAATTTCTTTTCAGTTAGGTAATCTTTCACATTGGGGGAAAAATGCATGGTTTTAACCAGTCATAGAAAAAGTCCCTAGTGCCCCAAATCCCTTTTACTGTTTGCCCTCCACAGACACACAAATTTCCTTGAGGACTTTCTTTCGCCTAAACCCGCTCTGGGAGGTTTTCAGAGTGATCACTAATAAAGGCTTAACTTTGCAATCACCAGTAGCATTGGAACACATCAACAAGTAAGCCTGTCTTTCATAGGCTTATGTCCTGGGAGTGCCTTTTCTCCTGAGTAATGTAGGTCCTGCTTGGCATTTTCTTCCAAAAACAGGCCTGTTTCATCACAATTAAAACACTGTTCAGGTTTCGTCCTTCAGCCTCTATGTACTCCTTGAATTCATGCACATATTTTTCAGCCGCTTTGTGGTCCGAAATGGCAGCCTCCCATGCCTTATCACACTATGTATGCCACTACGCTTCTTAAATCTCTCAAACCAACCTTTGTGGCCTTAAATTCACTCACATCATCACTAGTTGCAGGCATTTTTTAATTAAATCCTCATGCAACTTCTAGCCTTTTCGCTTATGATCGCTTGAGAGACGCTATCTCCTGCTAGCTGTTTTTCATTTATCCACACCAATAAGAGTCTCTCAACATCTTCCATCACTTGCGATCTCTGTTTCGAAAACACAGTTAAACCTTTGGCAAGAACAGCTTCCTTGATTGCCCCTTTTTGGTGCCCACAATGTAGCGATGGTGATTGGGGTTTCTTGTACAACCTGGCCAGGTCGGCGATACGCACTCCACTTTCATACTTATCAATGATCTCTATCTTCATCTCTATTGGAATTCTCACCCTTATTGCTGTAGGGGCCCATGGTCACTTATTTTCCAGAAAAAGCACCGAAAACACTGTAATAATACGAAATATTCTGATTGTATGCTTGGATGTTACCGCGGAGGCTGGCTGGTAAACAATGGCACGGGCGGCACATGTGAGGCTGGCTGAGGGCGCACATTGGACGCGTCTCGGACGAACATCGGTGAGCGGGTTTTTAAGCGGTATGCGAGGCAAAATTTTTGCGATTAAAGCAAGCGGTATGCGGATTAATCGTTATGTGATGCCAACGGTATGCGGGGGTCCACTGTATTCTCATTTTTTCGGTTTCATTTGATAGAATGAAAGATATATTACAGAAATAGATATGATTTTGATTGCTTTCATGAAGAAAAGTACCTTGAAATTGCGCTCACAGTAGCGAAAATGTTCTATTCTTTAGCGAAGCTCTAGAGTAAACAAATGACGTCACCGTCCAATACCTGTCCACCTGCCAGTCCAAATTCCAGTACGGAGTCAAGAATGGATTGACATTATTTATACAATTATTGCAATAATGCAGCAGTCTGCATAACAGTAAATCTTCTATTTTTTTGTGAATAAAAATTCCAAATGGTAAGTAAGAGTGATATAAGCCGTGACTAATGAACAGAGAAAATGTTATTTTAGTGCCAGGAATGTCTGCATTATTTATTCTGGACACTATTTTGAAATTGGCATCTGTTGAAATTTGTGTGAAATCGGCCAAATTGCCAATTTCTGACCACTTTATTGGGTAGTTGAAATAAGTAAATGGGCAGTTTCTTGTACTCAGTTGACAGACTAGAAGTAAATAAGTTTATTCAGGTATACACAAATACAGTTACATAGATTATCATACATAGCAGTGTACCCAGAAGAGTCAGACGAAGTGACTTATTTCCAGTACCTGGCTTGGGCTTGCCATATATAATTTTTGGTAAATATTTTTTTTTCTCGGTTGTTTGTTGGGCTATCTCATTGAAACTTGGGCAATGTATGATGGAAAGATGCTTCTTAATGTAAAACAAAATTAAAAAAGACAGACGATAAATAAGGGGGTTCACTTCTCAGCCATTATCTGCCTCTTTGCAGTATGTTTTCGTATGGTTTTTATGGTTGTATTCTCGTTTTTTTGGACTCAATTGATAGAATGGAAGATATATCACAAAAATAGACATGATTTTGATTGCTTTCATGATGAAAAGTACCTTGAAATTGAGCTCAAGGAAGAGGAAATGTTCAATTTTTGCCGATGTTCAATGAACGATGTAAGTCAAGTTGGCAAATTTTATTAAATGTATTCTAACCTAACCACTCTGTAATCCGGCAAACTCAGTAATCCGGCACACTACAGGTCCCAATGATGCCAGATTTGTGAGGGAGGACTGTAATACATATTTAAAGAAAAAGAGGATAAGCATATAAGATATGATGTAGGGCATAATGACAATAGTTTGTTGGACTATGTATTGGTAGATAAAAGACTGTTGAGTAGACTTCAGGATGTACATCTTTATAGAGAGGCCAGAGATATATCACATCACTTTTTAGTTGTAGCTACACTGAGAGTAAAAGGTAGATGAGATACAAGGAAAATAGGAGCAGCAAGTAAGAGAGAGGTGATGATTTATAAACGAAAAGAGGAGGCAGTTATGGTAAGATAAAAACAACTATTGGAGGATAGATGGGCTAGTGAGAGTATAGACAATGGGGTCGAAGATGTATGGGGTAGGTTTATTGTAGTGTTAGAGTGTTCAGCAGAAGTTTGTGGTTACAGGAAAGTGGGTGCAGGAGGGAGGAAGAGCAATTGGTGGAATGATGTAAAGAGTAGTAAGGGAGAAAAAGTTAGCATATGAGAGGTTTTTACAAAGCAGAAGTGATGCAAGGAGGGAAGAGTATATCGAGAGAAAAAGAGAGGTTAGGATAGTGGTGAAACAATGCAAAAAGAGAGCAAATGAGAGAGTGGGTGAGATGTTATCAACAAATTTTGTTGAAAATAAGAAAAAGTTTTGGAATGAGATTAATAAGTTGAGGAAGCTTATGGAACAAATAGATTTGACAGTTAAAAATAGGATAGGAGAGTTATTAAATGGAGAGTTAGGGGTATCGAGAAGATGGAGGGAATATTTTGAGGAATTGTTAAATGTTGATGAAGATAAGAAAGCTGTGATTTCATGGATAGGGCAAGGAGGAAAGGAATGCATCTGAATGAGTGAGGAAGAGCCAGTTGTGAGTGTAGGGAAAGTTCATTAGGAGTGGGTAGAATCAAAGGGGGGTAGTGGCAGTGGCATTGATGGGTTAAAGATAGAAATGGTAAAAAACAGGTGGGGATATATTTTGGAGTGGTTGGTGGCTTATTATTTATAAATGTATGGAGAGGTAACGGTACTAGGGATTGGAGAAAGGTGCATAATTCCTTTGCTATAAAAAGCAAAGGGACAAAAGAGAAGGCAAAAATTATAGGGGAATAAGGTCTGGTGTGTATAGCTGGTAAAGTGTTATGGGCAGAATTATTATTGAAAGAATTAAGAAAAGATTGGAGAGTAAGATAGCAGATGAACAAGGGGGCTTCAGGAAGGGTAGGGGGTGTTGTGGCACCAGGTGTTTACAGTGATCACCATAAGTGAACAGAATTTAGATAAGAGTTAAAAAGGTTTTGTGGCATTTATGGATTTGGAAAACCATATGACTGGGTGGATAGGGGGGCAATGTGGCAGATGACTGCAGGTGTATAGAATAGGAGGTAGGTTATGAAAGCAGTGAAAGAGTTTGTTTTTTATGAGGATTAGTTGAGAGCTACAGAGTAGGAGGAGAGATTATTTTCCAGTAAAAGTAGGCCTTAGTCAAGGAGTGTGATTGTCACCGTGGTTGTTCAAATATATTTTTAGATGGGGGTTGCAAGAGAAGTGATTGCGCGGGTCTTGGCAAGAGGTGTGGGGTTAAAAGAAAAAAGAATCAAAACAACGTGGGAGCTGTCCACAGTTGCTATTACTGAGGACACTGTTCTTTTGGGAGGATTCTGAAGGAGAAGTTGCAGAGGTTGGTTGAAGAGTCTGGTTAGGGTATGGTAAAAGAAGAAAATTAAAAGTGAAAATGGAAAAAAGTATGGTGTTGAGGATACAAAAGTTTAGGTGATTGAAAGATTTGGATATCGGATTGGAGAGAGATAATATGGAGGAGGTTGAATATATTCAGATACAGTAGACCCTCAGTTATCAGCTGTAATCTGTTCCAGAAGGTCAGCCTAAAACCAAAAAGGCCAAAAATTTAAATTTTATTTCCCATAAGAATTAATGTAAATCCAATTAATCCATTTCAGACATCCAAAAATATTAGTAAAAAGTACATTTTTCAAAGATTAACTATAGTTTTACATACAGAAAACAATGAGTACATTCATTACTTACCTTAAAATATTTGTAGTCTTAATGTAGGGCAAGAGGTGAGTAATATTTATTTGTAAGAAGTCAGTGTAGGCAGCAGCAGTAGATGTAGGTACAGTACACGTATGTAGCCCCCCCCCCCCTGGGCTACACTACACAGTCATATTATTACACTACACAGCCATATTTTTACCATATTCATTGAGTTTAATCGTTTCAAACAACTAAACGAAGGGAGAAGTAATGAATAATTCATGCCGAGAATTGTAAACAAACACATATGATGGACAGTTACTGGGCGAGAAGCCAGATTCACAATTTTCTCTAATGCTGAATCAGAGAAAACGTAATGTTTACTCTACACCCGACTCTCCACTCGACAGCATATAAACGTTGCATGTTTATATGCTATGTTTACATGCTATATGCTATGTAACGTGTTTCTTATATAATTTTCAAGAAAATATCATATATGGATTAATGAAAATGTCTATATTAACCTAAATTATGACTTTTAATGTGCCCAAGAATGATTACTATTAAATATACATCCCATATAAACATTGCTACACTCCCTGCCTTCCTGCTACACTCCCTGCATGCCTGCTACAATCCTTGCCTCTATTGGCTCCCTGCTTTGACTTTCTATTGTGTTTCTCATTATCTTTACCAAAGGAACTTTACTAGAACTTTCTTGGGGCCATGGTTAACTTATTACACAGTTTTGCACGTAATCAAAACACCAAAAGCAAAATGGTTTATAGGCAAAATGTTTGGATGAATGAGCAGAAGCTTCCTCACTCACACAGCGACATGCCACACTGACTCAGGAAACACGCGAGTGGCTGGCAGTAGACTATCAATACAGCTGATAAGTGAAATAACGCGGATAACCGGAGGAGGAAGCCAAAAAACAGCCGATAACCGAGTTGGCCGAGCCAGCCAACACGTAATCATCAGTTAACTTGCCAGAATGGATGTTGGAGGATGGCTTCTCCGCTGGATTAAAGGCTAACCTGTTCAACAGAAAATCGTCCTCTGTGGTGTTCCAGGGGACATAAAAGTGTAAAAACTAAAGACTTTGAATTAGGAACCCCACAGGGAGGTGTGCTCAGTCCCACACTGTTCAATATTCTAATTAATGCATTACTTAATGCTATGCCTAGTCAGCCCCATCATTATGTGATTAGTTTTGCTGATGATATAATGATTCACACCACTGGATTCTCCAACACCCAAAAATAAAAACATTCTTATTCATGTTACTTGCCTCGTGTCAAGGACCTGGGGTTGTTTATCTCTCTGATAAAACAAAGATACTCAATAGGCGTCCTCCTAGGGAACAGATGAGGCACCAGTTCGTCAGTCCAATTGCATGTGGGTCTCTTCTAGATTGTAAAACAGATACAGGTATCTAGGCTTTGAGGTCACTACTTGGACCTGTTGTAACAGACTTTGTCGCCAATAAAAGAAAGACTAAGGAGCCTTAGGTTGTGGACTGGGTTTCACCCCAGGTTATGGTCTAATGTTAAAATTGTGAAAAATGATGTATCTTGCCTATATTAGATCATGGTTGATTATGCTGCCGCCACTAATGCTCTGTGTTCTGAAATTGGAAGCTGTGAAAGGGCTGGAAAAACTGCAGAACGAAGCAATGAGGATCATTTTAGGATTACCCTCGTACTGCCAAATTTTTAAATATGCAAAAAGAAACTTGATATTCCAAGCATCAGAGATCTGTTACTGAAAGAAATATCCTAATTGGGTTCAATATGCTTCAGGCAAGCCCATTCAAACACCTGACTGAAGCCTCCAAACTTTCCTCAGCACTGGTTGAACCACTCCTCCAGAGGATCGAAAAAACTGGAACGACCTCAGCATGAATTCAGATACATGATCTATGTCAAGTAAGGCAACTGCGGCACTTCTCCACTCCAGGGAATATTACCCCATTCCCCAACTTCATTCCTCCATTTCCCCCCAAACTACTTTTAAACACAAACCAAACTTCGCCTGAAGCCAAACATGAGGGTTCTGTTCACCAATCCCACTGGTTAGCAGCTGGGTAGTGTTGCTGTTGTTGTACAGCCGAGCGTGAAGAGATGGCATCTCTTAAAGAAAATTGGAGCACGCATCTATAATTTGGGCTCTACCCTTCAGACAGAACTGTTTGCCATACTCCTTGCACTGAAATGCATTATGTATCTAAGATTAACAGATATTGTAACTGATTCACCTGTCATCCATAAATGCTCTCAACTTCATTAAGCATAAATTGTGGTCATTCTTGTGTCAGAAAGCCAGACACAAGGTATGGTAGATTGTGGACAGTGGAGTCACAGAGTGCACATGCTTGTGGATTCATCTCACATTGGTCTTCAGAATGCATGATAGAACTGATAAATTAGCTACGCTGGATGCTTTCAAAGAGGGAGTAGATTATAATCTTGGCGCGTTGTCTGGTAGTAGTTCGTGAACAATAATACGGAAAAGAACTTCAAACTGAATTGTTATTGACTTAAGACTCAGGGAGTTTGACACCCAGTGAGTCCTTCTATCATCAATTCTATCATGCAGGAGGAGCACATGTCTATAGTGCATCCAACAAATTAAGCAGATCTTGGATGTCTCTACCACCCTGAAAATCCGGCTGGGTTACAAGTATCTTGGGCAGCGTTAAATCACCTACCACCAGATGTAGACCCAAACAAAATGTAAACTTGCCAGAGGACTATTGTCACTCCCTGCATCATTATTGTACTGGAGTTGCGATAAATTAATGAATTTCGAAACAACTCACTCAGAAGTGTTCAAGAATGGCAAAGTATTATATCCACAGGGTTATATTACAGACCATTCTGGAGAAATACCCTGACTTTGCTAGCTGTAAATTAAAGCATTACCACAAGTGTGCATGTGTGTGTGTGCCGTGTACTGGTGTACTCACCAAAGGCTGAGGTTGGCGAGGGTCGAGCTCCGGAGCTCCTGGCCCGCCTTTCACTGATCGCTACTTGGTTCAACTGTCCCCTCAGCCGTGAGCCTTTATCTACCTCTGCATTAAAGCTATGTATGGATCCTGGCCTCCACCTACATCTATTCCCAACACTTATTCCACTTACTGACTTCTCTGTGGCTGAAGAAATACTTCCTTAACATCCTGTGATTCATCCTGTGTCTTCAGCTTCATCTTGTGTCCCTCTTGTTACTGTGTCCAATCTCTGTAACATCGTCTTTGTCCACCTTGTCTAAGTCCTCTCAGTATTTTGTATGTCGTTATCATGTCCCACCCTATCTCTCCTTGCCTCAGTGATCGTCAGGTTGATTTCCCTTAACCTTCTCCTCGTAGGACTTACCTCTTAGCTTGGGTCTAGTCTTGTTGCTAACCTTTGCACTTTCTCTAGTTTCTTTTCGTGCTTGGCTTGGTGTGGGTTCCAAAACTGGTGCCGACTACTCCAATGGGCCTAAACGTAACCGGGTGTACAGGGTCCTGAATGATTCCTTATTTAGATGTCAGAATGTGTTTGAGGTTTGCTAGGCGCCATATGCTGCTAGCAGTTATTTGGTTGATGTGCGCTTCAGCAGATGTGCCTGGGGTTATACTCACCAAGATCTTTTTTCTTGAGTTGAGGATTGTAGTCTTTGGCCAACTAGACGGTACTCCGTAGCGGTCTTCTTTGCCTATCCCCAATCTTCATGGATTTGGCATTGGTGGGAATTTGAACCCAGGAACCAATTGCTGGACCAGGTCTGCAGCGGTCCAGTCCCTTTGTAAGTTCTGCCTGGTCTTCGATCGAGCGAATTCTTCTCATCCAATTCAACGTCATCTGCAAACAGGGGACACTCACAGTCTATTCCTTCCATCTGTCGTTAACAAATACCAGAAACACACTGGTCCTAGGACTGTCCCCTGTGGGACCCCGCTGGTCACAGGTGCCCACTCTGACACCTCGCACGTACATGACTCGCTGCTGTCTTCTGAAAGTATTCCCTGATCCATTGTTGTGCCTTCCCTGTTATCCCTGCTTGGTCCTCAGTTTTTGCACCTATCTCTTGTGTGGAACGTGGTCTACGAATGCCCTTCATGCAGTCAAGAAAAGCAATCCATCCACCCCTCTCTCTCTTGTCTTTACTGCTGTCACCAAGTCATAGAAACTCAGTAGGTTTGTGGTACACCAGGATTTCCCATCCCTAAAACCATGTTGGCTGCTGTTGATGAGATAGTAGCTTTCTAGCTGTTCCACCACTCTTCTCATGATAATTCTTCTCCATGATTTCTGCATACTAGCATGTCAGTGTCACTGGTCTGTAGTTTATGCTTCATGTCTGTCTCCTTTTTTAAAGATTGGGACTTACATTTGTGTCTTCCATGCCTCAGGGGCAAATCTCCCTGTTTCGATAGAGTATTGAAATATTGTTGTTAGGGGTACACATAGCGCCTTGCTCCCTCTCTCAATACCCACTGGGGAGATGGTTATTCTGGCCCCATTGCATTTGATGTTATCTGCTCACTCAGAAGCCTCTTCACTTCTTCTTCAGTTGGGTGCACTGTGTCCCTCATGGTGGTGTGCCCCACCTCTCCGTCTTTCTGAGCCCTTATGGTCTCCTCTGTGAACACTTCTTTGAATCTCTTGTTGAGTTCCTCACATATTCACGGTCATTTCTTGTTGTTCTCCTCCCTTCCTTCCTTAGCCTGCTATTACCTGGTCCTGACTGTTGTTTTCCTACCTGATGTGAGGCTGTACAACAGGTTTCGGGAGTCAGATTTGGCTTACGCTTGCTATGTCGTTTCCATTTATTGTCTTTGGGCCCTCCCTTCTTATCTGTGCATTATTCGTTTTCTGGCTCTACGACTGTTTCTCCTTTTCTCCTGGGTCACTTTGCCCTTCTATATTTCTTCCTTTCCCTATGCACACTTGGTTTTTGCCTCCCTGCACCTTTGGGGTAACCATGGGCTCATCCTGGCTTTTTCATTATTCCTGTTACCCTTGGGTACAAAACCTCTCCTCAGCTCTCCTTGCATTTTGTTGCTACATATTCCATCATCTCATTAACTGGCTTCCCTGCCAGTTCTCTGTCCCACTGAACCCCGTTCAGGAAGTTCCTCATTCCTGTGTAGTCCCCTTTCTTGTAGTTTGGCTTCATTCGTCCTGGCCTTCCTGCTTCTCCCTCCACTTGTAGCTCTACTGTGTATTCGAAGCTTAAAACCACATGGTCACTGGCCCCAAGGGGTCTTTCATATGTGATGTCCTCGATATCTGCACTACTCAAGGTAAATACTAAGTCCAGCCTTGCTGGTTCATCCTCTCCTCTCTCTCTTGTAGAGTCCCTTACGTGTTGGCACATGAAGTTTTCCAGTACCACCTCCATCATCTTAGCCCTCCATGTATCTTGGCCCCCATGTGTGTCCAAGTTCTCCCAATCGATCTCCTTGTGGTTAAAGTCACCCATGATCAGGAGCTTTGCCCTGCATGCATGAGCTCTTCTGGCCACTCTAGCCAGTGTGTCAACCATCGCTCTTGTGTGTACTCAACTATTTGTACTCACCTATTTGTGGTTGCAGGGGTCGAGTCACAGCTCCTGGCCCCGCCTCTTCGCTGATTGCTACTAGGTCCTCTCTCTCCCTGCCCCATGAGCTCTATCATACCTCGCCTTAAAACTATGTATGGTTCCTGCCTCCACCACATCACTTTCTAGGCTATTCCATGGCCTGACTACTCTATGACTGAAGAAATACTTCCTAACATCCCTTTGATTCATCTGAGTCTTCAACTTCCAATTGTGACCTCTTGTGTCTGTGTCCCATCTCTTGGAACATCCCGTCTTTGTCCACCCGTCTATTCCGCGCAGTATTTTATATGTCGTTATCATGTCTCCCCTGACCCTCCTGGCCTCCAGTGTCGTCAGGCCGATTTCCCTCAACCTTTCTTCATAGGACAATCCGTAGCTCTGGGACTAGTCTTGTTGCAAACCTTTGCACTTTCTCTAATTTCGTTGACGTGCTTGACTAGGTGTGGATTCCAAACTGGTGCTGCATACTCCAGTATGGGCCTGACGTAGATGGTGTACAGAGTCTTAAACGAATCCTTACTGAGGTATCGGAACGCTATCCGTAGGTTTGCCAGGCGCCCGTATTGCTGCAGCAGTTATCTGATTGATGTGCGCCTCAGGAGATATGCTCGGTGTTATACTCACCCCAGATCTTTTTCCTTGAGTGAGGTTTGCAGTCTTTGGCCATCTAAACTATATTGTGTCTGCGGTGTTCTTTGCCCTTCCCCAATCTTCATGACTTTGCATTTGGCAGGGTTAAATTCAAGGAGCCAGTTGCTGGACCAGGCTTTGTAGCCTGTCCAGATCTCTTTGTAGTCCTGCCTGATCCTCGTCCGATTCGATTTTTCATTAACTTCACATCGTCTGCAAACAAGGACACTTCTGAGTCTATCCCTTCGTTTATGTCGTTCACGTATACCAAGAACAGCACAGGTCCTAGGACTGACCCCTGTGGAACCCGCTTGTCACAGGCGCCACTCTGACACCTCATCGCGTACCATGACTCGTTGTTGCCTCCCTGTCAGATATTCTCTGATCATTGCAGTGCCTTTCCTGTTATGTGTGCCTGGTCCTCTAGCTTTTGCAGTAACCTCTTGTGAGGAACTGTGTCGAAAGCCTTCTTGCAGTCCAAAAATACGCAGTCGATCCACCCTCTCTCTCTTGTCTTACTTCTGTCACCTTGTCATAAAACTCTAGTAGGTTTGTGACACAGGATTTATCCTTCCCTGAAACCGTTGCTGGTTGTCAATTATACACTTGTTTCTTTCCAGGTGCCCCACCACTCTCCTCCTGATGATCTTTCCTGACCTTGCATACTATACACGTTAGTGATACAGGTCTGTAGTTTAGTGCCTCATGTCTGTCTCCCTTTTTAAAAATTGGGACTACATTTGCCATTTTCCATACCTCAGGGAGTTGCCCAGTTTCAAATGATGTGTTGAAGATCTTTGTTAATGGCTCACACAATATCTCTGCTCCCTCTTTAAGGACCCATGGAGAGATGTTGTCTGGTCCCACCGCCTTTGAGGTGTCAAGTTCGCATAGCAGCTTCTTCACCTCCTCCTTGGTTATATGTACTCATCCAGCACTTGCTGGTGTGCCCCCCTGTTCTGATTTCTTGGAGTCCTACTGGTTTCCACTGTAAATACCTCTTTAAATCTTGTGTTGAGCTCCTGACATACCTCTCGGTCGTTTCTTGTGAATTCCCATCACCCTTCCTCAGTCTGATTACCTGGTCCTTGACTGTTATTTTCCTCCTGATGTGGCTGTACAACAGCTTCGGGTCAGTCTTTACTTTTGACCCTATGTCATTTTCATATTGTCTCTGAGCCTCCCTTCTTATCTGTGCTATTCGTTTCTGGCTCTTCGGCTGATTTCTTTATTTTCCTGAGTTCTCTGTTTCTGTACCTTTTCCTTTCTCTGGTACACCTATTTTTTTCCCCTCCCTACCCCTTTGGGTAAACCAAAGGGGATGTTCTTTCTTCCCATTTTTTCTTTTTCCCCCTTGGGAAAAACCTCCTCTCCTCTGCCTCCTTGCATTTTGTTGCTACATGGGCCTTCATTTCTTGTACGGGTTTTTCCCGGTCATTTCCCCTTTCCCACTGAATGTCTTGAAGGAATTCCTCATGCTGAGTAGTTCCCCCTTTTGTATTTTGGGTTTTTTTCCCGGGCCTATTCCTGTTTCTCTTCCAGGGGGAATTTAACTTTTGTAGTCAAAAGCACAGAACCACTTGATCACTAGCCCCCGGGGGCCCTTTCCCTAAAAATGTTACCCTCAAAGTCCGAACTACTCATGGTGAATACAAGGCCCAAAACCTTGCGGGTTTTACCCTTCCTCTCTCTCTGGTAGGTTTCAAAACATGTTGATGCTTTGAGGTTCCCCAGTCCCACACCATCTTTTGGTACCATGTTTCGGGCCCCCCGGGGGGGGCTCCGGGGTTTTTAGTAAATCTCCTTGTGATTAAAAATCCCCCAAAAATAGAAAACTTTGTTTCCCCCCATGTGTGCTCTCCTGGCCCCCCGGGCTAGTGTGTTTGATAAATTGCTCTTTTTGTTCTTTCGTTTTTCTTCTCTTGGCCCCCGGGCTTTTCTGGGGTTGGGTTTTTCTTTCCGGGGTGTGTGTGTTGTGTTTTATGTGTGTGTTTTAGGGGTGTGTGTGGTGTGTGGTGTGTGTTGTGGGTGTGTGTGTGTGTGTGTGTGTGTGTTTGTGGTGTGGGTGGGGTGTGTTACTCCTAGTTGTTACTCCCCTTAGTTGAGGTTGCGGAGGTCGAGCCCGAGCCCCGGGGCCCCCCCTTTCTTCACGGGATCCCCTTATTTGGTCACTCTCCCTGGCCGTGAGTTTTATTTTAACCTTGTTTAAAAAGCTTAGTATGGATCCTGCCCCACAAACCTTTGGGTTTTCCCCCAAACTTTTCCCACTTATGACTACTCTGGGGCTAAAGAAATACTTCCTAACATCCTGTGATTCATCTGTGTCTTAGTTCCAACTGTTTTCCCCTTGTTACTGGCCCAATCTCTGGACACCCTTTTGTTTTTGGGTCCACCTTGTCAATTCCTCTAAAGTATTTTGTATGTGTTAGCATGCCCCCCCTATCTCTCCTGTCCCCATTTGTCGTGGGGTTGTTTTTCCCCTTAAACCCTTCCCCTCTTTAGGACATCCCTCTTACCCTTGGGATAGTCTTGTTGAAAACCCTTTTGCACTTTCTCTGTTTCTCACGTGCTTGGCTAGGTGGGGGGGTTCCAAACTGGTGCCGAAATACTCCAATATGGGCCTAACATACAGGGTTTTTACGGGTCCTGAATGTTTCCCTTATTAAGTTGTGGGAAAAATGTTTGTTCTGAGGTTTGCTAGGCGCCCTATGCTCAGCAGTTTTTTGGTTGATGTGCGCTTCAGGGGGATGTGCGGGTGTTTTCTACCCCAAGATTTTTTTCCTTTGGTGAGGTTTGTATTTCTGCCCCCCTGGATGTCTCCTTTCTGGGGCCCTTTCTTTTGCCCTTCCCCAATCTTAAAGACTTTGCACTTGGTGGGATTTTGAACTCCGGGGCCCAAATTTTCTGGACCAGGTCTGCGGGCCTGTCCAGACCCCTTTGGGGTAGTTTTTGCCGGGGGTCTTCGACGAGTGTATTCTTTCTTTCAATTTCCCCGTAATCTGAAAAAACGGGGGACACCCCCAAGAGTCTTTTCCCTTCCGTCATGTCGTTCCCCAAAATCCGAAACAGCACTGGTCCTAGGATTTAAAACCCCTGCGGGCCCCCGCGGGTTCACAGGTCCCCTTTCTGACACCCCCCACTTTCCAAAGGACTGCTGCTGTCTTCCGGGACAAGAAATTCCCTGTTTCCATTGTGGGTGCCTTCCAGGTTACCCGGGCTTGGTCCTCAGTTTTTGCACTTTTCCTCTTGGTGGAACTGTTTTCCAAACCCCTTTTTTGCAGTCCAAAAAAATGAAATTCCCCCAAACCCCCTTTCTCTTTGTCTTACTGCTGTCACCATGTCATAAAAACCCAGTAGGTTTGTGACACAGGATTTCCCGTCCCTGAAACCATTTTGGGGCTGTTGTTGATGAGATATTCCTTTTAGGTCTTCCACCACTCTTCCCTGAAAATTTTTTCTCCTTGATTTTGCATACTTTACATGTCAGGGGCCCATGGTCTGTATTTTAATGCATATGGGGGGCCTCCTTTTTTAAAAAATTGGGACTACATTTGCTTTTCTTAAATGCCTCAGGCAATCTCCCTGTTTCGATAGATGTATTGAATATTTTTTTGTTGGGGTACACATAGCCCCTTTGCTCCCTTTCCCCAAAACCCATGGGGGGGATGTTATCGGGCCCCCCTTTGCCTTTGAGGTATCTAGCTCACTCAAAAAGGCTTTTTCATTCTTCCCCGGTTTTTTTGTGCATGTGTCCAGAAACTTGGTGGTGTGCCCCACTCCCCGTCTTTTGGGGGTCCCTTCTGTTCCTTGTGAACATTTTTGAATCTCTTTTGAGTTCTTACATACCCCACGGTCTTTTTGTTGTCTCTACCCCTTTCCCTTCCCTTTAGCCTGATTACCTGGTCCTTTGACTGTTTTTTTCCCCGGGATAGGTGTAAAAACATTTTTCGGGTCAGATTTGGCTTTCGCTGCTATGTCTTTTATATTGTTTTTGTGGGCCCCCCTTTTATCTGTGCATATTCGTTTCTGGCTTTCCCGATTTTTTCTCTTATTTCTCCGGGGGTCCTTTCCCTTTAATTTTTTTCCTTTCCCCTTTGGGCCAAAATTTGGGTTTTTTGCCCCCCTGCCCCTTTGGGTTTTTAAACCATGGGCCCCATCATGGTTTTTTTCCTTTTAATCCTGTTCCCCTTGGGTAAAAAACCCTCCTCCCCCCTTGCATTTTGTTGCAAAACTTTTATTTTCCATCATCTCATTAACGGGCCCTTCCCTCCCGTTCTCTGCCCACGGGAACCCCCTTTTAAAGGTGGGTTCCCCTCATTCCTGTGTAGCCCCCTTTCTTTTTAAGTTTGGCTTTTGTCCGGCCCTTTCCCTGTTTTTCCCTCCCTTTTGGAGCTCTATGTGTTTTTCAAAGGGTTTAAAAAACCCACATGGTCAGGGGCCCCCAAGGGGTCTTTCATATGTGATGTCTGGGATATCTGCATATGAAGGTAAAATACTAATTTCCGGCCTTGCGGGTTTCATCCTCCCCTTCTCTCCTTTTAGTGCCCCTTTTAGTTTTGGGGTACTGAAGTTCTCCAGTCCCCCTCCATCTTTTAAAGCCCTCCTTTGTATCTTGGCCCCCATGGGGGGCCCCCAATTTTTCCCCCCAACCGTTTCTCCTTGGGGTTTTAAAGTCCCCCATGACGGGCTTTGCCCTGCATGAATGAGCTTTTCGGGCCCACTCTGGCCAGTGTGTCAACCATCGTCTATTGCTCTGGGCGTACTCTTGCCTTTGGGCCCTTGCTGTTCTGTGGTGGGTTATACTTAAATGCTATTACCACCTTGGGACCTCCAGGGGGAAGTGTTCCCACATGTAATCCTTTTTTTCCCCGCTATCCCCCCCCCCCGCTAAAACCCAAAATTTTCCAAAACCCGTTTTTTGATCAGAAACCCCCACTCCTCCCCCCCCCTTTGTTCCCTTTTTGGCCCTTTCCTCAGGATTTGGTATCCTTTGGGGAAAGATGGCATCTGTTATAACCTGTAAGCCTTGGTTTTGTGGGGGAGCTATAAATGCCCCCCGGGTGATGTTTTTGACTCTTTCATCCCACTCCTCCACTTTTTTTGTTTTTTCCAATCGGGTTTTGGGTGTTACCTCCCTTCATTTTCCTTTTCCCCAACATTTTGGGGTTTTGGGGGGGGGCCCTGTGAGGGTGGGAGCCCTGGGGGCTACGGTGGGTTCTTAGCTCGGTGTTGGTGGGGCGGGGGGTTATGGTTGTGGGTGTGTGTTGGGATGGTGTGTTTAGGTTTTTGGTTTTTAGAGTAGTTGTGTGTGTGCTTCCCCTTTTGCTGTTCTGTCCGGGCCTCTGATGCCCTCTGGGGTTCCTCCTTGTCTCTTTTCCCTGCCTTTCGTTTTTTGTTCCTCCCCCTAAGCTGTTTGTGTTTTTGATTTTGTTCTGTCCCCCGGTCTAGGAACCCCCCTCTTTTTACTTTTCCCGATATTTCAATGGGTTTTTCTTTTGGGAGGATCCTGTTCCGCACTTTTTCCCCGCCCTGGGGAATAGCTTGATTGGTCGGTTTTCCCCCTTTTTCCCCGAGTTACCCCCCTATTCTCTGAAAATTTAAATCTCGCCCCATCTCTTCCTATTTCCGTGATGATTTTCACAATCTCCTTTTTTTCTTCCTGTGTTTTTCAGTGTGTCCCCCCTTTTTCCTCTCTCCCCTAAAGGGCCCATGGAAAAAACACTGTTTTTGCCCTTTTTCCTCCCATTGCCTCACCCTCTGTGCCCGGATCCTCCCTGTTTTGGGTCGTTTTCCCTTGTTTTTTTCCAGGGGCTCTTGATAGCCTTTTTGGGTGCCTCAGCATTCGACCTATCACCCTTCCATCGGAAACCGCTGATTTTCCCCTTTAAACCCCTTTGGGTTTCCTCCTTGGAAAGATTGTGTGCCCTTTAGCTTTAATTCAAAAATTCCCTTTCCCTTCCTGTTGGGGCCCGAAGCTTCATATGCTGTGTCTTCTCTGGTCACTCCCCTGTAACTCGCTTCAGCCTATTTATCTTTAAATTCTAGGACCCTTTATTTGGCTATGCAGTTTCGACTTGTGCCCCCAATTTTTTTTGTTTCCCTTTTCCAACCTTTCCCTTTCCCAAAAATTTTACAGGAGCTCTTTCTCCATTTTTTTAGAAAGCTCTCTTTTTTCTCTCCCACTTTTGTTCCATCCTTTTTTTATGCTCCTCCCCTCCCCCTCCTTTCCCCAAACCCGAACATTCTCAAACTGATCCTTGGGGTTCCCTGCGAGTCCCCAATTTTTTTTTTTTTTTTTTTTTTGTGAGGAAGGGGAGAAGGGAAAGGTAGAGGGGTGAGAGAGAGTGAAAGGGGAAAAGTAGGAGAAGGGGGGAGTTAGAAAAAAAGGGGGAAAAGGGGAGAGAGAGGGGCAAAAGGAAAAGGAGAGCAAGAGAGGGAGAGAGAAAAGAGAGAGCCCAAAAGGGGAGGCAAGAGGGGAGAGGGGGAGCAAGAGGAGAGGAGAGGGAAAAAAGAGAGAAAGGAAACAAAAAAGAGAGAGAAAAGGAGCAAGAGAGAGAGCAAAAAGAGAGAGGAGAAGAGAGGAGAGGCAAAAAGAGAGAGAGGCAAGAGAGAGAGAGAGCCAAAGAGAGAGAGGGGAGCAAGAGAGAGCGAGAGCCCAAAAGAGAGAGAGGCAAGAGAGGAGAGGCAAGAGAGGAGAGAGCAAGAGAGGGAGAGCAAGAGGGGAGAGAGAGCAAAAAAAGAGAAAAGGAGGCAAGAGAGAGGGGAAGAGAGCAAGAGAGAAAAGAGGCAAGAGAGGAGAGAAGCAAGAGAGAGAGAGGCAAAGAAAAGAGGGGAGAAACAAAAAGAGAGAGAGGAAAAGGGGAGAGAGGAGGAAAAAGAGAGAGAGAGCAAAGAGAAGAGAGAGCAAGAGAGAGAGGGGTGCCCAAAAGAGAGGGCAAAGAGAGGGGAAAAGAGCAAGAGAGAGAGCCCAAGAGAGAGAAAAGAGCAAGAGAGGGGGAGGAAAGAGAGGAGAGGCAAAGAGAGAGAGGCAAGAGAGAGAGAGAAAGAGAGAGGGAGAGCAAGAGAAAAGAAGAGCAAGAGAGGAGAAACAAAGAGAGAGAGAGAGCAAAAGAGAGAGCAAGAGAGAGAGGGGAGAGGAAGAGAGAGAGCAAGTGTGTGTGTGTGTGTTTGGGTGCTTGGTTGGGGCTTGCGTTTGGGGTTTTGTGTATTGTGCGGTGTATGTGCATGTGTATGTGCGGGTGTTTTGTGTGTGTGTGTGTGTGTTTTGTGTTGGGGGTGTGTGTGTGTGTGTGTGTGGGTGTGTGTGTGGGGTGTGTGTGTGTGTGTGTTTCTCCCCCTAGTTTTAACACCTAGTTGAGGTTGGGAAAGGGCGAAATCCCCAGTCCTGGCCCCCTCTTCATGATCGCTACAGGTACCTTTTCCCCGAACCTGGCTTTATTTTTACCCCTGGTTAAAAACTTGTATGGATTGCCTCCCCTTTCCCTCGTTCCCAAAAATATTCACTTATGAATACTCTGGGCTGAAGAAATTTCTTTTTCCCAACATTCCCCGTGATTCATCTGTGTCTTCAGGGTTTCCCCAAATGTGTTTCCCCTTGGTTTTCGGGGTCCCAAATTTTGGAAACATCCTTTTCCCTTTTTCCACCTTGTCAAATTTCCCCTCAGTTTTTTGTTTGGTTTTCATGTCCCCCCCATTTCTCCCGTCTCCAGTTTTCGTCGGGGTTGTTTGTGGGGTGTGGTGTGTGTGTGTGTGTGTGTGTGTGTGTGTGGTTTTTGTGTGTGTGTGTGTGTGTTGTGTGTGTGGTGTGTGTGTGTGTGGTTTGTGGAGGGGTTAGTGTTTTGTGTTAGTGTGTGTGTGTGTTGGTGTTAGTGTGTGTGTGTGTTGTGTTAGTGTTTTGTGTGTGTGTGTTAGTGTGTGTGTGGGTGTGTGTGTTTTGTGTGTGTGTGTGTGTGGGGTGTGTGTGTGTGTGTGTGTGTGGGTTTTGGGGTGTACTTCCCTTTGTTGTACCACCCAGTTGGGTTGCGGGGGTCGAAAATCCCCAGCTCCTGGGCCCCCCCTCTTCATGATCGGTACTAGGTCACTCTCCCGAGCCGTGTGGGTTTTTCATACCTCTGCTTTAAAACTATTTTATGGATCTGGGCCCCCACTAAAAATCGTTCCCAAACTATTCCACTTTCTGACTACTCTGTTGGGGTGAAGAAAAACTTCCCAACCTCCCTGTGATTCTTTTGTTCTTCAGCTTCCAAAATGTTTCCCCCTTTTTACTGTGTCAATCTCTGGAAACCTTTTCTTTGGCCACCTTGTCAATTCCTTCAGTATTTTGTATGTCGTTTCCCTGTCCCCCCTTATCTTCCTTTTCCTCCAGTTTTCGTCAGGTTGATTTTCCCCTTTAACCCCTCCTCGTTGGGAAACCCCTTTTGCTCTGGGGACTTGTCTTGTTTCAAAAATTTGCACTTTCTCTAGTTTCTTTAGTGCTTTTGGGTAGGTGTGGGTTCCCAAAATGGTTTTCCCCATTCTCCCTTTTGGGGCCCAAAGTATACGGTGTACAGGGTCCCGAACGATTCCTTATTAAGTGTCGGAAAGCTGTTCTGAGGGTTTTCTAGGCGCCCATATGCTGCAGCAGTTATTTGGTTGGGTGTGCGGGTTAGGAAAAAAGTGCTGGTGTTATTTCCCCAAGTCTTTTTCCTTTAGTGAGGGGTTTTTAGTCTTGACCCCCTAGATTTGTGTGTGTGTGTGTGTGTGTGTGTGTGTGTGTGTGTGTGTGGTGTGTGTGTGGGTGTGTGTTTTGAGTTTGTGTATGAGTGTGTGTGTGGTTAGTTACCCTTTTGTCCTAGGCAAATTGGTGTGTGTTTTGTGGGTTTTTGTGGGGTGGTGTGGGTGTTTTTTGTGTGTGTGTGTGTGTGTGTGTGTGTGTGTGTGTGTGTGTGTGTGAGTTTGTGTATGAGTGGGTGTGTGTGTTAGTTACCTTTTGTCCCAGGGGACTTTTGGTGTGTGTGGGGTTTTCTCAAAATTTAAATTTTACTTTATAATTTGGGTTTGGGGGGGGATCGATACTCGCTCCTGGCCCGCCCCTTCACTGATCGCTAGGGGGCCTCTTTTTCTCTTCTCCTTTCTTCCGAGCTGTTTTCATACCTCTTCTTAAAATTGTATGGTTCCCGCCCCCACTACTTCATTTGCAGGTATCCCTTTTGGAAAAAACTTATGAATGGAAAAAAATACTTTCCCAACCCTCCCCCGTGACTCGTCTTTGGGCTTCAGTTCCAAATTGTGGGGCCCCTTTGTTCCCCCGTGTCCCCCCCTCGGGGAAAATCGTATCTCTGTCCACCTTTTTATTCCCCCAGTTCTTGTATGTCGTTTATGTCTTCCCTGACCATTTTTGTCCCCGTGTTTATCAGTCCGATTTCCCTCAAACCCTTTTGTTTCGGGCATTACCCCGAGCTCGGGGGCTAGCCTTGTTGCAAAACCCTTTGTACTTTCCCCTAAATTTTGACGTGCTTGACCAGGTTTTGGGTTCCAGGGGTGCTGTACTCCCGTAAGGGGGCCTAACATACACAGTGTACAGTGTCTTGAACGATTCCTTATTAAGGTATCGGAAAGCTATTCTCAGGTTTGCCAGACGTCCGTATGCTGCAGCAGTTATTTGGTTGATGTGTGCCTCCGGTGATGTGCTCGGTGTTATGGTCACCCCAAGGTCTTTCTCCCTGAGTGAGGTCTGTAGTCTTTGTCCACCTAGCCTATACTCTGTCTGCGGTCTTCTTTGCCCCTCCCCAATCTTCATGACTTTGCATTTGGCTGGATTGAATTCGAGAAGCCAGTTACTGGACCACATGTCCAGCCTGTCCAGGTCTCTTTGCAGTCCTGCCTCGTCCTCATCCGATTTAATTCTACTCATCAACTTCACATCATCTGCGAACAGGGACACTTCAGAGTCTATTCTTTCCATCATGTCGTTCACATATATCAAAAATAGCACTGGTCCTAGAACATTTGCACCAATAACTCATTACAGTTGTGACCGTGTGTGGAAGTGTGAATTGGTCATTACTCTGGAATTTGTCCATGATTGTACCCATGTATAAATGTAAGTAACCATTCTTACAGGATTCATTACCTTTGTACCTAGTTCAGCTATCAAAACTTTGGGGCCCAGTCCCTGGACCCATTATGTACCTCTGTAATCTGTAAATACCTTTGTAACTTGTCATAATTGTGACTAGACCTACCTGGAGTTCATTACCTTTGTAAATTGTGAGTTCATTACCTTTGTAAATTGTGAGTTCATTACCTCTGTAACTTGCTCAGCTATAAAAACTTTGGAGTCCAGCCCCTGGACCAATTATGTGCCTCTGTAATCTTTTGATTACCGCCCACAGGATGGGTATGGGGTGCATAATAAACATATTAAACTAACTAACTAACGATAAGCAGAATGGCCGATAACCGAGGATCCACTGTATTTAAGAATGGACTTGTCAGCAGATGGGTATATGAAGAATGAGGTTAATTACAGAATTGATGAGGGGAAATGGTGAGTGGTGCACTTAGGAGTTTGTGGAGACAAAGAACTTTGTATGAGAGCACAGTAGGGCCCCACTTATACGGTGAGTTAGGTTCCAGGCTGTCGCCGGAAAGCAGACATCGCCGGAAGGCAGAACTCCATTTTTTCCATTTATAAATGCATGTAAATACCAGACAACAAGTTTACACTAAATTATATTAAGTTAGTAATAGAACTAGGCATTAAAAACACACAAAGTAAAATACAGTCACAGTAAATTCATTACTTATCTTAAAGTATTTGTAATCTTAATGTAGGGAGAGAGGTGAGTAGTACTTATTTGTAGGAAGTCAGGTGCAGGTAGCCCAGGTGTAGGTAGCACTGGCTCCCCGTCTCATACTTAATATACGATATTTAAAACAGCCCAGAGAGGTAAAATGCACATACAGTACACTCATTATTTACCTTAAAATATGTGTAGTCTTAATATAGGAAGAGAGGTGAGTAGTATTTATTTGTATAAAGTCAGTGTAGGTAGCCGGTAGGTGTAGCCTGGGCTACACCTACCGGCTACCTACACTGTGGCCCAGAGCCATATTAGTAACATCGACATGCCTTGTTCACTGAATTTAATCATTTCGAACAACTACCTTTAGATGCCATCATAAATGAAGGTAGAAGTAATGAATAATTCATGCCAAAAATTGTAAACAAAAGCGGAGTGGGGGAGTGGCTGGGCCAAACGCAGATTCATACATGTTTTCTCTGATGGCTGAACTGAGAAAACGTAATGTTGTCCCTCCACCCGGCTCCACAAGTATTATTATCAGAGCATATAAAATATGCAATAAATGCCAGACAACAAGTTTACACTAACTTATATTAAGTTAGCAATAGAAATAGGCATTAAAAACACAATAAAAGGTAAGATACACACAGAGTATACTTATTACTTACCTTAAAATATTAATATTAATGTGTGAGAGGTGAGTGGCAGGGTGTTTATTGAATAAAATCAGAATGGCACACCATCATCCTCTAACTTGGCACTTAAAGCAAGAGGCTTACGACTTCTCTTTTTATTACAGCTAACCTTAGACGCCATCGTCAATGAGAGCCAACTAGTTAACAAAAGAGTAAACAAGAGAACGAGATACAGAGTTGAGACAATGTAAGAACACAAACTGAACACGTAGTGGACGATCACTTGGTCAGGCAAAATAAATGCATATTAATGTGTGTCTACTTTTAGTTCATTCACGTCCATTTGTAAGTTTGTAAAACATTTACCTCAATATTTTTTTATTTTAATAATAATTACCTCACAATACAAATACTCTTACATTGTGTACAAGTTGTACAAGTTAGTTCAGAATAAACAAACAGCAACACACCATTTTTAGAGTGAATGAAGATAATAATATTAATAATAATAATAATAATAATAATAATAATAAAATATTATTATTATTAGTAGTACCTGGAGTTTACCTGGAGAGAGTTTCGGGGGTCAACGCCCCCGCGGCCCGGTCTGTGACCAGGCCTCCTGGTGGATCAGAGCCTGATCAACCAGGCTGTTGCTGCTGGCTGCACGCAAACCAACGTATGAGCCACAGCCCGGCTGATCAGGAACTGACTTTAGGTGCTTGTCCAGTGCCAGCTTGAAGACTGCCAGGGGTCTGTTGGTAATCCCCCTTATGTGTGCTGGGAGGCAGTTGAACAGTCTCGGGCCCCTGACACTTATTGTATGGTCTCTTAACGTGCTAGTGACACCCCTGCTTTTCATTGGGGGGATGGTGCATCGTCTGCCAAGTCTTTTGCTTTCGTAGTGAGTGATTTTCGTGTGCAAGTTCGGTACTAGTCCCTCTAGGATTTTCCAGGTGTATATAATCATGTATCTCTCCCTCCTGCGTTCCAGGGAATACAGGTTTAGAAACCTCAAGCGCTCCCAGTAATTGAGGTGTTTTATCTCCGTTATGCGCGCCGTGAAAGTTCTCTGTACATTTTCTAGGTCGGCAATTTCACCTGCCTTGAAAGGTGCTGTTAGAGTGCAGCAATATTCCAGCCTAGATAGAACAAGTGACCTGAAGAGTGTCATCATGGGCTTGGCCTCCCTAGTTTTGAAGGTTCTCATTATCCATCCTGTCATTTTTCTAGCAGATGCGATTGATACAATGTTATGGTCCTTGAAGGTGAGATCCTCCGACATAATCACTCCCAGGAGAAGAAATACTTTGGGTTTCTTTCGATTCCATTTATGGCTTTTAGTTCTTCCCGCGATTCCTGACTCCTAAAGGATTCTTTTAGCTTAAGTTCGATGCTTGCTATTTCTCTGACCAGTGTCTCCCTGCGCATTTCAGATATATTGACCTCTTTTAGCCGCTCTGTTATTCTTTTCCGTCGCCTGTAAAGGGAGCGCCTGTCTCTTTCTATTTTACATCTACTCCTCCTTTTTCTTAGAGGAATAAGCCTTGTGCATACATCGAGTGCCACCGAGTTAATCTGTTCTAGGCATAAGTTTGGGTCTGTGTTGCTTAGTATATCTTCCCAGCTTATATCGGTTAGGACTTGGTTTACTTGGTCCCACTTTATGTTTTTGTTATTGAAGTTGAATTTGGTGAATGCTCCCTCATGACTAGTCTCATTTTGTCGGTCTTGGGGCTCCACGCATACATGTCTGAACCTCATTTGTGTTGTGATCTGAGTATATTGTTTTGATATGGTGACATTTCTTATCAGATCATCATTGTTAGTGAAGATGAGGTCTAGTGTATTCTCCAGTCTAGTAGGCTCTATTATTTGCTGGTTTAAATTGAATTTTGTGCAGAGATTTAAAAGCTCGTGTGAGTGTGAGTTTTCATCAGAGCTGCCTCTGGTGTTATTACTGCAACAATATTATTTGCTATATTCCTCATTTTAGGTGCCTTAAGTTGAAGTCCCCCAGGAGCAAGATGTTGGGTGCAGGAGCTGGAAGATTTTCCAGACAGTGGTCAATTTTTAACAGCTGTTCCTGGAATTGCTGGGATGTTGCATCCGGAGGCTTGTAGACTACCACAATGACTAGGTTTTGGTTCTCGACCTTTATGCTAAAACTTCCACTACATCATTTGAGGCATTAAGCAGTTCTGTGCAAACAAGTGACTCTGCAATGTACAGGCCAACCCCCCCCTTTTGCCTGTTCACTCTGTCACATCTGTATAGGTTGTAACCTGGGATCGATATTTCGTTGTCCAAGTGATCCTTTATGTGGGTCTCAGTGAAAGCCGCGAACATTGCCTTTGCCTCTGCAAGCAGTCCACAGATGAAAGGTATTTTGTTGTTTGTTGCTGGCTTTAGACCCTGTATATTTGCAAAGAAGAATGTTATCGGACTGGTGGTATTGTTGGTACTGGGGTTTTTTTTTTTTTCCGGCATTAGTATCTGTATCTGTTGGTTTGGAGTGGAGGCCATCGACTGTGGTTCCACTCCAGGAATGACTGGATTTGGTGTACGATTTCTGCCATTTCCTGCCAGTTTTTTTTCCTTCCTGGCACTAAAAAACCTCTCCCTCTTGAGTGGCTGTGGCTACCCAGGTTTTCCCATGGCCTGGATGTTTTGTATCTTTTTGTCCCCTTTAGATGGTATGCCTGGCAATTTAAGTTATAGCACAGTCTTTCCTGTACTGAAGAGGTACACATTTCAGGGTGAAAAAGTTTACAGGAAGGGAGTTTGCATTTTCCTGTTGTCATATGGGCATGGCATTTTCTAGGGTGGTCATAGTTGCATGTCCCATCTGTTTTTCCAGATTTCCCATGCCAGCAGATACCAAGTGCATAGTATGTGCACAGGCTTGGTTTCCGCTTGCCTTGGGTTTCTGTGACTGTATTCTGTGACTGTAGTATTAATAATAATAATAATAGTAATATTATTATTATTATTAATAATAATAATAATTATTATTATTAATTATAAAAAGCACTAAACCCACAAGGGTCGTGAATTGCTATACATAGAGTAAAGGCATACGAAAAAATATTTTTCTACAGTTACCCCCCAGTGTTTGACTAGAGAAAACGTAATTCTTCCGACATTACCTACACAGCTGCTTTGTAAACAAATCTCATATTTACATCAATTTTTATTCTGAGTGTATGTATCATGTTTATATGCTATGTAATGGGTTTCATATACAATTTTGAGGAAAATATAACAGATGGATTAATGAAAATGCCTATATTAATGTAAAATAAGACATTTAGTGTGCTCAAGAGTGATTATTATTACGTAGCACTGGCGTCATGAGTAGAGAGACTTAGCGATTTTAATGTGTACCTGCATACCAGCACAGTGTGTAAGTATATTTAGGTACAGGTACACATAAGTATAATTATCAGAGTACATATAAAATATGCAGTAACTTTAAAACACTTGAAATTTTGGAAAGTTTCCTGACATAATAGATGTGGTCACGGAAAATGTAAACAAACCGGGTGGGGGCACCGTATTTAAAAGACCACTTGCCGTATAGCAAATTTTGGTCATAATTTGACATTGCCGTATTAGCGGAACGCCGTAAGGCAAAGCACCGTAAAGCGAGGCCTTACTGTATAGTTGTACCAACACTTTTATATGGGTGTGAAGCATGGGTGGTGAATGCTGCAATGAGAAGAAAGTTGGAGGCAGTGGAAATGTCATGTCTGAGGGCAATGTGTGGTGTGAATAAAATGCAGAGAATTCATAGTTTGGAAATTTGGAGGAGGTGCAGGATTACTAAAACTATTATCCAGAGTGCTGAGGAGGTTCAAACATACAGAGAGTATGGAACAAAATAGAATGATGTTGAGAGTGTATATACAGTGGAACCTATATTTGTGAGCATGTCCACATGTGAGTTTTTCCAAATACGAGCAGTTGATGGGTCAATTTTTTGCTTCTATACGCGAGCAAAATTTCGACAAGCGAGCAGACCTCAAGGCAGGTTCCTTGACACTGGTGAGGGGCTCTTGCTCTCGGGAATTGTATCTCATTTGTTTGTTGGACTATCTTATTGAAACTTGGGCAATGTATGATGGAAAGATGCTTCTTAACGTACATCAAAAATGAAAGAAATCTAAGCATAAATAATTGAGTTCACTTTTCAGCAATTAGCCACCCCTTAGCGGTAATTTTGAATGGCTTTTATGGTTGTGTTCTCGTTTTTCTGGTCTCATTTGATAGAATGGAAGATATATTTCAGAAATAGATATGATTTTGATTGCTTTCAAGACAAAAAGTACCTTGAAATAGAGCTCAACCTAGGAGAAATGGTCCATTGCTTGGCTGTTTCAGAGTAAACATATGATGTCACTGTCCATTTCAATATAAGGAATATCCACTAGGAATTTTTATTGACCTAAGAAAAGCTTTTGACAAAGTGGACCACGACATCCTACTCCACAAACTTGACCAAACGGTAAAGGGCCAGCGCTTGCTTATTTAAATTTTTACCTTACTAATGGGTTTTCATTATGTAAACCATTAAAGACCCCAGCATCAACAACACGGCATTGATACTGGAGTTCCCGGGAAGTGCCCTTTGGGTTCCCCTGCTCTTCCTCATATACACCCAATGATTTCCCAAAACTTTTACCCCAACACCTAAAAAAACCCATTCTTTTTTGCGACGCACGACTTAGTCATCTTTTCACCCTCCCCCCTTCTTGCCACCCTCAGAAACCATTTTTAATGGGGGCCCTGATCAAAATTTTCGATTTGGATGACACCCAATAAATTTAAACGTTTAAACCCCTGCCAAACCTACTATTTTTTATTTTTGGGGTAGCAGAGCAGGAGATGCAAAAATTTAAACCCTTAAGATGGGACAACACTCAAATTACCAACATAATGAGGGAAAATTTCCCTAGGCTATACCTTTAAAAAACAAACCCGAATTTTTTTTTGCACCCGGGATCCAAACAATTTAAACCCCCAAAAATATCCAAAACGGTTGGGTCCTCTCCCAAATAAGATACTACGTCCCCAAAAAAGCCCTTCTCCACTATACCACTCCTTATTTAAACATACCCACCTATGCTATTTGTGCTTGGGGATCAATGCAGCAACACACCTAAAGCCAAAAAATAAAACCCCAAAAAAAAGGGCAGTAAGAATTTAACACTAAAAAACCCTCCCGGGCCCCAACCAAAACCCCCCCCCTCTTCAAAATCTAAACTTACCCCCTGTTCAGTACATCCACACTTTTCTACTGTGCAATCTACATCTACAGGACCTTAAACTCCAAAAATCAACCTTGGGCCTAAAACCTTTTTTGATAGTTTGACAGAAAACCCCCCCGGCCCTAACAAACCCGAAAACAAACATCTCTAGACATTCCCCTGTCCGACTAAACCTTTACAAAAAATTTAATGTATGTCAAAGGCCTAAAATCTGGAAAAACCCCCAAACCCGAGAAATCTTGGAAAACTGCAGACACAAACAAACACCTTCAAAACTACCACTAAAAAAAACTTTTATCCCCTGATACACCCTTCAACCCAAAAAAAAACATTCCCCCTGGGGGGTTTACAAAAATTTCACCCCACTCACCCCCCTTTTACCATAAACAGAAAAAAATTTTAAACTCAATCTTAAAATAATTTAATCCCGTGATAACCAAAAACTGAAAAATTTTACTGTGCCAAAACAAAAGCATTTAATTGTAAACTCACAAAAGTATTTAGTCACTTAGCCATTAAAACCAACTTACCTCATAATTTTTTAATATTTTAAAAATTTAAAAATTAAATAAATCTGCCCGAAAAAGCCTAGCCATGCTAGGTGTTTCTAGTGGTACACTCTTAATCCTTATTTTAAATACATGTAAAACCCCACAAAAAACCAAATTCTGTAAACTCAGCATTGTAATCCTTATAGAGAATAAAACTTTGAATTTGAATTGAATTGAATATGCAGTAGTGAATGGGTTGACATTATTTATACAATTATTGCAATAAGGAATAACAGTAAATCTTGTATTTATTGTGTTAATAAAAATTACAAATATTTATATGAAAATAATAATAATAATAATAATACAGTGGACCCTCGACCAGCGATGGCATCGATTAACGATAAATCTGACTAGCGATACATTTTATCGCAAAAATTTTGCCTCGATTAGCGCTAAAAAACTCGACCAACACTATTCCTTCCGTCTGAGACGCGTCCACTTCTGGCCAGTGTTTACAAGCCAGCCAGCCACCGCGGTCGCTTCCAAGCATACAATCGGAACATTTCATATTATCACAGCCTTTTTAGTGATTGCACCTGCAAAATAAGTCACCATGGGCCCCAAGAAAGCTTCTAGTGCCAACCCTACAGCAAAAAGGGTGAGAATTACTATGGATATGAAGAAAGAGATCATTGCTAAGTATGAAAGTGGAGTGCATGTCTCCGAGCTGGCCAGGCTGTACACAAAACCCAATCAACCATCGCTACTATTGTGGCAAGAAACGGCAATCAAGGAAGCTGTTCTTGCCAAAGGTGCAACTATGTTTCGAAACTGAGATCGCAAGTGATAGATTTTTGAGAGACTGTTATTGGTATGGATAAACGAAAAACAGATAGCAGGAGATAGCATCTCTCAAGCGATCATATATGAAGAGGCTGGGAAAAGTTGCATGACGATTTAATTAGAAAAATGCCAGCAACTAGTGGTGATGTGAGTGAATTTAAGGCCAGCAAAGGGTTTTGGTTTGAGAGTTTTAAGAATCGTAGTGGCATACATAGTGTGATAAGGCATGGTGAAGCTGCCAGTTTGGACCAAAAGCAGCTGAAAAATATGTGCAGAATTCAAGGAGTACATGGGACAGTGAAGGACGAAACCTGAACAATGTTTTATGGTGACACTGACAATGTTTGGAAACACGTTAGGAATGTCATAAAGGAACGGAGGTACAGGTCTCTATGGGCAGATATGTTGTGGCGCCCAGAGGTCCAGTGACTCTCAAGCTGGTCCTAGTGGCATTAAAAGAAGGGAAGAAACCCCCAAAAAAGGACTTGCTACCTCAAGTCCTAAGGGAAAGGGGTTTCCCCTTCTAAACACTAAGACCATCAACACACTCCCCCTTTCCCATCCCATCAATCATCACCAGATCTTCAATAAAGGTAAGTGTCATGTAACTGTACATGTCTTCTTCAGTTTGTGTGTATTAAAATTAATATTTCATGTGTTAAAAATTTTTTTTTTCAATACTTTTGGGTGTCTTGCACGGATTAATTTGATTTCCATTATTTCTTATGGGGAAAATTAACTTGACTAACGATTATTTTGACTAACGATGAGCTCTCAGGAACGGATTAATAGCGTTAGTCGAGGGTCCACTGTAATAATAATAAAAATATGTACAATAATAATATGTATAATAATAATACATATAATAATAATAGTATAATAATATAATACAATAATAATAATAATATATGTATAATAATAATACGTTAAAAATTTTTTTTTTCAATACTTTTGGGTGTCTTGCACGGATTAATTTGATTTCCATTATTTCTTATGGGGAAAATTAACTTGACTAACGATTATTTCGACTAACGATGAGCTCTCAGGAACGGATTAATAGCGTTAGTCGAGGGTCCACTGTAATAATAATAAAAATTTGTACAATAATAATATGTATAATAATAATACATATAATAATAATAGTATAATAATATAATACAATAATAATAATAATATATGTATAATAATAATACATATATAACAATGTACTACATGTAATAATTATAAAAATAGATGGCTTCGAAAGGCCGTCACTAGATGGCAGTGTTTACCACAACAGAGGGAGCGGTTGTGGCCGCCTCCACCTGTTACATAATGACATATTTTATTCATTCTAGAGTATATATCATGTTTCTATGTTATTCATATTGTTATGTCATATTAGATGAACTGTGATAGATAAATAAGCCATATAAATGATATTACCAAAATCATTTAAGTACAGAATTCCACTGGAATGGATTAATTGCATTTCAATTAATTTAAATGAGGAAAACTGACTCTGCAAAGGAGCAAATCCAGTTGCGTGCAAGGTCATGTAATGGATTAAACTCGTAAGTAGAGGTTCCACTGCACATGTATCTGTAGTAGAGGGAAGGTGGGATAGGGGTCGGCCTAGGAAAGGTTGGAGGGGGGGGGTAAAGGAGGTTTTGTGTGCGAGGGGCTTGGACTTCCAGCAAGCATGCAAGAGTATATTTGTTAGGAGTGAATGGAGACAAATGGTTTTTAATATTTGACATGCTGTTGGAATGTGAAAAAGGTAACATTTATGAAGGGATTCAGGGGAAACTGGCAGGCCGGACTTGAGTCCTGGAGATGGGAAGTACAGTGTCTGCACTCTGGAGAAGTGTTAATGTTGCAGTTTTATAACTGTAGAATAAGCGCACCTCTGGCAAGACAGTGATGGAGTGAATGATGATGAAATTTTTTCTTTTTCGGGCCACCCTGCCTTGGCGGGAATTGGACGATGTGTAAATAAAAAAAAAAACATGTAAACCACACACTGTAAGCTTTGCAAGGAAATAAACATTTTCATTTTCATATGTACATAACAGTGGGCATTAACCTAAGTAAAAATAAATTAAAGAATAGACTTGAAGGAAAATAATGGGATGTCTACTCATGTTAAAGCCATTCTTTATATAAATAACTTTAGAAAGAGATGAAGAACATCTAATGAATAAAGAATATGAATAGGAGGAAAATTATTCTTATATTGTTAATATGGTAGCAATATTGTACCATATTGTTAATATGGTAACCAAATACTCTGTATATTCAGTTTAAATGAATTTCACTGTTAAAATTAAGAACATATCAAATGTATCTATGAACCTATGTAAATTATTAGTTACCATAATATGAGTTCATTACCTTTGTACCTTGCTCAGGTATCAAAACTTTGGGGTCCAGTCCCTGGACCCATTATGTACCTCTGTAATCTTTTGATTACCGCCCACAGGATGGGTATGGGGTACATAATAAAGATATTAAACTGAACATAATATAAATAAGTACCTAATACTTTAATATGATCCTCTCTTTAATGTTAATGTAAATAACTCTGTTTAACATAATATAAGATTTTGTTCGGATATTTAAACCCAGATGGTTAGCCACGCAGGATAACCCAAGAAAGTTAGTGTGTCATCAAGGGACTGTCTCATTTCCATTGCTGTCCTCAATCTTGACACTCTTCAGTCGCTTGTTCTATCTAGGCTGGAATATTGCTGCACACGAACAGCACCTTTCAAGGCAAGCGAAATTGCTGACCTAGAAAATGTACAGAGAACCTTCACGGCATGCATAATGGAGATAAAATACCTCAATATTTGGGAGCGCTTGAAGTTCCTGAATCTGTACTCCCTGGAATGCAGGCAAGAGAGATACATGATTATATACACCTGGAAAATCCTAGAGGGACTAGTACCAAACTTGCACACGAAAATCACTCCCAACAAAAGCAAAAGACTCGGCAGACGATGCAACATCCCCCCAATGAAAAGCAGGGGTGTCACTAGCACGTTAAGAGACAACACAATAATTGTCAGGGGCCCAAGACTGTTCAACTGCCTCCCAGCACACATAAGGGAATTACCAATAGATCCCTGGCTGTCTTCAAGCAGGCACTGGACAAGCACCTAAAGTCTGTACCTGACCAGCCGGGCTGTGGTTCGTACGTTGGATTGTGTGCAGACAGCAGTAACAGCCTGGCTGTTCAGGCCCTGATCCACCATAAGGTCTGGTCACAGATCGGGCTGCCGGGGTGTTGACCCCCAGAACTCTCTCCAGGTAAACTCCAGGATGCAACCCACACCAGTCCACTAACATCCAGGTACCTACTTGCTTGCTAGGTGAACGGGACAACAAGTATAAGGAAACACGAGCAATGTTTCCAGCCATGCCAGGCCACGGGCCTCCCTTATTCCTAATATAACTTACTTTATTGTGACTGAGTTTTACACAGTTGAGTTGCATTGTTGTTTTAAAGTTTAAATAATAAGATATTACAAGGACCACATTGGAATTAAGTCCCTTTGATTTTTCTATGTTACTCTGATGGTTAATGTACATGTTACTATATATGATAATTTGTTTAAGTGTATTTATGTGTACTTGTACCTAATTAAACTTATTAACTTATTGGGTTGTTCTTGGTTAAATAATGAACTTCGTATATGAATGTTCTGCCAACAATATTGTTTATTATGTAACATAAACCTTAAAACTTACTAACTTAAACCTGCTGCTGCCTCACCACCTAACACCTGCTGCTGCCTGAGTACCTAACACCTGTTGCTGCCTGACCACCTAACACCTGCTGCTGCCTGACCACCTAACACCTGAAGATTGAGACACTTATGCAACCTATGGGAATATTTATTTAGGAAACATTTTGCCACACAGTGGCTTTATCAGTCCAATACAAAGCAAAAAGGTGTAAGGTGAGGAGGAGTTTGAGGTAATCAGTCCCTCAGCCTGGAGATGACACTGCATCATCATGGGATCTTGATACAGAGAATTCTCCAAACTTGTCCAACCTTTGGACAAAGATCTACTTCGACTAGTGGATGGTACCACTATGACCCCGCCTCCTCCTGCTTCACCTCACCTGACTACAGTATATAAGCCACGTCTACGGTCCTATTGATGGACTGAACACATCGACTCCAGGCTGAGGGACTGATTACCTTAAACTCCTCCTCTCCTTACATCTTTTTGCATTGTACTGGACTGATGAAGCCACTGTGTGGCAAAACGTTTCCTAAATACAGATTCCCATATGTTGCATAAGTGTCTCAATCTTCAACTTGTCGGTTTCCAAAACCATTCATCACACCTAACACCTGCTGATGCTTGACCACCTAACACCTGCTGCTGCCTGAGCACCTGACACCTGCTTCTGCCTGACCACCTAGCACCTGCTGCTGCCTGAGCACCTGACACCTGCTGCTGCCTGACCACCTAACACCTGCTTCTGCCTGACCACCTAACACCTGCTGCTGCCCGACTGCCTAACACCTGCTGCTGCCTGAGTACCTAACACCTGTTGCTGCCTGAGCACCTAACACCTGCTGCTGCCTGAGCACCTAACATATACCTCTTCCTGACTACCTAACACCTGCTGCTGCCTGAGTACCTGACACCTGCTGCTGCCTGAGTACCTGACACCTGCTGCTGCCTGAGTACCTAACACCTGCTGCTGCCTGAGCACCTAACACATACCTCTTCCTGACTACCCAACACCTGCTGCTGCCTGAGCACCTGACACCTGCTGCTGCCTGAGCACCTGACACCTGCTGCTGTCTGAGCACCTAACACCTGCTACTGCCTGAGCACCTGACACCTGCTGCTGCCTGAACACCTAACACTTGCTGCTGTTTCAGCGCCTAACACCTGACACTCAACACCTGAGCACCTAACACCTCATACATTGAGCACCTGACACACTCAACACCTGAGCAAATAACACCTGACACATTCAACACCTGAGCAACTAACACCTGACACACTCAACACCTGAGCAACTAACACCTGACACACTCAACACCTGAGCAACTAACACCTGGCACACTCAACACCTGAGCAACTAACACCTGACACTCAACACCTGAGCAACTAACACCTGACACTCAACACCCGACACTCAACACCTGAGCTACTAACACCTGACACACTCAACACCTGAGCACCTAAACACTGACACACTCAACACCTGAGCACCTAACACCTCATACATTGAGCACCTGACACAACTAACACTCAACACCTGAGAACCTAACACCTCATACATTGAGCACCTGACACACTCAACACCTGAGCAACTAACACCTGACACACTCAACACCTGCGCAACTAACACCTGACACACTCAACACCTGAGCAACTAACACCTGACACTCAACACCTGAGCAACTAACACCTGACACACTCAACACCTGAGCAACTAACACCTGGCACACTCAACACCTGAGCAACTAACACCTGACACACTCAACACCTGAGCAACTAACACCTGGCACACTCAACACCTGAGCTACTAACACCTGACACACTCAACACCTGAGCACCTAACACCTCATACATTGAGCACCTGACACACTCAACACCTGAGCAAATAACACCTGACACACTCAACACCTGAGCAACTAACACCTGACACACTCAACACCTGAGCAACTAACACCTGACACACTCAACACCTGAGCAACTAACACCTGGCACACTCAACACCTGAGCAACTAACACCTGGCACACTCAACACCTGAGCAACTAACACCTGACACACTCAACACCTGAGCAACTAACACCTGACACTCAACACCTGAGCTACTAACACCTGACACACTCAACACCTGAGCACCTAACACCTGACACACTCAACACCTGAGCACCTAACACCTCATACATTGAGCACCTGACACAACTAACACTCAACACCTGAGCACCTAACACCTCATACATTGAGCACCTGACACACTCAACACCTGAGCAACTAACACCTGACACACTCAACACCTGCGCAACTAACACCTGACACACTCAACACCTGAGCAACTAACACCTGGCACACTCAACACCTGAGCAACTAACACCTGGCACACTCAACACCTGAGCAACTAACACCTGAACACTCAACACCTGAGCAACTAAAAACCTGGCACACTCAACACCTGAGCAACTAACACCTGGCACACTCAACACCTGAGCTACTAACACCTGACACACTCAACACCTGAGCAACTAACACCTGGCACACTCAACACCTGAGCAACTAACACCTGACACACTCAACACTGAGCAACTAACACCTGACACACTCGAACACCTGAGCAACTAACACCTGGACACACTCAACACCTGAGCAACTAACACCTGGCACACTCAACACCTGAGCAACTAACACCTGACACACTCAACACCTGAGCAACTAACACCTGACACACTCAACACCTGAGCAACTAACACCTGACACACTCAACACCTGAGCAACTAACACCTGACACACTCAACAAGCAAACAACAATGAACATTTTGGCGCCGACATAATACACACTTGGGCACTCCATATACAAAATGAAGTAAATAAATACAGGTGTACACTCAACAAAGAACACAAACATGTTCATTTTTGGCAGCGCCGGGAAAACAATTATATGTGTTGTTTCATAGGGTCAGACATTCTAATCGTATCGAGCTGTGTCAATGTTATAAATTATAACAAATACAGGGTTACACAGATATTATACAAGCACAAAAGTGTTTGTTTTCTTTTTCACAAAGACCACCCACGGAAATAAACCCAATTTGCGGATGATGATTCTTCTCTCATCCACGCACAGTAATGCTAGCCATTGTCGTTAGTGTTTATTTATTATGCACACATAACCCCTGTTACAAAAGATTTAGAGTACATAGGGACAGGGAACTGTCTTTTTGGCCTCTTACTCTGATCTCGTTTAATAAATGACCTTTCCATAATGAGCTCGAACTGGTCAAAACTCATGAATTTGCAAGGAAAGAACACTACATTTAAACATGCTTTCCCAAATACTGAGCTCCCGTAGACTAGCCAATCATAGAAGTTTAAAATTAATATATTTATTAACCCATACCCATATACTGTGGGCGGTAGTCCCAAAGGGTTACCCGGCACTATTGACACGGCCAGGGGAACTGGACTCCAAAGTTTTATAGACAGAAGTTAACAAAGGTAATGAAAAATCTGGTCATAATATGGGCCAAGTTACAAAGGTAATGAGCTCTAGGTAGAGCTGGTCACACTCATGAATAATTGCAAAGGTAATGAATCATAAACACATTAATCATGAGAATTTACAAAGGTAATGAGCTCCAGGTAGAGCTGGTCACAATCATGACAAGTTTCAAAGGTAATGAATGATAAACACGTTATCACATGATTACTGTGAAAATTTGTGTGGACTGCCTCCAAGTGAGTCGCCTACCCTGGCAAACTCTGTTGACACCGAGCTCTGAGGTGGGTACCTCAGCCTCACAAGTGGCTTATAGAACAGATTTTCACAAATGATTGGTATTGCAAGAAACTTCGCCTGCATGCACGTATAAAGGACTAACTTACTTGGTGTTGCAGCATATATTTTGTGCCTTTCTTGCACAACTTGTCGGGCACTGCAGCATCGTGGAGTCTTGGTTCAGAGGACGTCTGCGGGACCTTCTTCGCGGCTGCTGCGGCTGGCCCGTCTCTTTGGGAGGGACCTGCTTCCGCTGGGGAGTCCCGCCTGCCGGTGGCTGCCCTCGTCTGCTGCCCGTCCCTTTCACTGACGCCTGTGGGGGGCGCCAGTCTTCCTGCCTTTGCTCCGGGCTCGCCTCCACCGCGGTGCTGTGGGCGCTGGCTCCGGGGCCGGGGGACTGATTGCCTCGTCTTTTGTATGTAGTTCTGCTGTCTTCCTGTTGTGTCCTGGAGTCTGTATTGATGGAGCCACTGGGTGGCGAGGCGTCTGCAGTGGGGATGTCCAGGTGTTGCACATGTGTCTTGGCTTTCATGTTGTCGGTATTTTATACCTTTCTTGCACAAGACAACAGTGCATAAGTGTTCGCAATAAAGCTAATAGAATCCTTGGCTTCATATCAAGAAGCATAAATAATAGGAGTCCTCAGGTTGTTCTTCAACTCTATACATCCTTGGTTAGGCCTCATTTAGATTATGCTGCACAGTTTTGGTCACCGTATTACAGAATGGATATAAATTCTCTGGAAAATGTACAAAGGAGGATGACAAAGATGATCCCATGTATCAGAAACCTTCCCTATGAGGATAGACTAAGGGCCCTGAAACTGCACTCTCTAGAAAGACGTAGAATTAGGGGGGATATGATTGAGGTGTATAAGTGGAAGACAGGAATAAATAAAGGGGATGTAAATAGTGTGCTGAAAATATCTAGCCTAGACAGGACTCGCAGCAATGGTTTTAAGTTGGAAAAATTCAGATTCAGGAAGGATATAGGAAAGTACTGGTTTGGTAATAGAGTTGTGGATGAGTGGAACAAACTCCCAAGTACCGTTATAGAGGCCAGAACGTTGTGTAGCTTTAAAAATAGGTTGGATAAATACATGAGTAGATGTGGGTGGGTGTGAGTTAGACCTGATAGCTTGTGCTAACAGGTCGGTTGCCGTGTTCCTCCCTTAAGTCAATGTGACCTGACCTGTCTAGGTTGGGTGCATTGGCTTAAGCCGGTAGGAGACTTGGACCTGCCTCGCATGGGCCAGTAGGCCTTCTGCAGTGTTCCTTCGTTCTTATGTTCTTATGTTCTTATATATCCTGATCTTCAACTTCCTAAGCCTAGCTTTAGCCCCTTTGGACTTCCCCTTGGAAACCACGTGCAACCGGGAGCATTAAATTCCTGCAATATTCAATCGTTATTAGTGTCCTGCCTGCACCTCAGAAATTCCTATATCCAAGAGGGTATGTATCCCCTAGTATAACTATGCAGACTCAGACACTAGCTTCAGACGGCTCTGAGACGTTGGTACTTACTGGGCATACTCTCTCTGTAGCACGCCGAGCCCTCAGTTAACTCAACCCACAATCTCCTAAGTCACTGGCCAGAACCTACGGGAAAAGGTGAATATCTCGTCTTACTGTATGGGCTGATGGAGGAGATCATCTACGGTACATCGAGGTGCCTCTACCAGATTTCCCCAGGTCTCAGATGTGAAGACACGTGGGGGTGCCGCCTGCTGTTCACGGCACGTCTTGTCCAGTCGGTGTCTATCGTAAGAAGGACGCTATTCTGTCTTTGTGACCTGCGCCCCGCCATTCAAGCTAGGGCTGCCAGTTCTCCCTAGCTAACTTATCCTAGAGTTTGCTTACATTATCGGCCTATTACTACCTATGTTAAGGTCTTAGGTCTACTCTATCATTATCTACAGATGCCTTAGTAAACCTAATATTAGTGTTCTACCAGTAAAACTACCTACTCCTTCCCTGAAGAGTAAATCTATAAATTAAATAAGCTTACCAACAACCGCCAACCAGAGAATGCCTTGCTTGTTTGGGAGGGTTTAAGGGCCGTCCGGCTCCGATGACCCGACGGCCATGCTGGATCTGAGCTGTGGAACTATTTGGACCAAATAAATTTCCACAATTACAATCATAGACAAATTACAGAGTAATGAGCAGTAAACAAACATAGCAGGGAATTCATCCATTGCCCCAACAACAGATGTTGCTAGGTGCCTGTCTCTCCTCGGTAGACAGCCATTGCAAACAGCAGCAAGTTGCCCCGGGATCTGCTGCTTGCACGAGCACCATCGACCCTCCCCAAGAGGTCCAAGAAGCCAGTGACTCCGTTAGCAGCCCGATGGAGAGCTCCCCTAGGGACATGTCAGCGTCCTGGTGGACGCCAAGTTGATTGAAGATCCCAGGCCCTCGTGTGCACGGATGTTGAAGCTTGAGGAACTGAGTACACACTGCCTGTGGCACACCTGACAGCTGCCTCGCAGTCGAACTCCACGATGCTGTCCCTGTAGTGGAAGTTCCTGTGAGCCCGGCACTCCCTGCAGTGCCATCGCTGACATCATGGGTTAGGGGAGAAGTACCCTCTACAGATGGGGTGGCGCTGGGAGTTGGGTGGGTGAGGCGGGGGAGACGCGCAGGGGTGAGGCGTTATGAGAGGGTCACTGTTTACTACACACGCCCTCCCCCTCCCCCCAGCGGAGAGGGGGGGAGGCGCTGACTGGTCCTGACTCGACAACACCAAATCCTCTGAAACTGCACAACACTTCAACTATTTACGCTGAAACGATGCACTGGGATGTCCGTTCGCTGCTCTGGTATCTTAAAGCTTTCACACTGAGTTCTGTTAAGTAGGGACCTGGTCAGCCTCTTTGACCAGGAGCTATCCTTGAAAATCCCGCAGCTAGCCCGCTACACAACCTGCCGTGTCGGCCATGTTGAGCCCTGCCAATATTGTAAATACCGAATTACAGAAAATATCTACCTGGATGAGGACTAACAAACTTACTCTCAACATTGACAAAACCTACTTCATTCAGTTTGGAAACAGAGCTACAGACGTCCCTCTTACGAATCCACCTTGATAATAGACTCAAATTTCAAACACATGTACAACAAATTTCCAAGAAAATTTCCAATACCGCAGGCATACTATCGAAGATACAGTACTATAAGATAAGATAAGATTTCGTTCGGATTTTTTACTCCGGAGGGTTAGCCACTCAGGATAACCCAAGAAAGTCAGTGTGTCATTGAGGACTGTCTAACTTATTTCCATTGGGGTCCTTAATCTTGTCCCCGGATGTGACCCACACCAGTCGGACCCACACCAGTTGGACCCACACCAGTCGACTAACACCCAGGTACCTATTTGCTGCTAGGTGAACAGGACAATAGGTGTAAGGAAACGCGCCGAAATGTTTCCACCCGCCGGGAATCGAACCCGGGCCCTCCGTGTGTGAAGCGGGAGCTTTAGCCACCAGGCCACTGGGCCCTCCTGGCCCTATATCACTCACTTATTTACCCCTATCTCACCTATGGAATTTGTGCAAGGGGCTCAACAACAATAAACCATCTCAGACCATTAATTACCCAACAAAAGGCTGCAGTCATAATGATAACAAATTCCCACTACAGGCAGCACACTCCACCAATATTCAAAACTCTAAACTTACTCACCATACAAAACATCCATACTTATTATTGTACATACTACATACATAGAACACCTAACTTGGATATAAACCCTCCCCTCAAACGTCTCCTTACCAACCTCAACAGAACACATGACCATAACACACTCTTTGATGTTCCTCGTGTCCATCTCACACTATGCAAAAACTCAATGCATACAAAAGGCCCAAAAATCTGGAATTCATTACCTGTGAATATAAAAGAAACACTGTCTGTTTATAAATTCAAGTTTCTTCTTAAAAATCACTTACTCACCCACAACTAAATAAATACTGAATAATTGTTGTGGAAAATTTTGTAGGGTGACTACCTATACATACCTCAACATTACATGCATACGAGTAATCTCATTGGGAGACAACACTACATTGTTTACCGTAGTCACCCCGTGTAGACATGTGAGAAAACTTCACCACCCTTGGTCACTGCAGGTGGGCCTTCGACCTCACAATCTTATCCATATCTATCCGAGACCAGTATAGATTGGATAGCACCCACAAGTATGGCGCTACTAATTAATTGTGGACTGTATAGATTATTTTAGTGTAACCGAATGAAGGGGGGTGGGGTAGGTTACACATGGATATATCCATCAAGGAAAAACACTTGTACATAATCTCACCACCTACCAGATATTCTCTGGGGGTCACTTGATGTAGCTGGATCACCCATAACCTATCCAATTACAACATACCTAACTGGCCAGCATCAGTCTGCTATAACTAGAAAGGTTACTTAGCTGTGGGTGATTGATGCTCCTTATTTCCTCCATTCACCATCTCATTTCGATGTCCTGCTACACCAACACGGTTCTTATTCCAGCAGGATGAGGTATCCATTGGTTTGTCCCAGTTTAGAAGTCGTGACTCCATAAAAACTTCACTATCCTCGAGACAGGAACAAAGAGGTAAACATTTT
>NC_069417.1:63345545-63375754 GCF_026875155.1 Cherax quadricarinatus | reverse complement strand
GGAGGGGTTGGATTTGAGTGGGACTTTCACATCAGAGCTTATTTCTTGGGTGGCATTGAAAATTGGGTTGGGCAAATGTTTTGTTAGTGGGATGAATTGTAAAGGACCTGCCTAGTATGGGCCAGCAGGCCTCCTGCAGCATTCCTCCTTTCTTATGTTCTTATATTTTTTTTTTATTATTATTATTATCACACTCGCCTATTCCCACCAAGGTAGGGTGGCCCAAAAAAGAAAAACTTTCACCATCATTCACTCCATCACTGTCTTGCCAGTGATGGAGTGAATATATATATACAGTGGACCCTCGACCAACGATGGCATCGATTAACGATAATTCCGACTAGTGATACATTTTAACACAAAAATTTTGCCTTGACTAGCGCTAAAAAACTCGACCAACACTATTCATTCGGTCTGAGACGCGTCCACTTCTGGCCAGTGTTTACAAGCCAGCCAGCCACCGTGGTCGCTTCAGAGCATAAATTCGGAACATTTCATATTATCACAGCCTTTTTAGTGATTGCACCTGCAAAATAAGTCACCATGGGCCCCAAGAAAGCTTCTAGTCCCAGCCCTACACCCAAAAAGGGTGTGAATTTACTATGGATATGAAGAAAGAGATCATTGCTAAGTATGAAAGTGGAGTGTGTGTCTCCGAGCTGGCCAGGTTGTACACAAAACCCCAATCAACCATCGCTACTATTGTGGGCAAGAAAACGGCAATCAAGGAAGCTGTTCTTGCCAAAGGTGCAACTATGTTTTTGAAACTGAGATCGCAAGTACAGTGGACCCCCGGTTAACGATATTTTTTTACTCCAGAGGTATGTTCAGGTGCCAGTACTGACTGAATTTGTTCCCATAAGGAATATTGTGAAGTAGATTTGTCCATTTCAGACCCCCAAACATACACGTACAAACGCACTTACATAAATACACTTACATAATTGGTCGCATTCGGAGGTGATCGTTATGCGGGGGTCCACTGTACTCGAAGATGTTGAGAGACTGTTATTGGTGTGGATAAACGAAAAACAGATAGCATCTCTCAAGCGATCATATGTGAAAAGGCTAGGAAGTTGCATGACGATTTAATTAAAAAAATGCCAACAACTAGTGGTGATGTGAGTGAATTTAAGGCCAGCAAAGGTTGGTTTGAGAGCTTTAAAGGGAAGGGAAGTAACCTCAGAAAAGTACTTGCCACCTCAAGTCCTAATGGAAGGGGATTCCCCTTCTAAACACTAAGACCATCAACACTCTCCCCTCCTCCCATCCCATCAATCATCACCTGATCTTCAATAAAGGTAAGTGTCATGTAACTGTGCATGTCTTCTTCAGTTTGTGTGTATTAAAATTAATATTTCATGTGGTAAAAACAATTTTTTTTTCATACTTTGGGGTTGTCCCACACGGATTAATTTGATTTCCATTATTTCTTATGGGGAAATTAACCCTTGACTAACGATAATTTTGACTAACGATGAGCTCTCAGGAACAGATTAATAGTGTTAGTCGAGGGTCCACTGTATATATATATAATATATATATATATATATATATATATATATATATATATATATATTTTATATATTTTTTATGCAAAACAACCACTCTGAAAGAATAGAGAAATTCCAAGCGCTTTCGTGCTACTCACTTATCACATTCCTTGATAATGTGAGTAGTCACGAAAGCGCTTGGAATTTCTCTATTCTTTCAGGTGGTTGTTTTGCATATTTTGAAATCCCCTGTTTACGGGTGATCTTATTGCATATATATATATATTTATATATACAGTGGACCCCGCATAACGATGGCATCGCATTTGCGATTTTTCCGCATAAAAGATTACTTTTATCGCAAAATTTTTGCCCCCCATACCGATTTAAAAACCCGCATACCCATTTTGTCCGAGGGCGCGTCCAATGTGCCCCCACATGTGCGGCCGTCCATTGTTTACCAGCCAGCCTCCGCGGTAACAAACAAGCATACATCGGAAATTTTCGTATTTTACAGTGTTTTCGGTGGTTTTTTCTGGAAAAAAAGTGACCATGGGCCCCAAGAAGCTTTAGTGCCAACCCCGTGGTAAAAGGGTGAGAATTAGTAGGAAATTAAGAAAAATTTTGAAGGGTTTGGGGCTAACCTTGAGGAAGCCTTGCCCCGTTGTGGAATCCCCTTGTGCCTACTTCAAAGATTAAGGAAATGTGTGCAGAAGTGGTTTGAACTGCAAACCTTTATAGATGAAATCACCTGACACAGCTGTTGCAAGCCGTGCTTGTGCTATTTCAATGACAATGTTATGGGGCCCCTTTTAGGAAAGTCTTGAAGAAACGGGAGGGTACAGAGGGTCATATGGACAGATTTGTTTTTGCGACAGAGGTCCAGTTTACTCTGAAGCTGGTCCTAGTGGCATTAAAAAAAGAAGGGAAGTAACCCCAGAAAAGGACTTGCTACCTCAAGTCCTAATGGGAAGGGGATTCCCCTTCTAAACGTAAGAAGATAATGCTCTCCCCTCCTCCCCTCCCCTCAAACATCACCCGATCTTCAATAAAAGTAAGTGTCATGTAATTGTGCATGCCTTTTTTCAGGGTTTTTGTGTATTAAAATTAACATTTTCATGTGGTAAAAAAAAAATTTTTTTTTATTACTTTTGGGCGTCTTGCACGGATTAATTTTATTTCCATTTTTCTTATGGGGAAAAATTTTAATTCGCATAACGATTATTTGCATAACGATGAGCCCTCTTGCACGGATTAAAATCGTTAACCGGGGGTCCACTGTATATATATTATATATATATTATAAATTATATATTTATATAAAATATAAAATATTTATATATATATATTATAATATATGTAAGTTAATATATACAGTGGTTTCCCCCAATAATCGTCCGGCCTGAAAGTCGTTCCATTTCGGAAATAGTCCCGTTTTTTCGTCAAAATTTTGGCTCGCAAATGGTCCGGAAACTCGCTAATTCCAATACCCCTTTGTCCTGGACGTGAAACCACACTCTAGCCCCCTGGGCCTTTCTTCCCAGCCAGTGTGCCATTTTTACCATGAGTGCGGTCCTCACATGCTCCTACGAAATATTTCATAATATTCCATTGATTTAAGGGGCTTGAAAGTGCTAAAAAGCTACCATGGCCCCAAAAAAGCTTCTATGCCGCCCCTTTGGAAAAGAATGTGAAAAACACAAAATTAAAAAAAGTTTGGAAAAAATACAACCCCCAAATGATGGATAGATTTACAGAGCTTATTTTTGGTAGCATTGGGACTGGGGGGGAAAATGTTTCTTGGGGCCGAGCATGGGCCCAACGGCCTACTGCAGTGACCTCCTTTTTATGTTATCAACCCTAAAACAACTGCTTCCACTCCCCCACCATTTTTGTTTTTTTTCAAAAAATTTTTTTCATAAATTATGTTTTCTCCATTCTTTCCCAAAAGGGGCGGCACAGAAGTTTTTTTGGGTGGAGTGATGGGGGTAGGGGGTAGTGGATGGTGGTAACTTGTAATAGGGGAAAAGGTCTAGTGATGGTGGTAGAGGGTTCCTTTGTTTTTCGCGTTTTCTACCAACTCCCCCAAATGTTGTGCAAAAAGGGTATAAAATACCGACAATAGAAAGTTAAGACCTGTGCAACATTGGATATCTTTATTGTAACTTTTCCCCATCCAGTGGTTTTACAAACAGTTTCTAGGACATAATAGGAAGACAAGAACCATATACAGGAAGGCCCCGTTTTACGGCTTTTCATTTTAGGGCGTTCGCTAATACGGACATTTCAAATTAGACCAAAAACTCCTATACGGCCCCCCCCCACCGACTTTCTAATCGGCACCGGCCCCACCCGTTTGTTAACATTCCCCATGAGCTCATAAGCACTAAGTTCTCCATTTTTCTGGAAACTCCAAAATTTCAAATGTTTTTAAAATTTATTTCATTTTTTATTATACTCTGATAATTAACTTATGTATCCTGTACCTAAATAAACTTACATACATGATTCATTTAAAATGTCGTATATTATTTAAAAACAATTTCAAAATCCACCCAGATTTTTTTTTTAAAAAATTATATAAAAAACCCACGATGCATAACATAAAAAAAGTAAATACACCCCCAGTAGAAAAATAAACATAAATGTGAGCTTTTGTAGCGACGATTTCCACAAGTGGTGAAATAACAATAGCCCGGGAGTCTCATTAAATGTGTATATTACGGTAATTACCCTTTTTAATTAATCCAGCCAGATATTTTTTTTTCAAAATTTATAATAAACACGATGCATAACAATAAAAAAGAAAATACCCCCCACAGTAGAATAAATAAACATAAATGGGATGTGAGCAGACACTTCCACAAGTGACCCCATAATAAAAAAAGCCGGGAGTTCTTTAAATGTCGTATATTGGGGGTAATTACACTTTTCATTAACCACCAATTTTTTTTAAAAATTATATAATAAACACGATGCAAACATATAAATAAGAAAATACACCCCCATAGAATAAAAAAACATAAAGTGAGTTTAGCAACACTTCCAAAAAGTGACGCCATAAAACAATAGTCACGGAGTCTCATTAAATTCGTATATTACGGTTTATACACTTTTTCTTTAAAATCCATCCATGTTATTTTTTTAAAAAATTATATAATAAACACGATGCATAACATAAAAATAAGAAAAATACACCCCACGTAGAAAAAATTAAACAAAAATGTGAGATGTGAGCAGAATTTCCAAAATGACGCCAAAAAAAATAGTCACGGAGTCTCATTAAATGTCGTATATAACGGTAAATACACTTTTTCTTTTTTTTAATCCATCCATGATATTTTTTTAAAAATTTTATTAAAAACACATCATAAATATAAAAAAATAAATACACCCCAAGTAAATAAAAAACATAAAGTGATCTGTGGTAGCAGCGACTTCCAAAAATTTGGGTGAAATAACAAAGTCAGGGATCTCATTAAATGTGGGATATTCGGTAATAACACATTTTCATTAACAGCCAGATATTTTTTTCAAAATTATAAAAAAACACAAACATAACATAAAAAGAGAAAAATACACCCCACAATAGAATAAATAAACATAAAATAAGATGGGGGGCCCCGGGTTTTTTTTACTAACTCTGCTTCTGTTACCTCTGTCCCATTCTTTCTCTCTCTCTTTTTTTTTCGTTTTATCTCATTATTTATTTCCTGACCCACATTAAACTACAAATATTTTTAAGGGAAGTAATGAGTGACTTATTACATTTTATCGCTCTGGGAGCTTAAAAATCATAAAAAGTATGTTGGGGGGGTGGCCTGGTAGGCTTTACAATACTACCCCACTTGATTTCTTACAATAAAAAACTCTTTCCACCCTAATTAAGACTAAAAAAAATTTTAAGGTAAGTAATGAGTGCACATGTGTGTATTTTACCTTTTTTTGTTTTTTTTATGCCTGGTTCTATTTCTAATTAATTATGTTAGTGTAAAAATTGTTTTTTCTAGTGTTTGTATGCTTTATAAGTGGAAAAAAAGGGGTTTCCACTTTTCGGCGATTTTGCTTTTCGGCGGTAGCCTGGAACCCAACCCCCGATAAGTGGGGGGCCCTTTCCGACAAAAGAGAGGGAAACAGCCCTCGCTTGGGGTTATGTTCCAGCTCGTGGGGAGGGGAAAACCCTCATCTTTTGTATTGGGGTTTTACTGTCTTTCCCATTAGTCCTAAACTGTATTGATAAAGCCACTGGATGGCAAAACGTCTACAAAAAGATATCCCCATGTTGCCAGTGTCTTAACTTCCTCCCAAAGTTTTTTGGGGTTTATAGGGCTACAAAAACCACCGCAGCCTCACCACCATTATGGCGGCTTACACTCTGGCCCTAATTTTCCCAACAAAACCCCCAACGCAACACCCCTCGGACATACGTAATGATTATTTTATTATTCTAGAGTATATTCCATGTTTCATTTTTTTAATTTGTTTATTATGTCATATTAGTTGAATTGTGAAGATAAATAAGCCCTGAGTTATATTAGTGTCATACTCCAACAATAAACTTGCCCCTCCCCCCCTCACAAACAAATGCCTAAAAACATAACAAAAAAATGCAGGTCACCCCATACAAGGAGGCCTTACAAATGCCTCCACCCAAAACCCCCAAGAATTAACTCCCTACCCATTACCCAAAACCAACTCCCCAAAAGAATTTTTCAACTTTCTTGAAGCTAAAACCTGCCCCGACATTTAAAAGGAATGAGTAAAAAGAACTTGGGGAAAGTTTGGAAACTGAACAGGCCGCTGCCCCCCTAAAGGGGTCCCACAAATAACCCCAACAAAAAATCTACCCCCAAGCAATTTAAAATCAAAGGGCAATCCGGACCAAATCCATTTTCACTGTGTTTTATCCCTAAATTTTAAATACCCAAGCCCCTACTTTTAAACTTTTGGAAAAAGAAAACTCAATAGGCCCTTTTGGCCCAACTAGGGCCTCCCTTACAATCCCAAAACCCCCTAAAGAAAAAAATTACCAAAAGCAAAAACTCACAAGTCCGACTATCCCCCCTCAACCGTGATTTTTAAAGAACATAAGAAAGGGGAAAACTGACACCTTTGGGAAAAACCCAAATTTAAACTACCCAATTTTTAGTTCGATACCCTACTGGCAGAACCGTTTTTTTACCTCCTCCCTATTCCTTCTTATTTTCCCCAATCAAAGTTGGGATTTTTTTGAAAGTTTCCCACCAATTCTTCAGCATAAAACAAAAAAAAGCGAGAGATTAAAAATTGTAAACAGCCATCCCCAATTTTATTCAGTCCCTCATTAAAATACTTTCCATTTCTAAAAAAATTAACAAGGGAAAAAAACCTTCCAACTCTTCCACCTCAAAAAATTTAAGGGTAGGACGATTCACCTTAAGTTCTCTGTTTTCAACTTGCACTCGACTAAAAGCCAATGGAACAAACGTTTTAAAAAAATCCTAATGTCATTGTGTCTTTACCAAACAATTTCGTTTTTAACCATTTTATTTTTCAAATGTTCAAATTTATACATTTTTTAAATCCCCACCATCCCCTTAATTTTAAATAACTCCTTCCCTTCTTCCCCCCGTCCCTTTAAACCCCCTTCTAAAGGGAACTTTTTTATTTAATGTTTTAATTCTTTTGGCTGTTAAAACTTATTCTTTTAGGTAAAAAAAAAATTGTTGTTGATACTTCTGGTGTCTGGAACGAATTAATTGGATTTACATTATTTCTTATGGGAAAATTGATTCGAAAATCGTCCATTTCGATAACAGTCCCACTTCCAGGAACGGATTATGGACGATTATTGAGGGACCACTGTATATCAATAGAAGTAAATTATGGTAAAAAGAAAGAAATAATGATTGTACATTACATTACAGTACTATGTAGGTAGTTTATATAGCAAAGGTATATCGGCAATTTTCAAAGGTTCGATTTGCGCCCATTTTGACTTACACCAGTTGGTTGGACCAAGCCGGTCGAAAGTCAGAGGTACCTGTACTAAATATACTTAACACTGTGCAGTATGCAGGTACACTTAAAACGCTAAAAGTCCCCTTACTCTAATCCCCGTAGACATAATAGCACTTTTGGGTATACTAAAGTCTTTTTTTACTTTAATATGAATTTTCAGAAATCCACTATGATATTTTCCCCCAAAATTATATACGAAAAGTAAAGAATTAAAGAATTAATCAAGAATAATAATTGACTAAAAAATAATTTTCTTTCGAGCCTATTATATGTGGAAAGAATATTTTTCCTGCAAACAGGGGGGATACCGTAAAAAATTTCCTTTGTAACCCTTACTCAAAATTCAGGGGACCCCCCATCCGTTGGTTACCAACTTAAAAACCCCGCATCCCAAAACATTTTATTAAAGGGGTTTTTGTGATACGCAAAAAAACCCCGCCCAAAAGCTTTGTAAAACCGTTAAGTGAGCCTGGCCAGTCAATGTTGCGGTGGCATTTTTTTAAAGCCAGCCTCCGAGTAAAACCGCTCAATAAAAAAACTTTCGTTTTTAAAGTTTTTTTGGGTGTTTTTCTGAAAAAAAGTACCGGGCCCAAAAAAGCTCTGTGCCAACCTGGGGTGGGTGAGAAAATTGTCTGTGTCAGGGTCAACTGCTGTCCCCTGCGCTGCGACACTGTCATGGCGCTGCTGAGCCCGTCAGCTGTGTGCGCTGAACCCCCGTCAGCTGCTGGTGTGCTGTTTTAGTCCCTTGCTCGCTGCTGCGTAGTACCTCTGCTGCTGCTGTGATCGCCCTGCGCTGCTGTAGCCGTCTGTGCTGCTGTAGCCTGTCGCTCCCCTGCACTGTCGTGCTGCTGCAGCACTGTCAGCTTTTGGCTGCTGTAGCACTTCAGCGCTGCTGCTGCTGTCCATTCAGCTGCTGCTGCTGTGCTGTTGAGTACCGTTGCTGCTGTGTGCTTGTCGTCGCGTGCTGTAGCTCGTCTGCTGCTGCTGAGCATCGTTGTGCTGCTGTAGCACTGTCAGCGCTCCCTGCCTGCGCTTTTTAACGTCTGCTCCCTGCGCTGCTGCTGGCCTGCGCTGCTGCTGCTGCTGAGACCATCGCTGCTGCTGCGCTGTAACCCCGCTGGTGCTGCTTTTGTAATCTGTGCTGCTGTAGCTTTGTCTGTGCTCGTAGCCTGTCAGTGTGCTGCTGCTGAGCACTGTCAGCTGCTGGTGTGTGTAGCACTGTCGGCTGCTGCGCTGCTGTAGACCGTCGCTCTGCTGCTGCTGTAACCGTCTGTTGCCTGCTGCTGCGCGTTACCGTTGCTGCTGCTGCTGTTAGCCCGTCGCTGCTCTGCTGTAGTTCCCTGCTGTGTGTAGCTTGTCTGCTGCGCGTAGCACTTCGCGCTGCTGCTGCTGCTGCTGTGCCTGTGTGGGTGCTGTTGCTGTAGCACGTCACTGTGCTCTGCTGCTTACCATGTGTCTTTTGCTGTGCTGTACACTGTCCCCTGCTGTGCTCCTTTGTGATGTAGCGCTGTGGTTTGCTGTGCACGTCATGGCGGCTGCTGTGCACGTCAGTGTGCTGCGTGCTGTGCACGTCAGCTGTGCTGCGAAGCACTGCAGCTGCTGCTGCTGTGCCAGTCAGCTGCTGTGCACCACGTCAGTGCTTGAGTTTGTGCACTTCAGCTGTCTGCTGCTGCGCTGTCACTGTTTTTGGTGTGGTTTTGGGTTTTGAAAAAAAACCCCAGGGGTTTTGCCACCCAGGAAAAACCCAAAAAAGTGTGTCCATAAGACTGAAAAACTTATTTCCATTGGGTTAAAAATCTTCTCCCAGATGCCCCACCCATCGTCACCCAGGGTGACAGGGAAAAAGGGAAACAGTCCATTTGTTGGAAAACCACAAATTGGTTTTAGTTTGGCGCTGTTGCGGGACCCGTCAGCTGTTGCTGACACAGCTGTTGGCGGACATCAGTGTCTGGAGTAGTGTTGGGGTCATGTTCGGGACATCAGGGGTTGCGGACCAGTCAGTGTCTGGACCTCACTTTTCTGGTCTAACTTGCTCCCAGGTACTGTGCTCACCGGTCAGCTGCGTTGCAGGTGTTAAACCACATTTTTTGAAATGACTTCCCAACCTTTTGAACCTGTTCCACCGAGCCGCCTTCTCAGGGAAACCCCAAGGGGGGGTTTGTCATTCTCATTCAAAAAATTTTGTATTACCCTTTTTAAGGTTGAAACTGCAAATAAAATGGCCCCAAAAAAATTTCTAGGCAACCCTTGGTAAAAAGGGTATAAATCTTGTAAAATCACTTGCTGCCCCCAAATGTTTGACCAAATAGGAATCAGTGAAAAATTGACCATAGCTTCGAACTTTTACGATGGTCACTGTTTGCTTCCACTGTGTGCAATGGTATCCCCCACAGCTGTTGTTCTTGCTCAACCCATATTTAAACTAAAGGGAGGGGTTTTTGGTTTAACTTAAACAATTCTAAAAAACAATTAAAACCAGGGGTTACCAAAAGGTTTTCCCAAGAAAGTCTGCAACATCAACCTCTACTTTTTTTTGTGGTCCAACGTCCTCCGGGATAACCCCACACCTTTTGGATACAACCATTGAACGGGGAAAAATCCTCCTAAATCTTCATATTTGAATTTAAAGACCCAAATTGGTTTAAATTTAAGAACATGACATAAAAAGGGATAACCTTTTTCTGGGAAGAAAAAATGCCAAAAGGCCCCTAATTACCCGAAAAAGGCACTCCCAAACATTTTTCTCATCTAAAACCCTTCAATAATGCTTTTACTTTTTTTTAATGTCTCACAAAATATAATTTAAATGTACTACTCTACTATTTATATCCTTTCTCTTTTTTGGGAAAAATGTAACTGTAAAATTTTTTTTTTATTTTTGGGTGCTTGAGGTTAATTGTTTCCAAAAATTTTTTAAAAATTTCCATTGCAAAGATTTGTAAAAGAGCCCTAATTTTATATTTTAAAGGGGGCCACTGTTTGTCCCCCCTTGTGGGAAAAATTTTTTAAAATAAAAAAATAAAAAAATCATCATTTCCTCTAAAAATGGGTTTTGCATGAGAAGGGGAGTTTTGTGTTTTTTTATTTTTAAACTTGTACAACTTGAAACTTTTGTAATTGATTTGTTTGTGAGGAAATTATTATTAAAAAAAAAAATTGGGGGGAAAAGTTTTAAAAAACCTTAAAAACGTAGTGAAGAACAAAAGCAGACAATATTAACCTTAAGGGTAAAACGTAATAATTTCACTCGTACTCCCCCAAGTTTTTGAGAAAAAAATCCTTTTTTTTAATTTTTGGGGATATGGTACCAGGCATCCCAATTATTTTAATATGGGCACAGTGGTGCCCCAACCCATTCCTCATGCCTAGGAAAACCAGGCTTATCGGGCAAGAAAAATTAATGACACTAAAATATCAGGTCCCCCTAAACATTCAGTTTTCAACTTTCACGGGCTTCACACATTTGCGAATTTCCCCAACTGCCAAATTCCAGCGCCAAAAATATTTAAGTTTCCCGCCACCTGCGGATCCCCACTACCCCCCCCCACCCCTGCAACTGGCAGCCATCCCCCCATCGTGTGGTGAGTGTTTTTTTTGTTCATTATTGCATTAAACACAGTTAAATAATGTAAACCCCTTTATGCTGTGTATTTGGGAAAGGCTATCGGACAGGGATTTGACGTGACCATGTGTTTACTCTTGAAACACAGCAAAATCAAATTTCTGCTAAGCTAATAATAACAAATAGTAATAAAAAATAATAATAATAATAATAAAAATAATAAAATAATAAATACGATATAATTTAAAAAGGAAATTGTACAAAAATAGAGGGAGTGGTTGAAACGTCAGTGTGGGGTTTGTTTTTGATGGATGAGCATTATCTCCTGCTCTTCCCAAAAATTTCACAATAATTCATTAGTTTTGGGGCTTGAGTTGGTGCGACTGGAGTGGTAGAGGCAGGGTTGAAGCGCGATTGAGGCAGTGGTTAGGCGTGTTGAGGCAGCGTTTTGGGGAGCGATGAGGCAGTGGTTGGGCAGCGGTTTAGGGGCGGTTGAGGCAGCGATTGGGGCGCGGTTTAGGCAGCGTTGAGGCAGCTGTTGAGGCAGGAGAGGCAGCAATTGAGGCAGGGTTGAGGAACGATGAGGGAGCGTTGAGGCAGGGTTTAGGGAGCTGTTTTAGGGGAGCGATTGAGGCAAAGATGGGCAGTGTTGAGGGAGGACTGAGGGAGTGATTGAGGGAGTGGTTGAGGGAGCTGTTTAGGCAGCTGTTGAGGCAGCTGTTGGGGCAGCATTGAGGCAGCGTTAGGCGGTTGAGGCAGCGGTTTAGGCAGGACTGAGGCAGCAGTTGAGGCAATGGTATTTAATAAAATACATGTTAATAATAAAAATAAAATAAAATACTGTTTTTAATAAAAAGACTATTTTATTTAAACATAATTTTATTAAAAACCCTGGCTCAAATGCTGCCCTACTATTGCCCTACCCCGCCTCAACCGTGCAAAAAACCCCGCCTCAACCCCTGCCTAAAAACTGCCCCACCCCCTGCCTCACCCACTGCCTCAACCGTGAATTATTGTGAATGTTGAAGAGCAGGGGGAAAATCTACTCCACAAAACAAAGCCACACTGACTATGTGTCAACACTCCCTTTTATTTTTGACAATTTTTCTTCAATTAATGTATTTATTATTTATATTATTCTTTGTTTTTATTGCAGTGCAGAAAAGTTCGATTCTTGCTGTGTTCAAATAAACCATGAGTACCCCCTTTTAAAACCTTTTCCCAATCATTCCAATATGCAGTCATGAATGGGTTTTCATTTTTTACACTGAGTTTAATTAAATAATGAACCAAAAAAAAACCTCACCCCACGGGGAGGGAGAACTGGCTACCCGTTGTGGGGTCGGAGGGAGGGGGTAGGGATGCAGTGGTTGAGGAAGTGGTTGGGAAGTGGTGGGGAAATTTGGGGGAGCATTTGGGGGGGAGTTGTGGTATTTAATAACATACATTTATTAAAGCATAAAATGTAATAGCAATTTTCCGAGCATGGCATAGTCAAAGCAACCCAAAAAACGTTTGATCGCAAAAATTTTCCCGCTACCGCCCAAAAACCCCCTTAAAACCCCCTTTCCAAATAATGTCCCTGAGCCAGTAAAAGTTTTTTGCGGTCCATTGTTTACCAGCCCCCTCCCTAAATAAGCTTTCGGAACAATTTTATTATTAAGTGTTTTTGGGGATTTTTTCGGAAAAAATACCATGGCCCCAAGAAAGTTTTCATCCAACCCTAAAATAATTTTAGAAATACTTGGAGATGAGAAAAAAATATTTTTTAAGAGAAAATTGGAGGGGTCCGGGGCCCGGTTTTTAAATAAACCCCAAACAAATGTACAAAGGGGGTACGCTGGGGGGTACCCCCGTCAGTGCGTGCACTTACTGCTTTTGCACTTCATTCTCTGCCTTAGGTGTGCCCTTAGTGGCTGATGTCACTGCTTTTGGTACCACCTCAGTTTTTGTGTGTTTAGTACCGTTTTTTGTCTGTAATTTTCCCATCGGGTTTTTCTGTACCCCGTCACTCTTGTGTGAGAAAGTTTTCTGCGTCTTGTACAGTTTGTGCTTACATTATTTTTATTTTTTAAATTTTTGTGGGTGATTTTTTTGTAGATCGTTTTTTTTAATATTGGCTCTGGTAGATTCGGTGTTTTAGATTCCGCTTTCCCTGAACTCGGGGGTTTCTTATATCTCCTTTGCTGCTTTTGCAGTCGTTGCTCTTACAGTCTATTTGGTGTACCAATGTTTGGGGCCTGTTTTAAAATTTTGTGGTTTTTAACTTTTTCATTGGGGTCCTAATTTGTCCCCAGGAGCAACCCACACCAGTCGACTAACACCCAGGTGAACAGGGAAAATGCCTCGAACTAGTGCTCATATTGGTGAATTTAGAGCCAGCAAAGGTTGGTTGAGAGATTTAAGAATCGTAGTGGCATACACAGTGTGATAAGGCATGTTCTGGAAGAAAATACCTAACAGGACCTACAGTACTCAGGAGGAAAAGGCACTCCCAGGACACAGTGTCTCATCAGTCATTGCTGCATCTTCAATAAAGGTAAGTGTCATTTATTCTTCATTTAGTAGAGTAGTACATGCACAATATATATTGTGCATGTACTACTCTACTATTGTGCATGTATCCTTCTCTTTGTGTGTAGGAAAATGTATATTTCATGTGGTAAAAATTTTTTTTTCATACTTTTGGGTGTCTTGCACGGATTAATTTGATTTCCATTATTTCTTATGGGGAAAATTCATTCGCATACCGAACATTTCGCATAACAACCAGCCCTCTTGCACGGATTAAGGTCGCTATGCGGGGGTCCACTGTATATATTTAGTACAATTTACGACGTTTTCATGTATTTTATGATTGTTCATGGTTCAACAAGTTAAGCAGTATTGTATTATATTTCCGTACAATATATTGGGGCACCAAACATTCACGGTTTTTCAACATTCGCGAGGCTCTTGATCCCCTAACCCTCGCGAATGTTGAGGGAGACCTGTATATACATTTGGGGCACTAGCGGTAAAAATGTATATATACGTTTGGACCATTTATGGGTTAATGTGCAACAAAAAGCCGCAGTAAGATTTTTATTTTTTTATTATCACACTGGCCGATTCCCACCAAGGCAGGGTGGCCCGAAAAAGAAAAACTTTCACCATCATTCACTCCATCACTGTCTTGCCAGAAGGGTGCTTTACACTACAATTTTTAAACTGCAACATTAACACCCCTCCTTCACAGTGCAGGCACTGTACTTCCCATCTCCAGGACTCAAGTCCGGCCTGCCGGTTTCCCTGAACCCCTTCATAAATGTTACTTTGCTCACACTCCAACAGCACATCAAGTATTAAAAACCATTTGTCTCCATTCACTCCTATAAAACACGCTCACGCATGCCTGCTGGAAGTCCAAGCCCCTCGCACACAAAACATCCTTTACCCCCTCCCTCCAACCTTTCCTAGGCCGACCCCTATCCCGCCTTCCTTCCACTACAGACTGATACAATCTTGAAGTTATTCTGTTTCGCTCCATTCTCTCCACATGTCCGAACCACCTCAACAACCCTTCCTCAGCCCTCTGGACAACAGTTTTGGTAATCCACACTTCCTCCTAACTTCCAAACTACGAATTCTCTGCATTATATTCACACCACACATTGCTCTCAGACATGACATCTCCACTGCCTCCAGCCTTCTCCTCGCTGCAACATTCATCACCCATGCTTCACACCCAATAAGAGCGTTGGTAAAACTATACTCTCATACATTCCCCTCTTTACCTCCAAGGACAAAGTTCTTTGTCTCCACAGACTCCTAAGTGCACCACTCACCCTTTTCCCCTCATCAATTCTATGATTCACCTCATCTTTCATAGACCCATCCGCTGACACGTCCACTCCCAAATATCTGAATACATTCACCTCCTCCATACTCTCTCCCTCCAATCTGATATCCAATCTTTTCATCACCTAATCTTTTTTGTTATCCTCATAACCTTACTCTTTCCTGTATTCACTTTCAATTTTCTTCTTTTGCACACCCTACCAAATTCATCCACCAATCTCTGCAACTTCTCTTCAGAATCTCCCAAGAGCACAGTGTCATCAGCAAAGAGCAACTGTGACAACTCCCACTTTATGTGTGATTCTTTATCTTTTAACTCCACGCCTCTTGCCAAGACCCTCGCATTTACTTCTCTTACAACCCCATCTATAAATATATTAAACAACTATGGTGACATCACACATCCTTGTCTAAGGCCTACTTTTACTGAGAAATAATTTCCCTATTAGTTTGAGAACAATAATACGAAAAGAACTTCAGCTGAATTTTATGGACTTAAGGCTCAGGGAGATTGACACCAGTGAGTCCATCTATCATCATTCTATCATGCAGGAGAGCCACATGTCTATGGTGCATCCAACAAAATAAGCAGACTCTTGGATGTCACTACCGCCCGGCTCCGGCTGGGTTACAAGTATCTTTGGCAGGTTAAATCACCACAACCAGATGTAGACCAAACGAAATGTAAACTTTGCCAGATGGATTATTGTCACACCCTGCATCATTATGTACTGGAGTGCGATAAAATTAATGAATTTAGAAACAACTCACTAGAAGTGTTCAAGAAATGGCTAAGTATTTTATCCACAGTGGTTATTTACAGACCATTCTGGAGAAATACCCTGACTTTGCTAGCTGTAAATAAAGCATTACCCATATGTGCAGTGTGTGTAGTGAGTGTGTGTGTGTGTGTGTGTGTGTGTGTGTGTGTGTGTGTGTGTGTGTGTTGTGTGTGTGTGTTTGTGTGTGTGTGTGTGGTTGTGTTTGTGTTGTGTGTTTGTGTGTATGTGTATGAGTTGTGGTGTGTGTGTGGGTGTGTGTTGTGTGTGTGTGTGTGTGTGTGTGTGTGTGTGGTACTACTAATTGTGGTTGCTGGGGTCGGATCAGTCCTGTGTGTGTGTGTGGTGTGTGTGTGTGTGTGTGTGTGTGTGTGGTGTTGTGTGTGTGTGTGTGTGTGTGTGTGGTGTGTGTGTTGTGTGTGAGTGAGTGTGTGTGTGTGTGTGAGTGTGTGTGTGTGTGTATGAGTGTGTGTGTGTGTGTATGAGTGTGTGTGCATGTGTGTGGATGAGTTTGTGTATGTGTGTGTGTGTTGTGTTTGTGTGGTGTGTGTGTATGGGAAAAAAATTTTTTTTTTGGTTGTATTTTTTTATGTGTGTGTGTGTGTGTGTGTGTGTGTGTGTGGGTGTGAGAGAGAGAGAGACCTCGGCAAATCAACATTTGCACCAAAAACTCATACGTTGTGACGGGTGTGATGTAGTGAACTGCTCATTACTCTAAATGTGTCAGGATTTGCAGCCATGTAATAAAAAGTAAGTAACCATTCTTACAGGTTTTCATTACTTTGTAACTTGTGAGTTCAGTTACCTTTGTTATTGTGAGTTCATTACCTTTGTACTTGTGAGATCATTTCCTTGTACCTAGTTCAGCATCAAAACTTTGGAGCCGGTCCCTGACCCAATTGTGTACCTCTGTAATCTGTAAATTACTTTGTAACTTGTCATGATTGTGACTAGACCTACCTTGCGAGTTATTACCTTGTAAATTGTGAGTTCATTACTTTGTAACTTGTGAGTTCATTTCCTTGTTATAGTTCAGCCATCAAACATTTGGAGCCGGTCCTGGACCCATTGTGTACCTTGTAATCTGTAATACCATTGTAACTTGTCATGATTTGACTAGACTACTGGAGTTCCATTACCTTGTAATCTTGTGAGTTCATTACCTTTGTAATTGTGAAATTTCATTACCTCGTAACTTGCTCAGCTATCAAAACTTTGAGGCCCAGTCCTGGACCCATTATGTACCTCTGTAACTTGTTTGACCTACCGCCCACAGGATGGGTATGGGGTGCATAATAAAATATTAAACTAAAAACTCTTTACCACATACTCTAACTTGAGCCTCACTATCCTCGTAAGAAAAAACTCTTCACTGCTTTCTGTAACTACCTACTATTCACCATACACTGCAACATCTGCAACATTGCCCCCCTATATCCACACTGTCATACGCCTTTCCAAATCCACAAAGGCTCACCAAAGACCTCTTAGCCTTATCTAAATTACTGTTCACTTATATGTTTCACTGTAAAACACTGGTCCACACATCCCTACCTTTCCTAAAGCCTCCTTGTCATCTGCTATCCTATTCTCCGTGCTTCTCTTAATTCTTTCAATAATAACTCTACATACACTTGGCCAGGTATATCAACAGACTTATCCCCCTATAATTTTTAGCACTCTCTTATAATCCATTTCCTTCTATACAAAGTGAACTATGATGTCTCTGCCAATCCCTAGGTACATTACCATTCCATACACGGTTATTAAATAATTGTCACAACCACTCCTAAAACTATATCCCACCTGCTTTTAACATTTCTATCTTTTTTCCATCAATCCCGGCTGCCTTCCCCCTTTCATTTTTGTTTTTTCTTTTTTCTTTTTTTTTTACCTGCTGCCTCCGTACTACCCTCCACTCACAACTGGCTCTTCCTCACTCCTACAAGATGTTGTTCCTTCCTTGCCTATACATGAAAATCACAGCTTTTCCCTATCTGCATCAACATTTAACCATTCCTCCAAAATAATCTCATTTCATACCTCTAACTCTCCATTTAATAACTCTCCACTTCTATTTTTAACTGTACAAATCCATTTGTTCTCTAGGCTTTCTTAACTTGTTAATCTCACTCCAAAACTTTTTCTTTTTTTCAACAAAATTTGTTGATAACATCTCACCCACTCTTCATTTGCTCTCTTTTTACATTGCTTCACCACTCTTCTTTAACTCTCTCTTTTTCTTTCAATATACTCTTCCCTCCTTGGCTTCAATTTTACTTTGTAAAAAATTCTGATATGCAACTTCTTTCCTCATTACTACTCTCTTCAACATCATCTTTCCACAGTAGTCGCTCCTCTTCCCTCCCGCACCCACCTTTTCCTGTAACCACAAACTTCTGCTGAACCTCTAACATACATTTTTTAAACCTACCCCATACCTCTTCGACCCCATGGCCTATGCTATCATTTAAGCCCATCTATCTCCAATAGTGATTATATCTTACCCTAACTGCTCCTCTTTTTGTTTATAAACCTCACTCTCTCTTCCCTGATGCTTCTATTTCTCCTTGTATCCCATCTACCTTTTACTCTCAGTGTAGCTACAACTAGAAAGTGTTATGATATATCTGTGGCCCTCTATAAACATGTAAATCTGAAGTCTACTCAACCGGTCTTTTATCTAAATACATAATCCAACAGACTACTTGCCATTTGCCCTACATTCATATCTTGTTTACCTTATTTATCCTCTTTTTCTTAAAATATGTATTACCTATAAACTAAACCCCTTTCTATAAAAGTTCATCAAAAGGGCTCCATTATCATTTACACCTGGGCACCACCATCCTACCCACACCCTTCTACTTTAGATAGGTCCCTACCACAATTACTCTCTCACTTGGTTCAAAGGCTCTATACATTCACTTAACACTCTCCAAAATCTCTCTTCTCCTCTGCATTCCTCTCTTCTCCAGGTGCATAACGCTTATTATGACCCACTTTCGGCCTCCCAACTTTACTTCTATCCACATAATTTTTGAATTTACACATTCATATTCTCTTTTCTCCTTCCATAACTGAATTCATTCAACTTTATGCTACCTTCTTTTGCTCTACTCTCTCAGATACTCCAGATTTAATTCCCATTTATTTACCACACCGAAACTCCCGACAGTAAGAATAATCACTAAAATCTATCCCTGGCAACCACCCCCCATCTTCATAGATCTAAACTTACTCCTGTTCAGTCATCCCACACTATACTGTGCAATATAATTACAGGGCCTTTAAATTCATATTTAACCTTGACTAAAAACCGCTTTCTTGATAGTAGTAACAGATCACACAGGCATAAAAACACAGACACCAAAAATCTCTTATGACATTCCCTGTGTCCGACTAAACCTTTACAAAATTCAATGTATGGTCATGCCCTAAAATCTGTGAACACCTACCTGAAATCTCTAGACTGCAGACAATTCATCACCTTCAAAACTTACCATTTAGAAACATCTTATTCCCGATACACCTTCAACTAATTACCGAATACCACCCATGGGGGTTCTCACTAACACTCACTCACCATTGACATAACATAAATATCAATTCAATCTTTAAAATAATGAATCCTAAATAGTCATAAGTTGGCCTGGTGATACTCAATACTGAAACTATGTTATGTGCCAAAACAAAGCATTCACATTGCTAACTCACAAACTAGTATTTAGTCACTTAGGATAATACAACTTACCTCAAAATTTGTAATATTTTAAATTTACGAATTATCTAGTCTGGCCGAAATGCCTAGCCATGTAGGTGGTTCTAGTAGACCCTCTGTAATTAGTTGTCTTTACTACATTGTAAACCACCTCATACAACAAATTCTGTTAACTCAGCATTGAATCCTTATAGGAATAAATTCGAATTGAATTTTGGAATTTGATTTTGATTATTTCACTGCCAAGAGATACCCCCCTCTGTTCAGTATGTGTTCTTACAATTGTCTGAATCTGATATCTCGTTCTCTCTTTGTTTACTCTTTCAATTAATAGTTGGGCTCGCACTGACGTTGGCGTCTAAAGCTTAGCTGTAGAAAAGAGGAGTCGTAAGCCTTTGCTTTAGGCCAAGGTAGAGGATGATAGTGTGCCATCTGATTTTATTCAAAATCACCCTGCCACTTGCTCTCACACTTTATATTAAATATTTTAGGTAAGTAATACGTGTACTTCGCGTGAATCTTTCTTTTATTTTTTTTTTCGCTGATTTTATTGTAACAATGTTAAGTTAGAGTATCTTGTTGTCTGGCATTTACTGCATACAGTTGACCCCCGGTTTCGCGATGCTATTGGTATCCTATAAATCCGGTAAACCGATGCATTACATCGCAGATATATTGCCTCGCTTCCCGATACAAACTGGTATGCGATGTGGTTCGTACGAGACGTGTCAATGTGTGGCCTGAACTGCCCCGTGTGTGCCAGTGTTTCCAAGCCAGCAAGTGTGGTGCGCATTAAGGATACATTAATACATTCCATATTATCATATTATCACTGTTTTTGGTGCCTGTTTTTGCAAAATAAGTCACCATGGGCCCAAGAAAGCTTCCCAGTGCCAAACCTTCAGGACAAGGGTGTAATGATGTTGAATGAAAAAAAGAGATAATTGAAAGTACGAAAGTGGAGTGCGTGGGTCGAGCTGGTCAGGTTTTATGTAAACCCCAATCAACCATCTCTACTATAGTGGAGCAAGAAACGGCATCCAAGGAAGCTGTTCTTGCAAAAGGTGCAACTGTGATACGAAACAGCGACCGCAAGTATTAGAAAAATGTTGAGAGATGTTATTGGTGTGGATAAATGAAATAACAGAGAGAGGAGATAGCATCACTCAAAGCAATATTTCGCGTGAAAAGGTAGGCAGTTGCATGCCGATTTGGTAAACAAATTGTCTGCAATATGTGATGTGAGTGAATTTAAGGCCAGCAAAAGTGGTTTGAAGGTATAAGAATTGTAGTGGTATACATAGTGTGGTAGGGCATGGTGAGGCTGCCAGTTCAGACACAAAGCGGCTGAAAAATTATGGCATGAATTCAAGGAGTAATAGAGGATGAAGGATTGAAATGAAAGTTTTAATTGTGACTAAAAAGGGCTGTTTTGGAAGAAAATTACCAAGCAGGACCTAATCATCAGGAGGAAAAAGGCACTCCAGGACATAAGCTATGAAAGACAGCTTACTCTGTTGATGTGTTCCAATGCTAGTGGTGATTGCAAGTGAAGCCTTAATTTGAGTTCACTCCTGAAACTTCCAGAGCGATCTGGCAAAAGTTATCTCAAGGTATTGTGTGTGTGTGGAGGGCAAACGTAAGGCATGGGATCATAGGGACTTTTTCTATGACTGGTTACACATGATTTGCTCCTCAATGTGAAAATTACCTAATTGAACTGACTCACACCATTAGACGATACCCTATGATATTGATGTACCGTTATCTGATGCTCTCATGCACTACTGCGCGACAGTACTGTGTACGAAACCTTAGCCCGCCCTCAGCACGCGTGACCTTCTCTCGGGCCGCCTCACATGAGCTCCCTTCATTACAAGCCTCCAAGGTTTCGTGCGTGCCCTCCCTTATACGCCACCCTCCTCTCCTGCAGACCATGGACCAGGTTCATTTCAAGTGACACACGAAACTCAATTGACTCCTTTCTTAGGAGTTAGTTTGGAAGGATCACTTTACATCTAAACTGTGTAAAACTTAGAAGGTAAAGGGCATAGGGAAAGGGAGTGACTAAGAGAACCTTGAACTCTGCTGAAAAAGACTGTGGCAGAATGTCGTAGTGGTGGAGATGGTGGAGGAAGACATCTACAGCGTTCACACCTCACTAAACACAGTTCAGCGGCAGCGAGGACAATTCTGCGAAACACAGGAGTACAACAAATCCTAGTCCACCCTCCCAGGCACCTGGCTGATGCTCTTCGCTTTAGCACCGGAAGGGCACTCTGCCAACAACTTCCTGCGAGATTCCAGGTGTATAACATACTGCTACAAGAAAGGACATAAGGAGGCCAGGGTGGAAGGAAAAAAGGAACTTGGCTGAGGGCCACCTGTTTAGAGACCTGTTCTCAGAACAAACCAGAGGATCTTGAATTGGTAAACACTCTCAAAAGTCACCCACTTAGCTTACTCCTATCCCAGCCCATCAGGTGGGATTGGGCAGGCCTGATACAAGACAACAGCCTACATCCCTGCAGCTGCTCAGTACCCTACCTCTTCAAGGGCAGGCACCTTACATTCCCTACACACCCACCTCCTCAAAGCGGGAACACTCTAATGAGGAGCCAGTCTTTCAGCATCCTGTCGGAAACTTAGAGGTTTCATTACTAATGTTTGGAGAGCTCACACATAGCTTTGTGAACACTCTACGTCCCGACATGATAGCTGGTTGTTGAACATTTTTGGATGACAGGACTCCAGTAAATTTTGCAAAGAATTGCTGGCTACCTCACATGATGAGAAGAGACAGGCAAGGGCAGGAGGTGGTGTTGCTTGTGCTTCTCTAAAGTGTTCATGCCCAGCACATAGATGTTGCCACACCTACACATCTTGAAATGATGTTCTTCAAGCTCTGTATAAACACTCAGTACCTCTGTAACTAGCATGTGCAATGATACAGACCTCGTGGCCAACATGCAGAACCTATCACTTCCTAATGGAAAATATTGACTCCCTTCTGTACAACACAAACTGTCAACATATTATAATTTGTGGTGACCTAACCAAGCACCTTATACAGAGGGACTTGATGACCTTCTTGCAGTGTTTGCATGGTAGAAACTTTGTTGATTTCCTACTCATACTCTGGCTCTCCCTTGACCCAGTTGTGAGTGAATCTGGCAGAAGGCATAGTACTTGTCACCCCTCGCTACGTTGGGATCGTCTGGACCACAAGGCTGTTTTACCACACTTAAGATCCCCACAGAACGAGGTGAGGAGTCCACACGCACAACTGGCTATGGGAAAAGAGGGAATTGGCCAGCCCTTGCACTGAGCCTCGCCACCACCGGACTGGAATGCTCTTCTCAGGGGGATGATTGACTACAAGGAAAAGCCTTCACTGGACACATCCTTAATCGCAATACAAGAACATTCCTCACCGGCAATATGTGACAAAGGCCTACAGATCAGCCTTGGTTTGGCTTTCGTTGTAGAGAGGCTGCTACTGCTAAGTATACTCAAAAAGCATGGCCGAAGGTATAAGAGAATCCTACACTAAACAGGAACTTGCACTTGCAAGCCTGTAGGCATATGGGTGATGTTCAAAAGTGGGCCATTACTACTAAATGGGAGGTGGACACTAAAAGAAAGTTTAGCATAGGTAGGGTAGGCTCCAAAACCTGGTGGTCCTGGTCAAGGACAGACAAGGTTATCTGCCTGATGAACTTATTACACCTTAAATCGACAGGATGGGACCCACCTATACTAGTAGTCAAGAGAAGGCGGGACCTCTTTGTGAACACTTTGCTACCAAAATTGCATAGTTCCCTGATCCAGCAAGGGACCCGCCTTGGTAGCTGCAAGAAACGGTGTCAAAACTGTTCAGTTGTGAACAATAAGGCAGGAGGGAGGTGCATTTCCTTCTTAATTTCACTTGTCAAGAAAGGCTGTGGGACCAGACATGTTAGCCCAAGATTGTGAGAAGATGTGAGACAGCTAGCAGCACTCTAACTCGCAGCTTTCAGCACTGCCTAGTACAGTGTAAAGGCCCTCTCCATGGAAAGAGGCAAATGTAGTCCCTGTTCACAAAAAGAAGAGCAGAGCAGAAATCAGCAACTACAGACCAGTGTCACTCTGTCAATCATGGTAAGATCCTTGAGACAATAATCTCAAGACAAATGACAGATTTTTTTTTGACTCCACCTCACTACTTTGTGATCGTCTATTTGGCTTTCAGGAAAGGTCACTCTGCTGCTGAATCTGTTGTTTAAACCTCTCCCTAAGTGGCACCAGTCAATGGATGAATCCAAAGTCAGCTGTGTGTATGCACGGACATTGCTGGCGCTTTCGACCGGGTGTGGCAAGGGCCTTTAGCAAACTTCAAGATGGGAATTGCAGGCTCTACGCTATGTCTCACTCAGTTGATTACCTTCATGGTAGATCTCTAAGTGTAGTCTCAATGTAACGGAATCTGCAAGGCATCCTCATTGGGGGCAAGGCGTTCCACAAGGATGTGCTGGGTCCACTGTTATGGAAATGTCTGCTTCAACGACCTTCTTCAATTCTCATCCCAGAATCAATGCATATGGCAGACGACTAGTACACTGACATTCACATATCCAAGGAGAAGACATGCCCAGGCTGCTCTAAGCTACATTCATTCCACCAAGCTGAGAGCTATATCAGCTGGGGGCAAATAGATGGCATGTAACATTTGCACCTGAAAAAAATGCAAATGTTGTTCGTCTCTAGGCACCTTGTTGGTTAATGCTGGCGCCAGTCATAGTAAGGATGGAATGGGACGATGTTGGCACCTGGAGAAGAAGTTTGATATCCTTGGGGGAATTTGACTCCAAACTAACATGAAGACCATGTTGTAAATCTTGCAAACAAGGCAGCAGGAAGCTTACAGCACTTCGCCGTATCTCGCATCTGCTGACAGTTGGGGTTTGCCAATCCTGTACGAGGCACAAGTACGCTCACACTTGAGTATGCTCACTTCTTGGTTGCCTTCCCCCCCTTCTCATCTGCGACTGCTTGACAGAGTAGAGAACAGAGCAAGAGTCTCATCTCTCGCCTGGACCCATCTGGATAGATCTGTCATTTCAGCAGAGCTTCAACATGGAGGGAATGTGGGTTGGCCTTTACTGTATGTACAAGGCCAATATTGTCAAAAATACCACACTTGGATCCTATCGAGGACAGCGTGAACAAGCTTTTATGCCACAAGACGGGCAGAAAGCAGCAACTTCACTTCGGCTGTACCCTTCTCCAGACATACTCCATCTGAGTCATTCATACCCAGGATGACTCGAGTATGGAAACACATTGTGCAGCATAATGATTGTCAACGAGATAAGTCAGTTGATCAAATGAAAATGCTGGGCCACAGGATGGCTCAACTTTCATCCTGTTCCCTACTTGTATGTTCATAACAAAATGCTTTCAAATTGGCTGAAGTAGGTAAAGTCTCTTAGCTTGCATAAAAGTTTAGGAATCCTTAAACTGGTAAATAGCTGTCAATAAAGCTAGGGATCCTTAATCGTGTCAAACTGTGTAAAAAAAAAACAACAAACCACAAAAAAAAAAAAAAAAAAAAAATGGATTTCGAAGAGTTTGAGGCTAACCCTGAGAGCCTATGCCATGTTTGAGGAATCCATGTGGAATTAGGAAAGGTCCTATGGGTTGGATGGTTATTGGGGAGGATGTGGAAGAGTTGGTGGAGGAGGCCAATGAAGAACTAAACCACTGATGAGTGCTATGATCATCATCAAACAGCAAGAGGCCACACCTGAGGAAACGTGCTTCGAGGAGGGTGACGGAGAGAAATTGAAGAAGTTGCCTACTTCAAGATTAAGGAAATTATGTTGCAAAGTGGCTGAAGTGCAAACCTGTATGGATGACATCACCTCAGACAGCTATTGCAAGCCGTGCTTGGTGACTATTACACTGACAATATGTGAAACCACTTTAGGAAAGTCATTAAAGGAACGAGAGGAACAGGCCCTCTATGGACCGCAGTTATGTTGTGCGTCCAGAGGCCAGTGACTCTCAACGGTGGTCTTGTGGCATTAAAACGGAAGGGAAAGTAACCCCGGAAAAGGACTTGCTACCTTCAAGTCTAATGGAGGGGGATTCCCCTTATAAATGCTAACACATCAACACACTCCCTCCTCCCTTCCCATCAATCATCACCAGATCTTCATTAAAGTAAGTGTCAATGTTTTCTTTCGTTTATTATTGTATATTTATTGTTATTGTTTGTTATTGTAATTCAGTATCTATTGCATTAAACTTATATATTTCTTGTGGTAAAAGTTTTTTTCATATCTTTTGGGTGTCTTGCACGGATTAATTTGATTTCCAGTATTTCTTATGGGTATAAATTGTTCGCTTTCCGATATTTTTGTTTACGATGAGCTCTCAGGAACAGATTAAGTATCGCGAACGGGGGTCCACTGTATTTTATTACTGCTCTGATAATAATACTTGTGACCTGTGTGGTAGCCAGCCGAGGGACAACATTATGTTTTCTCTCTCAGCCATCAGAGAAAACGTGTATGAATCTGCGTTTGCTCAGCACTCCCCCATGAATTATTCATTAACTTAGTACTTCTCCCTTCATTTATGATGGCATCTAAGGTAGGTTGTTAGAAACGGTATTAATTCAGTCAAACAAGTTATTCAACTGCTAATAAAATAGCTCACTTATGATCCACAGTGTAGTTAGCCGGTAGGGTGTAGCCCAGGTGGTCCTATTACACTACCGGCTACCTACAGGCTACCTACATTGGACTTCCTACAATTAAATAACTCACTCACTTGGCCCTCTTCCTACATTAAGACTACACATATTTTAAGTAAATAGTGAAGTGTAAACAGTAATGTGTATTTAATAACTCAGGGATGTTTTTAAATATCGTATATAAGTATGAAAAGGGGAACCAGAGCTACCTACACCTGACTTTCCTACAACTAAGCAATTACGCTCACCTCCTCTCCCTACATTAACTCTTTCCAAGGGTCCGGGCCAAATCTGGCATCATGCACCAGTGGTCCAAGAATTTAAAAAAAAAAAATTGTTATTTTTTCTATGAAATCGTAGCAAAATACTTTTTTGTGAAGGTACTAAAACATAAAAGTACAGAATTTACACAGGAAAATTGACGAAAAATTAATGCCTCTCGCGGAATTTTGATTGTGTCAGCGATATTTACGAATCGGCGATTTTGCCGACTTGACTCACCATTTTAGGCCATTAACATTATTCCATTCAACCAAATTCACCCTTAGCTATTTCACTATATTTCACTTCTATTCCTATCGATTGAGCATCAAGAAATCGCCAAAAATAACTGTTTCAACTCAAAATTAAAGGTGATCGGTAAATTTGTTTAACATTTGCCAATTAACACAAATTTCAAAATATTTCCAATTTCAAAATAGGATTCCAGAATAAACAATGTAGGCAATTCCTGGCACTGAAATCTAACATTTCCTCTACTTCCCATTAGTTATGTTTTTGAGGCTTTACAAATAACATACCATTTGAATTTTTTATTCACATAATGCGAATTTTTTATATTCACAAACCAAAAAATAGAAGATTTAACTGTTATGCAATACTGTAATAATTTGTATAAATATCATCACCATAATTTGTGAATGTATATTAGACCCACCCAGCTGACGTGTAATAGACGTCTGGGTTCGTTTGTTTACTCTTGATATCAGCAAAAATTTAACATTTCCGATACTTTGAAGCTCAGTTTCAAGCCATTTTCCAGTGCAAAACCAATCAAAATCATCTCTATTTTATCTGGTAAATATGTCTTCCATTCTATCAATGAGAAACCAAGATATCGCACAATACAACTATAAAAAAACATACAAAAAAAACACTGCAAAGTTGCTGTTTTAAAATCGAAAAATCATGATTTTTCAGTGTTTTTTTCTCTCATTATCACAGTGTGCTGCAGGATCTGTTTTATGTGGTTGCACACATACACATAGATGTATTCTCTCATATCTAAGCCCAAATGTATCCACTCACAGTTTTCATAGTGAGCTGAGCTCATGGGTAGCATACCGTTTGGACACTCACCGTAAAGCCGTAGATCTACGGGACGACCCTGAAAGGTTAAGATTACAAAACTTAAATAAGTAATGAATGTTACTCTGAATGTATTTTACTTTGTGTGTATTTTAATGCCTAGTTCAATTATTATTATTCTATTATCACACCTGGCCGATTCGCCACCAAGTCAGGGTGGCCCGAAAAAGAAAAACTCTTTCACCATCAATTCACGTCTCCACACTGTCTTGCCAGAAGGGTGCTTTCACTACCAGTTTTTTTAACTGGCAACTTAACACCCCCCTCCTTCAGATTGGCAGGCACAACTGTAACTTCCCATCTCCAGACCTCAAGTCCCGGCCTGCCGTTTCCCTGGAATCCCTTCATAAATGTTAACTTTGCTCACACATTTCTCCAACAGCACGTCAAGTATAAAAACCATTTGTCTCCATTCATCTCCTATCAAACACGCTCACGGCATGCCTGCTGGAAGTCCGCAACCCTCGCACAACGTAAAAACCTCCCTTTACACCCCCTCCCTCCAACCCTTCCTCAGGGCCAGACCCTACCCCCCCGCCATCCTTCCACTACAAGACGTACACCTCTTGAAAAGTCATTCTGTTTCGCTCGCATTCCTCTCATACTAGTCCGAACCCACCATCAACAACCCTTCCTCAGCCCTCTGGACACAGTTTTGGTAATCCCGCACCTCCTCCTAACTTCCAAACTACGAATTCTCTGCATTATATTCACACACACATTGCCCTCAGACACGACTCTCCACTGCCTCCAGCCTTCTCCTCGCTGCAACATTTAACACCCACGCTTCAACCCATATAAGAGCGTTGGGAAAAAATATACTCCAACATTCCCCCCTTTGCCTCCAAGGACAAAGTTCTTTGTCTCCACAGACCCCCAAGTGCACCACTCACCTTTTTCCCTCTCAATTCTATGATTTTACCTCATCTTTCTAACCCCTCCGCTGACACGTCCCCTCCCAAATATCTAATACTTCACCTCCCCCATACTCCCCCCCTCCAATCTGAATTTAATCTTTCATCACCTAATCTTTTTGTTACCTCATAAAACCCTTTCTCTTTCCGTATTTACCTTTAATTTTTTTCTTTTCACACCCTAAACCCAAAACCCACCAATCTGCAACTTCTCTTTAGAATCTCCCAAGAGCCAGGTCATCAGCAAAGAGCAGCGTGACAACTCCCACTTTGTGTGTGATTCTTTATCTTTAACTCCACCCTCTTGCCCAAGACCCTCCCCATTTACTTCTTTACAACCCCCCTAAAATAATTAAAAACACGTGACATCACACATCCCTTGTCTAAGGCCTACTTTTACTGGGAAAAATTTCCCTCTTTCCTACATACTCTAACTTGAGCCTCACTATCCTCGTAAAAACTCTTCACTGCTTTCAGTAACCTACCTCCTACACCATACACTTGCAACATCTGCCACATTGCCCCCCTATCCACCCTGTCATAACGCCTTTTCCAAATCCATAAATGCCACAAAGACCTCTTTAGCCTTATCTAAATACTGTTCACTTTATGTTTCACTGTAAACAACCTGGTCCACACACACCCCTACCTTTCCTAAAGCCTCCTTGTTCATCTGCTATCCTATTCTCCGTCTTACTCTTAATTCTTCAATTATAACTCTACCATACACTTTACCAGGTACACTCAACGACTTATCCCCCTATAATTTTTGCACTCTCTTTTGTCCCCTTTGCCTTATACAAAGGAACTATGCATGCTCTCTGCCAATCCCTAGGTACCTTACCCTCTTCCATACATTTATTAAATAATTGCACCAACCACTCCAAAACTATATCCCCACCTGCTTTTAACATTTCTATCTTTATCCATCAATCCCGGCTGCCTTACCCCCTTTCATTTTACCTACTGCCTCACGAACTTCCCCCACACTCACAACTGGCTCTTCCTCACTCCTACAAGATGTTATTCTCCTTGCCCTATACACGAAATCACAGCTTCCCTATCTTCATCAACATTTAACAATTCCTCAAAATATTCCCTCCATCTTCCCAATACCTCTAACTCTCCATTTAATAACTCTCCTCTCCTATTTTTAACTGACAAATCCATTTGTTCTCTAGGCTTTCTTAACTTGTTAATCTCACTCCAAAACTTTTTCTTATTTTCAACAAAATTTGTTGATAACATCTCACCCACTCTCTCATTTGCTCTCTTTTTACATTGCTTCACCACTCTCTTAACTTCTCTCTTTTTCTCCATATACTCTTCCCTCCTTGCATCACTTCTACTTTGTAAAAACTTCTCATATGCTAACTTTTTCTCCCTTACTACTCTCTTTACATCATCATTCCACCAATCGCTCCTCTTCCCTCCTGCACCCACTTTCCTGCAACCACAAACTTCCGCTGAACACTCCAACACTACATTTTTAAACCTGCCCCATACCTCTTCGACCCCATTGCCTATGCTCTCATTAGCCCATCTATCCTCTAATAGCTGTTCTATTACTAACTTAATATAATTTAGTGTAAACTTGTTGTCTGGCATATATAGTATATGCATTTATAAATGGAAAAAATGGTGTTCCGCTTTCCGGCGATGTTTGCTTTCCAGCGATAGCCTGGAACCTAACCCGCCGCATAAGTGGGGCCCTACTGTAGATACTGGTGTATTCCACTAAGATAAGATTTTATGTAATTGAGAGTGTCCATTGACTCCATAATGCTTTTTTG
>NC_069417.1:63285826-63345045 GCF_026875155.1 Cherax quadricarinatus | reverse complement strand
TAAAACCCCCAAAAACAAAAACACGGGGAAAGTTCGTTTAACCGAAAATCACGTCTCATTTTTTCCTCTCATTATACACAGTGTGCTGAGATTTGTTTTATGTGGTGCACACAACAACATAAGTATCTCTCATATCGGGCCCAATTTACCACTCACAGTTTATCAAGTGAGCTGAGCTCATGGAGTAGATCTACAGATTGGACCCTAAACGAAAGCCGTAGATCTACAGGACAGACCCTGAAAGGGTTAAGGACCCCAATGGAAATAAGTAGACAGTCCTCGATGATGCACTGGCTTTCTTGGGTTATCCTAGAGTGGCTAACCATCTGGGTTAATTGTTCCTCGTAATTGTTTCCCATTAACCACACCAACAACACAACTCTCCACATCTTTGAGTAGTACACTGATGGTAGTGCAGAAGCAGCTACTGGTGCAGCAAAACCTGCCTGTGGTACAGCACAGCTGACTTTGGTGCAGCAGCAGCTGACCGTGTTCAGCAGCAGCTGACTCTGGTTCAGCAACAGCGGACTTTGGTGCAGCAGCAGCTGACTGTGGTGCAGCAGCAGCTCACCGTGGTTCAGCAACAGCTGACTTTGGTGTAGCAACAGCTGACTGTGGTGCAGCAACAGCTGACTGTGGTGCAGCAGCAGCTGACTGTGTTATAGCAACAGCTGACCATGGTGCAGCAACAGCTGACTGGTTCAGCAACAGATGATGGTGGTGCAGCAGCAGCTGACCGTGGTACGATAGTATTTCGATAGTATTTCTCACCCTTTTTCCCACAGGGTTGGCACTAGAAGTTTTCTTTGGGCCTATGGTGGCTTATTTAGCAGTTACAAGCACTAAAAACCATGGAATAATATGAAATGTATCGAATGTATGCATGCAACCGGCCACCCTGGCTTGTTAACAATGACGGCAGGGCAGCTGAGGTGCTCAGGCTGGATGGACAGGTTTGGAATGAATCATGTTAGTCAGAAACAGCTGATGGTGGTGCAGCAGCAGCTGACCATGGTGCAGCAGCAGCTCACCGTGGTTCAGCAACAGCTGACTGTGGTGTAGCAGCAGCTGACCATGGTGCAGCAATATCTGACGGTGGTGCAGCAGCAGCTGACTGTGGTTCAGCAACAGCTGACTGGTGCAGCAACAGCTGACTCTGGTGCAGCAACAGCTGACGGTGGTGCAGCAGCAGCTGACAGTGGTACGATAGTCCATATTTCACACCCATTTTTACCACAGGGTTGGCACTAGAAGTTTTCTTTCGGCTCATGGTGGTTTATTTAGCAATTACAAGCACTATAAACAATGGAATAATACAAAATGTATCGAATGTATGCATGCAATCGGCCACCCTGGCTTGTAAACAATGATGGCAGGGCAGTTGAGGCGCTCAGACTGGACGGACAGGTTTGGGAGGAATCATGTTGGGCAAGTTTTTTATCATGAGGCGAGGCAAAAGTTTTGTGTTCAGATGCTTTGTGTGGCGGAATTAACATTATGCAATGCGTTCGTTAGGCGGGGGTCCACTGTACTATATACAGCAACTGAAAAAAAAAGAATATTCTCTGGGGTTCTTCATAGACCTACGGAAAGCATTTGATACAGTAGACCACAATATCTTTCACCTAAAACTAGAGCATTTTGGAGTCAGAGGACACTCTCAATTACATAAAATCTTATCTTAGTGGAATACACCAGTATCTACAGTAGGGCCCCACTTATGCGGCGGGTTAGGTTCCAGGCTATCGCTGGAAAGCAAACATCGCCGGAAAGTGGAACACCATTTTTTCCATTTATAAATGCATATACTATATATGCCAGACAACAAGTTTACACTAAATTATATTAAGTTAGTAATAGAACTAGGCATTAAAAACACACAAAGTAAAATACATTCAGAGTACATTCATTACTTATCTTAAAGTATTTGTAATCTTAACCCTTTCAGGGTCCGTCCCATAGATCTACGGCTTTATGGTGAGTGTCCAAACCGTAGATCTACGCCATGAGCTCAGCTCACTCTGAAAACTGTGAGTGGTACATTTGGGCCTAGATATGAGAGAATACATCTATGTGGTATGTGTGCACCACATAAAACAGATCCTGCAGCACACTGTGTATAATGAGAGAAAAAAACTGAAATCATGATTTTTCGATTAAAACAGCAACTTTGCAGTGTTTTTTCGTATGTTTTTTATAGTTGTATTTGCGATATCTTGGTCTCATTTGATAGAATGGAAGACATATTACAGAAATAGAGATGATTTTGATTGGTTTTAGCACTGGAAATGGCTTGAAACTGAGCTCAAAGTTGCGGAAATGTTAAATTTTTGCCGATATTCAAGAGTAAACAAACGACCTCACACGTCGAATACACGTCAGCTGGTGGGCCCTAATATACATTCACAAATAGGTGATGATATTTATACAATTATTACAGTATTGCATAACAGTAAATCTTCTATTTTTTGGTGTGAATAAAAATTCATTATGTGAATAAAAAATCAAAATGGAATTTATTTGTAAAGCCTCAAAACATAACTAATGAACAGAGAAAGTTAGTTTAGTGCCAGGAATGCCTACATTGTTTATTCTGGACCCTATTTTGAAATTGGAATATTTTGAACTTTGTGTTAAATTGGCCAAATTATAAATTCCGATCACTTATTTTGTAGTTGAAAACAGTTGACTGGCGATTTCTTGTGCTCAATCGATAGAATAGAAGTATACAAAGTGAAATAGCTAAAAATTTTGGGTTGATTGGAATAATGTAATTGGCCTAAAATGGGAGTCAAAGTCGGCAAAATCGCCGATTCGTAAATATCGCTGACACATCAAAATTCGCGAGAGCATAATTTCGTCAATTTTCCACCAAATTTCGTACTTTTTGTTTTATTACCTTCACAAAAAGATTCTCTACGATTTCATAAGAAAAAATAACAAATTTTTTTTTTTGAAAATTCTTGGACACTGGTGCGTGACTCCAGATTTGGGCCTTGGACCCTGAAAGGGTTAATGTAGGGAGAGAGGTGAGTAATGCTTATTTGTAGGAAGTCAGGTGTAGGTAGCTTTGGCTCCCCTTTTCATACTTAATATACGATATTTAAAACATCCCTGAGTTAAAATACACATACTGTACACTCACTATTTACCTTAAAATATGTGTAGTCTTAATGTAGGAAGAGGGGTGAGTAGTATTTATTTGTAGGAAGTCAATGTAGGTAGCCTGTAGGTAGCCGGTAGGTATAGCCCACCTGGGCTACACCTACCAGCTACCTACACTGTGGCCAAGAGCTATATTATTAGCATTGACATAACTTGTTGACTGAATTTAATCGTTTCTAACAACTACCTTTAGATGCCATCATAAATGAAGGGAGAAGTAATGAATAATTCATGGGGGAGTGGCTGAACCAAACGCAGATTCATACACGTTTTCTCTGATGGCTGAGCAGAGAAAACATTTATTTATTTATTTATTTATTTATTTCCAATTTGAGCACACATACAGAGGTACAAAAAAATACAGATAAGAGCAGCATGCCAAAGCCACTTATACTATGCATAGCATTACGGGCTGGCTTAAAATTAACTTAAGATTAACTAAGCAATGATGAAATCAATGATAAAACATTAATGTAAACAGATTACTATAAAGCACAAGTAATGCATAATGTTGTCCCTCCGGCTGGCTACCACACAGGTCCACAAGTATTATTATCAGAGCACGTATAAAATACAGTGGACCCCCGGTTCGCGATACTAATCTGTTCCTGAGAGCTCATCGTAAACCAAAAATATCGGAAAGCGAATCAATTTTCCCCATAAGAAATAATGGAAATCAAATTAATCCGTGCAAGACACTCAAAAGTATGAAAAAAAACTTTTACCACATGAAATATTAAGTTTAATGCAATAGAATACTAATTACAATAACAACAATAACAATAATAACGAAAGAATAATTAACACTTACCTTTAATGAAGATCTGGTGATGATTGATGGGATGGGAGGAGGGAGAGTGTGGATGGTGTTAGCATTTAGAAGGGGAATCCCCCTCCATTAGGACTTGAGGTAGCAAGTCCTTTTCCGGGGTTACTTCCCTTCTTTTAATGCCACTAGGACCAGGTTGAGAGTCACTGGACCTCTGTCGCACAACATATCTGTCCATAGAGGCCTGTACCTCTCGTTCCTTTATGACTTTCCTAAAGTGGTTCACAACATTGTTAGTGTAATAGTCACCAGCACGGCTTGCAATAGCTGTCTGAGGGTGATTTTCATCCATAAAGGTTTGCACTTCAAGCCACTTTGCACATATTTCCTTAATCTTTGAAGTAGGCAACTCCTTCAATTTCTCTCTCCCCTCCTCCGAAGCAGTTTCCTCAGGTGTGGCCTCTTGCTGTTGATGATGATCTAGCAGCTCATGAGTGGTTAGTTCTTCATTGTCCTCCTCCACCAACTCTTCCACATCCTCCCCACTAACCTCCAACCCCAAGGACTTCCCTAATGCCACAATGGATTCCTCAACTGGCATAGGCTTCTCAGGGTTAGCCTCAAACTCTTCGAAATCCCTTTTGTCTACACATTCTGGCCACAGTCTTTTCCAGGCAGAGTTCAAGGTTCTCTTAGTCACTCCCTCCCTAGCCTTACCTTTAAGTTTTACACAGTTGAGGATGGTAAAGTGATCCTTCCAAAACTCCTTTAGAGTCAATTGAGTTTCTGTGGTCACTTCAACGCACCTTTCAAACATAGCTTTTCTGTACAGTTTCTTGAAGTTGGAAATGACCTTCTGGTCCATGGGCTGCAGGAGAGGAGTGATATTAGGAGGCAAAAAGTTGACCTTAATGAAACTCATGTCCCCAGAAAGTCGCTCTGCCAAGTCTGTAGGATGACCAGGGGCATTGTCTAATACCAGGAGGCACTTAAGGTCTAATTCCTTTTCAATTAGGTAATTTTTCACATTGGGGGCAAATGCATGGTGTAACCAGTCATAGAAAAAGTCCCTAGTGACCCATGCCTTACTGTTTGCCCTCCACAGCACACATAAATTAGCCTTGAGGATAATCTTTTGCCTGAATGCTCTGGGAGTTTCAGAGTGATACTCCAATTAAGGCTTCACTTTGCAATCACCACTAGCATTAGAACACATCAACAGAGTAAGCCTGTCTTTCATAGGCTTATGTCCTGGGAGTGCCTTTTCCTCCTGAGTAATGTAGGTCCTGCTTGGTAATTTCTTCCAAAACAGGCCTTTTTCGTCACAATTAAACACTTGTTCAGGTTTCAATCCTTCATCCTCTATGTACTCCTTGAATTCATGCACATATTTTTCAGCTGCTTTGTGGTCTGAACTGGCAGCCTCACCATGCCTACTCACACTATGTATACCACTACGATTCTTAAACCTTTCAAACCAGCCTTTGCTGGCCTTAAATTCACTCACATCACCACTAGTTGCAGACAATTTTTTTACCAAATCGTCATGCAACTGCCTAGCCTTTTCACAAATGATTGCTTGAGAGATGCTATCTCCTGCTATCTGTTTTTCATTTATCCACACCAATAACAGTCTCTCAACATTTTCTAATACTTGCGGTCGCTGTTTCGTAATTACAGTTGCACCTTTTGCAAGAACAGCTTCCTTGATTGCCGTTTTCCTGGTCACTATAGTAGAGATGGTTGATTGGGGTTTACTATAAAACCTGACCAGCTCCGACACACGCACTCCACTTTTGTACTTGCAATTATCTCTTTTCATTTCAACAGTCATTAGCACCCTTGGTCTTGAAGGGTTGGCACTGGGAGCTTTCTTGGGGCCCCCTGGTGACTTATTTTGCAAAAACAGGCACCAAAAACAGTGATAATATGGATAATATGGAATGTATTGAATGTATCCTTAGATGCGCGCACACTTGCTGGCTTGTAAACACTGGCACACACGGGGCAGTTCAGGCCACACATGGACACGTCTCGTACGAACCACATCGCATACCAGGGTTTTTTTATCGGCAAGCGAGGCAAATTTTCTGCGATGTAATGCATCGGTTACCGGATTTATAGGATACCAATAGCATCGCGAACCGGGGGTCCACTGTATGCAGTAAATGCCAGACAACAAGTTTACGCTAACTTACATTGTTAGCAATAAAATCAGGCGAAAAAAAAAAATAAAAGGTAAGATACACGCAGAGTACACTTATTACTTACCTTAAAATATTAATATAAATGTGTGAGAGCTAAGTGGCAGGGTGTTTTTTGAATAAAATCAGAATGGCACACTATCATCCTCTAACTTGGCACTTAAAGCAAGAGGCTTACGACTCCTCTTTTTCTAGCAGCTAAGCTTAGACGCCATCGTCAGTGAGAGCCAACTAGTTAACGAAAGAGTAAACAAGAGAGAGAACGAGATACAGAGTTCAGACAATGTAAGAACACAAACTGAACAGGTAGTGGGTGATCTCTTTGGCAGGTGAAATAATTCAAATTCAAATTCAAATTCAAAGTTTATTCTCTATAAGGATTGCAATGCTGAGTTTACAGAATTTGGTTATTGTGTGGTTTACATGTAGTAAAGAACGAATTACAGAGGGTGCCACTAGAACACCTAGCATGGCTAGGCATTTCGGGCAGACTTAGATTAATTCTTAAATTTAAAATATTACAAATTTTGAGGTAAGTTGGTATTATCGCTAAGTGACTAAATACTAGTTTGTGAGTTTAGCAATGTGAATGCTTTTTTTTTGGGGCACAATACATAGTTTCAGTATTGGAGTACACAGGCCAACTTATGACTAGTTAGGATTCATTATTTTTAGATTGAGATGATATTTCTGTTTATGGTCAAATGGTGATGAGTGTAAGTGAGAACCACCAGGTGGTATTCATGTAATTAGTTAAGGGGTGATCAGGGAGATAAGATGTTTTCTAATGGTAGTTTTGAAGGTGATGAATGTGTCTGCAGTTCTAGAGTTTTCAGGTAGGGTTTTCCAGATTTTAGGGCCTTTGACATACATTGAATTTTTGTAAAGGTTTAGTCGGACACAGGGAATGTCATAGAGATGTTTGTGTCTGGTGTTATGCCTGTGGGTTCTGTTACAACTATCAAGAAAGCGTTTTAGGTCAAGGTTAATATTGGAATTTAACGCCCTGTAGATGTAGATTGCACAGTAGTAAGTGTGGATGTACTGAACAGGGAGTAAGTTTAGATCTATGAAGAGTGGGGGGGTGTGTTGCCAGGGATAGGATTTAGTGATTATTCTTACTGCGGGGAGTTTCGGTGTGGGGAAATAAATGGGATTAAATCTGGAGTATCTGAGAGAGTTAGAGCAAAAGAAGGGGTAGCAGTAATGTTGAATGATCAGTTATGGAAGGAGAAAAGAGAATATGAATGTGTAAATTCAAAAATTATGTGGATTAAAGTAAAGGTTGGATGCGAGAAGTGGGTCATAATAAGCGTGTATGCACCTGGAGAAGAGAGGAATGCAGAGGAGAGAGAGAGATTTTGGGAGATTTAAGTGAATGTATAGGACCCTTTTGAACCAAGTGAGAGAGTAATTGTGGTGGGGGACCTAAATGCTAAAGTAGAGAGGGTTGGTAGGTAAGTTTGGGGTGCCAGGTGTAAATGATAAGGGGAGCCCTTTGATTGAACTTTGTATAGAAAGGGGTTTATTATAGGTAATACATTTTTTTAAGAAAAAGGGGATAAATAAGTAACAAGATATGATTAGGGTGAAATGACAGTAGTTTGTTGGATTATGTTTTGGGTAATAAAAGACTTTGAGTAACTTCAGGATGTACATGTTTATAGAGGGGCCACAATAAAACAGATCATTTTCTAGTTGTAGCTAAAACTGAGAGATGGGATACAAGGAAAATAGAAGAAACAGGGAAGAAGGGGTAAGGGTTTTATAAACTAAAAGAGGGGGCAGTTGGGGTTTAAGATATAAACAGCTATTGGGGGATAGATGGCTAATGAAGCATAGGCAATGGGGTCAAGAGGTATGGGGTAGGTTTAAAAATGTAGTGTTAGAGTGTTCAGCAGAAGTTTGTGGTTACAGGAAAGTGGGTGCGGGAGGGAAGAGGAGCACGGGTTTGGAATGATGATGTGAAGAGAGTATAAGGGAGAAAAAGAAAGCATATGAGAAGTTTTTACAAAGTAGAATGATGAAAGGGAGGGAAGAGTATATGGAGAAAAAGAGAGAGGTTAAGAGAGTGTGAACAATGTAAAAAGAGAGCAAATGAAGAGTGGGTGAGATGTTATCAACAAATTTTGTTGAAAATAAGAAAAAGTTTTGGAGTGAGATTAACAAGTTAAGAAAGCCTAGAGAACAATGGATTTGTCAGTAAAAATAGGAGAGGAGAGTTATTAAATGAGAAGTTAGAGTATTGGGAAGATGAGGGAATATTTTGAGGAATTGTTAAATGTTTTATGAAGATAGGGAAGCTGTGATTTCATGTATAGGGGAAGGGGGAACAACATCTTGTAGGAGTGAGGAAGACCAGTTTGTGAGTGTGGGGGGAAATTCGTAGGCAGTAGGTAAAATGAAAGGGGGTAAGGCAGCCGGGGTTGATGGAATGAAGATAGAAAGTTAAAAGCAGGGGGGGATATAGTTTTGGAGTGGTTGGTGCAAATTATTTAATAACTGTATGGAAGAGGGTAAGGTACCTAGGATTGGCAGAGAGCATGCATAGTTTCCCTTTGTATAAAGGCAAATGGGATAAAAGAGAGTGCAAAAATTATAGGGGGATAAATCGGTGGAGTATACCTGGCAAAGTGTATGGTAGAGTTATTATTGAAAGAATTAAGAGTAAGACGGAGAATAGGATAGCAGATGAACAAAGAGGCTTTAGGAAAGGTAGGGGATGTGTGGACCAGGTGTTTACAGTGAAATATATAAGTGAACAGTATTTAGATGAGGCTAAAGAGGTCTTTGTGGCATTTATGGATTTGGAAAAGGCGTATGACAGGGTGGATAGGGGGGCAATGTGGCAGATGTTGCAGGTGTGTGGTGTAGGAGGTAGGTTACTGAAAGCAGTGAAGAGTTTTTACGAGGATAGTGAGGCTCAAGTTAGAGTATGTAGGAAAGAGTTTTTAGTTTAATATGTTTATTATGCACCCCATACCCATCCTGTGGGCGGTAGTCAAAAGATTACAGAGGTACATAATGGGTCCAGGGACTGGGCCTCAAAGTTTTGATAGCTGAGCAAGTTACAGAGGTAATGAATTCACAATTTACAAAGGTAATGAACTCACAATTTACAAAGGTAATGAACTCCAGGTAGGTCTAGTCACAATCATGACAAGTTACAAAGGTATTTACAGATTACAGAGGTACACAATGGGTCCAGGGACCGGGCTCCAAAGTTTTGATGGCTGAACTAGGTACAAGGTAATGAACTCACAAGTTACAAAGGTAATGAACTCACAAGTTACAAAGGTAATTTAATACTGTAAGAATGGTTACTTAGGTTTATACATGGCTGCAATCATGAACAAATTTTAGAGTAATGAGCAATTCACACTTCCACACCCGGTCACAACTGTAGTGAGTTATTGGTGCAAATGTTGATTGCTGAGTCTCTCTCTCTCACACACACACACACACACACACATACAAATTCCCTACACACACACACATAAACAACACACACACATACACACACACACACACATACACAAACTCATACACACACATGCACACACACTCATAAACACACACACACCTCATACACACACACACACACTCATACACACACACACACATCACACACACTCACACACACACACACACACACACACACACACACACACACACACACACACACACACACACACACACACACACACACACTCATACACATACACACAAACACACACACACACCACACACACACACACACACACACACAACACACAAAACACACACAACACACACACACACACACACACACACACACACACCACACACACATGCACATATGCGGTAATGCTTTATTTAAGCTAGCAAAGTCAGGGGATTTCTCCAGAATGGTCTGTAATATACCACTGTGGATAAAAAACTTAGCCATTTCTTGAACACTTCTGAGTGAGTTGTTTCTAAAATTTATTAATTTTATCGCACTCCAGTACATAATGACGCAGGGTGTGACAATAATCCATCTGGCAAAGTTTACATTTCGTTTAGTCTACATCTGGTGGTGGTGATTTAACCTGCCAAAGATACTTGTAACCCAGCCGGAGCCGGGCGGTAGTGACATCCAAGAGTCTGCTTATTTTGTTGGATGCACCATAGACATGTGGCTCCTCCTGCATGATAGAATGATGATAGATGGACTCACTGTGTCAACTCCCTGAGCCTTAAGTCCATAAAATTCAGCTGAAGTTCTTTTCGTATTATTGTTCTCAAACTACTAGGGAAATTATTTCTCAGTAAAAGTAGGCCTTAGACAAGGATGTGTGATGTCATCATAGTTGTTTAATATATTTATAGATGGGGGTTTTAAGAGAAGTAAATGCGAGGGTCTTGGCAAGAGGCGTGGGGTTAAAAGATAAAGAATCACACATAAAGTGGGATTGTCACGTTGCTCTTTGCTGAACACGTGCTTTTGGGGAATTCTGAAGAAAGTTGCGAGATTGGGGGGATAATTTGGTAGGGTGTGCAAAAGAAAAAATTGAAAGTAAATCAGAAAGAGTAAGGTTAGGGATAACAAAAAGATTAGGTGATGAAAGATTGGATATAAATTTGGAGGGAGAGAGTAGGGAGGGGGGAAAGTATTCAATATTTGGGAGGGGAGGGTCACGGGGGGTCATGAAAGATAGGTGAACATAAAAAAGGATGGGGGGAAAAGGGGATGGTGCACTTAGGGGGCTGGGAAAAAAAGAACTTTGCCTTGGAGGCAAAAGGGGAATGTATGAGAGTAATTTTACCAACCCTTATTGGGTGGAACATGGTGATGAATGTTGCAAAACGAGAGAAAGGTGCAGGCAGTGGAGATGTCATTCGAGAGCATTTGGTTGAAATAAGCAGAGAATTTGTAGTTTGGAAAATTAGGAGGGGGTGGGGGATTACCAAACTGTTTTCCCCGAGGGTGAGGAAGGGTTGTTGAGGGGGGTTCGGGCATGTGGAAGAAGGAGCGAAAAAGAAAAACTTCAAGAGTGTACAGTCTGTATGGAAGGAAGGCGGGATAGGGGTCGGCCTAGGAAAAGGGTTGAGGAGGGGGTAAAGGAGGTTTTGTTGAGGGCTTGGACTTCCGAGGCTTTCGTGAGCGTGTTTTATAGGGGTGAATGGGACAAAGGTTTTTAATACTTATGTGCTGTTTTGGGGGTGAGCAAAGTAACATTTATGAAGGGGGGTTTAGGAAAAACCCGGGAGGCCGGGCTTGAGTCCCCGGAGGGGAAGACAGTGCCTGCACTCTAAGGAGGGGGGTTAAGTTGCGTTTAAAAACTGTAGTGTAAAGACCCTTCTGGCAAGACAGTGATGGAGTGAAAAGAGGGAAAGTTTTTCTTTTTCGGGCCACCCTGCCTTGGTGGGAATCGGCCAGTTGATAAAAAAAAAAATAAAAATCTTACTGCGGCTTTTGTTGCACATTAACCCGTAAATGGTCCAAACGTATATATACATTTTTACCGCTAGTGCCCCAAATGTATATACAGGTCTCCCTCAACATTCGCGAGGGTTAGGGGATCAAGAGCCTCGCGAATTTAAAAAAAACCGTGAATGTTTGGTGCCCCAATATATTGTACGGAAATATAATACAATACTGCTTAACTTGTTGAACCATGAACAATCATAAAATACATGAAAACGTCGTAAATTGTACTAAATATATACAGTGGACCCCCGCATAGCGACCTTAATCCGTGCAAGAGGGCTGGTTGTTATGTGAAATGTTCGGTAATGCGAATGAATTTTCCCCAAAGAAATAATGGAAATCAAATTAATCCGTGCAAGACACCCAAAAGTATGAAAAAAAAATTTTTTCCCACATGAAATATACATTTTCCTACACACAAAGAGAAGGAACATGCACAATAGTAGAGTAGTACATGCACAATATATATTGTGCATGTACTACTCTACAAATGAAGAAAAAAATGACACTTACCTTTATTGAAGATGCAGCAATGACTGATGAGACACTGTGTCCGGGGAAATCCCTTTTCCTCCTGAGTACTGTAGGTCCTGTTAGGTATTTTCTTCCAGAACATGCCTTATCACACTGTGTATGCCACAACGATTCTTAAATCTCTAAAACCAAACCCTTTTGCTGGCTCTAAATTCACCATATGAGCACTAGTTCCAGGCATTTTCCCTGTTCCCCGGGGTGTTAGTCGACTGGTGTGGGTTGCACCCCTGGGAGACAAATTAAGGACCCCAATGGAAATAAGTTAGACAGTCTTCGATGACACTGACTTTTTTGGGGTTTTCCTGGGTGGCAAATCCCCCTGGGGTTTAAATTTTTTCTTGGTATTCTCAATAAGCCACACCAACAACGGTCTACAGCGCAGCAGCAGCTGACGGTGGTAAAAGCAGCAACAGACGATGCTACAGCGGCAACAGACGATGCTCCAGCAGCAAGCAGACGATGCTACACAGCACACAGTTGACTGGTACAGCAGCATCAGAAACGATGCTAACAAGCAGCAACAGACGATGCTACAGCAGCAGCAGACGATGCTACAAACAGCAAAATGACGATGTTACAGCAGCAGCAGACGATGCTACAGCAGCAGCAGCAGCAGACGATGCTACAGCAGCAGCAGCAGCTGACGGTGGTACAGCAGCAACAGACGATGCCAAAAGCAGCAACAGACGATGCTACAGCAGCAGTAGACGATGCTACAGCAGCAACTGATGATGTTACAGCAGCAGCAAAACGATCTACAGTCAGCAGCAGCAGCAGACGATGCTACGCAGCAGCAGCAGCTGACGGTGGTACAGCAGCAACAGACGATGCTACAGCAGCAACAGACATGCTACAGCAGCAGCAATGGTACTACAGCAGCAGCAGCAGCTGACGGTGGTACAGCAGCAGCAAACTGACAGTGCAGCAGCAGCTGACAGTGCAGCAGCAGCTGACGGTGGTACAGCAGCAGCTGTACCACCAATAGTAGCGATGGTTGATTGGGGTTTATTATACAACCTGGCCAGCTCGGAGACACGCACTCCACTTTCATACTTATCAATGATCTTTTTTCTTCATCTCCATAGTAATTCTCACCCTTATTGCTGTAAGGTTGGCACTAGAAGCTTTTTTGGGGCCCATGGTCACTTATTTTCCAGAAAAAAATCACCAAAAACACTGTAATAATACGAAATGTTCCGATTGTATGCTTGGATGTTACCGCGGAGGCTGGCTGGTAAACAATGCCACCAGCGGAACATGTGAGCGTGGCTCAGGCCGCACATTGGACGCGTCTCGGACGAAGGGCGGTGAGCGGGTTTTTGGGCGGTAGCGAGGCAAAATTTTTGCGATCAAAGCCCCCGGGTATGCGGATTGTACGGTATGCGATGCGTCCGGTATGCGGGGGTCCACTGTACATGTTATGCTTTAATAACATGTATGTTATTAAATACCACAGACTCCACCACTGCCTCCACCAGTGCCTCCACCAATTCCTCCACCACTTCCTCAACCACTTCCTCAACCACTGCGAGTCCCTACTACCCTCCCTCCGACCCCCACAACTGGTAGCCAGTTTCTCCCTCCACTCAGTGTGGTGAGTGTTTTGTTTGTTCATTATTTACTATTAAACTACAGTGTAAATAATGTAAACCCATTCATGACTGCATATTGGAATGGCTATTCGGAAAGGTATTAGACGGTGACATCATGTGTTTACTCTTGAACACAGCAAAGAATCGAACATTTCTGCTACTGCTAATAATAACAATAGTAATAATAATAATAATAATAAATACGATATAATTGAAGAAGGAAATTGTACAAAAATACAAGGGAGTGGTTGACACATAGTCAGTGTGGCTTTGTTTATGCTGGAGTGAGTATTATTCTCCTGCTCTTCCAAACATTTCACAATAATTCAGCGGTTGAGGCAGTGGGTGAGGCAGTGGGTGAGGCAGTGGTTGAGGCAGTGGTTGAGGCAGCGGTTTGGCAGCGGTTGAGGCAGTGGTAGAGGCAATAGTAGAGGCAGCAGTTGAGGCAGTGGTATTTAATAAAATATATGTTATAAATAATAATAGTACATATTACAGTGGACCCCCGCATAGCGAACGCCTTGCATAGCGAACAATCCGCATAGCGGACGCTTTGTTCGCTAAAATTTTGCCCCGCATAGTGGACAAAAACCCGCTCTGCGGCCTTCGTCCGAGACGCGTCCAATGTGCGCCCTCAGCCAGCCTCACATGTGCCGCCTGTGCCATTGTTTACCAGCCAGCCTCCGCGGTAACATTCAAGCATACACTCGGAATATTTCGTATTATTACAGTGTTTTCGGTGCTGTTTCTGGAAAATAAGTGACCATGGGCCCCAAGAAAGCTTCTAGTTCCAACCCTACAGCAATAAGGGTTTAGGATTCCTATTGAAATAAAGAAAGAGATCATTGATAATATGAAAGTGGAGTACGTATCACCGACCTGGTCAGGTTTGTACAAGAAACCAAAATCAACCATCTCTTCTATTGTGGGCAAGAAACGCAATCAAGGAAGCTGTTTTTTGCCAAAGGTTTAACTGTGTTTTCGAAACAAAGATCGCAAGTGATGGAAGATGTTGAGAGACTCTTATTGGTGTGGATAAATGAAAAACAGCTAGCAGGAGATAGCGTCTCTCAAGCGATCATATGTGAAAAGGCTAGGAAGTTGCATGACGATTTAATTAAAAAAATGCCTGCAACTAGTGATGATGTGAGTGAATTTAAGGCCAGCAAAGGTTGGTTTTGAGAGATTTAAGAAGTGTAGTGGCATCCATAGTGTGATACGGCATGGTGAGGCTGCCAGTTCGGACCACAAAGCGGCTGAAAAATATGTGCATGAATTCAAGGAGTACATAGAAACTGAAGGACTGAAACCTGAACAAGTGTTTAATTGTGATGAAACAGGCCTGTTCTGGAAGAAAATGCCAAGCAGGACCTACATTACTCAGGAGGAAAAGGCACTCCCAGGACATAAGCCTATGAAAGACAGGCTTACTTGTTGATGTGTGCCAATGCTAGTGGTGATTGCAAAGTTAAGCCTTTATTAGTGTATCACTCTGAAACTCCCAGACCGTTCAGGCAAAAGAATGTCCTCAAGGATAATTTGTGTGTGCTGTGGAGGCAAACAGTAAGCATGGGTTACACTAGGGAATTTTTCTATAACTGGTTACAACCATGCATTTGCCCCAATGTGAAAGATTACCTAACTGAAAAGAAATTAGACCTTAAGTGCCTCCTGGTGTTAGACAATGCCCCTGGTCATCCTACAGACGTGGCAGAGCGACTTTATGGGGACATGAGCTTCATTAAGGTGAAGTTTTTGCCTCCTAATACCACTCCTCTCCTGCAGCCCATGGACCAGCAGGTCATTTCCAACTTCAAGAAACTGTACACAAAAGCTCTGTTTCAAAAGTGCTTTGAAGTGACCACAGACACTCGATTGACTCTAAAAGAGTTTTGGAAGGATCACTTTAATATCCTCAATTGTGTAAACCTTATAGGTAAGGCTTGGGAGGGAGTGACTAAGAGAACCTTGAACTCTGCTTGGAGGAAACTGTGGCCAGAATGTGTAGACAAAAAGGGATTTTTCAAGGGTGTTGAGGCTAACCTGAGAGGAGTAACCAGTTTGAGGAATCTTGTGAATTGGGGAAGTCCCTTGGGGTTGGAGGATAGTGGGAGGATGTGGAAGAGTTGGTGAAGGAGGAACAATGAAGAACTAACTCACTGATGAGCTGATAGATCAACTTCAAGGAGCAAGAGGCCAGACCTGGGGAAACTGTTCATAGCGAGGGAGAGAGGAAATTGAAGGAATTGCTACTTCAAAAGATTAAGGAATGTGTGCAAAATTGGCTTGAAGTGCAAACCTGTTTGATGAAAATCACCCTCACACAGCTATTGCAAGCCGTGCTGGTGACTGCTTACAATGACAGTGTTGTGACCACTTTAGAATATCATAAAGGAACGAGAGTACAGGGCCACTTATGGACAGATTGCGTGCGAACGAAGTCCTGTGACTCTGAAGCTGGTCCTAGTGGGCATTTAAAAGAAGAAGGGAAGTAACCCCAGTAAAGGACTTGCTACCTCAAGTCTAATGGAAGGGGATTCCCCTTCTAAACACTAACACTCTCTCTCCCCTCCTCCACATCCCATCAATCATCACCAGATCTTTCAATAAAAGTAAGTTGCATGTAATTGTTGCAGCTTTTCAGTTTGTGTGTATAAAATTAACATTTTTTTGTGGTAAAAAAAATTTTTTTTCATACTTTTGGGTGTCTTGCACGGATAATTTTTATTTCCATTATTTCTTATGGGGGAAAATTCAATTCGCATAGCGAACATTTCGCATAACAGGCCAGCCCTCTTGCAGGATTAGGTCGTATGCGGGGGTCCACTGTATTTAATAACAAGTATTGTTATTATTATTTTTTTATTAACATGTATGTTATTAAATACTTGCTCATCTGCTGCCTTCAGTCGCTGCCTAAACCGCTCTGCCTCAATCGCTGCCTCAACCGCTGCCTCAATCGATGCTTCAACAGCTGCCTCAATAGCTGCCTCAACAGCTTGCTCAACTGCTGCTCAACAGCTGCCTCACCACTGCCTCAATCACTGCCTCAGTCGCTGCCTCAACACTGCCTCAATCTTTGCGTCAATCGCTGCCTCAACAGCTAAGCCACAACACTGCATCAATCGTGCCTCAGTCGCTTCCTCACACTGCCTCATTGCTGCCTCAATCACTGCTCAACAAGCTGCTCACAGCTGCTCAACGCTGCCTCAATCGCCTGCTCAACGCTGCTCAACGCCTGCCTCAACCACTGCTCAATCGCGGCCTCAATCGCTGCCCTCAACAGTGCCTCAAACCACCTCGGGCCTCAATCGCTGCCTCAACCACTGCCTCTACACTCAGTCACACTCAAATCTACATGCACCAATCATAATGAATTATTGTGAATGTTTGGAGAGCAGGGAGATAATGCTCACTCCTCATCAACAAAGCACACTGACGATTGTGTCAACCAACTCCCTCGTATTTTGTACAATTTCCTTTTCAATTATATCGTTATTTATTCTTATTATTAATATTATTATTATTATTTATTATTATTATTATTTGTTACTATTGTTATTATTAGCTGTAGCAGACTGTTTGAATCTTTGCTGTGCTCAAGAGTAAACACATGATGTCACCGTCTAATACATGTCCGTATAGCCATTCCAATACACTGTCAGAATGGGTTTACATAATTATACTGTAGTTTATATAGCAAAATAACTGAACAAACAAAACTTCACCACACTGAGTGGAGGGAGGGTGGCTGCCAGTTGCAGGGTGGAGGGAGGGTTAGTAGGGACTCGCAGGTGGCGGGAAACTTAAATTTGATTTGGCAGCTGGAAGTTGGTGGATGGGATTTGGGGCAGTTGGGAATTCGGAATGTGTGAAGCCGTGAAATTTGAAAACGTGAATGTTGAGGGTGGACCTGTATACGTTTTATGATGTCATACATTTTACATTTGCCACGATAAGGCTGAGTTGCCTTGCATGAGGCGAATGGGTTTTGTGAGCACTCACTGTGGCCATATTAAAATAATTGGGGATGCATGGGTACATATGCTCTTTTTTGCCTCTTAAAAAAACAGCGATGTTTTTTTCTCAAAAACTTGGGGCAGTACGGTAGTTGAAGTTTTATATTATGTTTGGGACCCCGTTACGGGTTACTATGTGTCTGCTTTTAAGTTCATTCACATACGTTTGGAAGAGTTTGTAAAACTTTTTCCTTCACAATATTTTTTTATTTTAATAATAATTACTCACAATAACAAATACCATTACACATGTGTTACAAGTTAGTACCGAATAAAACAAACTGCAACACTCCCATTCTCATGCAAACACCCCCCAACACATTTTTAGAGTGAAAAAATGATGATACATTATTTTCATCATAATATAAAAAGTTGCTAAAACCCACAAGGGTTGTGAATTGCTATATACAGTGGACCCCCCCCGCATAACGGATTTACTCCGTTCATGAGACTCATGTTATGCGAAATTATCATTATGCGATGGAATTTTTTCCCCATAAGAAATAATGGAAATCAAATTAATCTTGGCAAGACACCAAAGTATGAAAAAAAAAAATTTTACCACATGAAATATACAGTTTTCATACACACAAAGAGAAGGATACATGCACAATAGTAGAGTTGTACATGCCACAATATATAATGTGCATGGTACTACTTCTAAATGAAGAATAAAATGACACCTTTATTGAAGAGCAGCAATGACTGATGGACCACTGTGTCCTGGGAGTGCTTTTCCTCCTGAGTAACTGTAGGTTGCTGTTTGGCATTTTCTTCCAGACACGCCTTATCACAATGTGTATGTCACTACGATTCTTAAATCTCTCAAACCCCACCTTTGCTGGCTTTAAAATTTCACCAAATATGAGCACTTAGTTCCAGGCATTTTTCCCTGTTCACTGGGTGTTAGTCGATGGTGTGGGTTGCATCCTGGGGAGACAAGATAAGGACCCATTGGAAATAAGTTAGAGAGGTCCTTGTGATGCCACTGATTTCTTGTTTATCCTGGGTGGCTTAACCCTCTGGGGTTAATTGTTTTCAGGTAATTGTTTCACGTTAAGCCACACCAACAACACTCTCTCCACATCTTCGAGTAATACAGTGGATGGTGGTGGTGAGCAGCAACAAAACAGCTGTGGTGCAGCTAACCCTGGTGCAGCTGACCATGGTGCAGCAGCAGCTGGGTGCAGCAAAACAGCTGACCATGGTGCAGCTGCAGCGGTGGTTGCAGCAGCTAGCTGTGGTGCAAGCAACAGCTGACTGGTCCAATTTATCAGCTGACCGTGGTGCGCTGCAGCTGTGGTCAAAGCAGCTGTGGGGCCGCAGCAAGCTTGACTGATGGTGGTACGATAGTATTTATCACCGTTTTTCCACAGGGTTGGCCACTAGAAGCTTTCTTTGGGCCCATGGTGGCTTATTTAGCATTACAGCCTATAAATAATGGAATAATACAAAATGATGAAGTATGAATGCAACAGCCACCCCTGGCTTGTAAAAAACAATGACGGCAAGGCAGGCGCTCAGGTGGACGGAACAGGTTCGGGACAGGGTTCGGGGACGGAGTCATGTCAGAAACAGCTAATGGTTGCAAACAGCAGCTTGCACAGCCGTGGACCATGGGTGCAGCAGCAGCTGACTGATCGCAACAGCGACTGGTCCAGCAACAGTCTGAAAGGTCAGCAACCGCTGACTGGTCCAGCAAAGCTGACTGGTCCAGCAACGCTGATGGTCCAGCAAACAGCTGACTGCTCAGAACAGCTGGACTGATCCAGCAACAGCTGACTGATTCCAGCAACAGCAATTCTTAAATCTCTCAAACAACCTTGCTGGCTTTTAAATTCACCATATGGAGCACTTGTTCAGGCGTTTTCCTGTTAACCTGGGTGTTAGGCGACTGGTGTGGGTAGCATCTGGAGACAGATTAAGGACCCCAATGGAAATAAAGTTAGACAGTCTTCGGATGACACACTTTTTGGGTTATCCTGGTGGTTAACCCTCTAGGGATATTTGTTTCTTGATATTTCAATAAGCCACACCAACAACGGTGCTACAGCAGCAGCAGCAGCAGCGCTGACAGTGCTACTGGCAGCAGCAGCAGCAGCAGCTGGGACAGTGCTTCAGCAGCTGCAGCAGCAGCAGCGGACAGTGTACAGGCAGCAGCAGCTGGACGTGCTACAGCAGCAGCAGCAGCAGCTGACAGTGTTCAGCAGCAGCAGCAGCATGCCAGCAGCAGCTGACAGTGCTACAGCAGCAGCAGCAGCAGCTGACAGTGTACAGCAGCAGCATCAGCAGCAGCTGACAGTGCTACAGCAGCAGCAGATGGTACTGCTGCAAGTCAGCAGACGGTACTACAGCAGCCGCAGCAACCGCAGCAGCAGGACGGTACTACGCGGCAGAAGCAGCAGCTGACGGTACTACTGCAGCAGCAGCAGCAGACGGTACTACAGCAGCAGCGCAGCAGACGGTACTACTGCACAGCAAGCAGCAGGCGACGGTATACAGCAGCAGCAGCTGCAGACGGTACTACAGCGCAGCAGCAGCAGACTGGTACTACAGCTGCTGCAGCAGCAGACGGTATACTACAGCAGCAGCAGCAGCAGCTGACGGTGGTACATCCCGCAGCAGCAGCAGCAGCTGATGGTGGTACAACAGCGCGCAGGACAGTGCTACAGCAGCACCAGCAGCTGACAGTGCTACAGCAGCAGGCAGCAGCTGACAGTGCTACAGCAGCAGAGATTAATGCTACAGCTGCAGCAGATGGTTACTACAACAGCAGCAGTAGATGGAAGGAGGTACAGCAGCAGCAGCGCTGATGGTGCTACAGCAGCAGCAGACAGCTGGACAGTGTGCAGCAGCAGCTGACTGTGCAGCAGCTACAGTGCTACAAGCAGCAGCTGACGAGGCTACAGGCAGCAGCAGACGAAGTACAGCAGCAGCAGACTGGTTACTACAGCAGCAAACAGCAGGCAGACGGTACTACAACAGCAGCAGCAGCAGGCAGCTGACAGTGTGCAGCAGCAGTGACAGACTGCATGCAGCACAGCTGAGTGCTACAGCCGCAGCAGACGATGCTACAGCAGCAGCAGGACGCTGCTACAGGCAGTCAGCAGACGGTTTACTACAGCAGCAGCAGCAGCAGTCGGTATACAACAGCAGAAAAACAGCAGCAGCAGCTGACGGGGTGGTACAGCAGCAGCAGACGATGCTACGCCAGCAGCAGACGATGCTACAGCAGCAGCAGACGGTACTACAGCAGCAGCAGACGATTGCTACAGCAGCAGGCAGGGACGGTACTACAGCAGCAGCAGCAGCAGACGGTACTACTAACAGCAGCAGCCGCAGCAGGCGGGACAGTGCTGCAGCAGCAGCTGGACAGTGCAGCTGCAGCACGCTGTGTGCTACAGCAGCAGCTGACGAGCTTGGACAGCCGCAGCAGCGTGCTACGCAGCAGCAGAAGCATGCTACAGCAGCAGCAGACGTACTACAGCAGCAGCGCAGACAGACTGGTACGTACAACAGCAGCAGCAGCAGCAGCTGACGGTGGTACAGCAGCAGCAGCAGCTGATGGTACTACAGCAGCAGCTGCAGCGGACAGTGCTACAGCAGCTGCAGCATCAGCAGGTTGCCTGTGTACCACCAGTATTTCGATAATATTTCTCACCCTTTTACCACTGGGTTGGCACTAGAAGCTTTCATGGGCCCATGGTCACGTATTTGCAGATAAAATCACCAAAAACCTGTACTAATACGAAATGTTATGATTGTTATGCCTTGGATGTTACGCGGAGGCTGGCTTATAACAATGCACGGCGGAACATGAGAGGCTGGGCTCAGGCCTGCACATTAGTCGCGTCTCTCCGGAACGAACAGGTTGAGAGGGTTTTTTAGCTGTATGCGAGGCAAAATCTTAGCGATAAAATGTATCGGTATGCGATTTAACGTTGTGTTAGGCCAACGGTATGCGGGGGGTCAATGTAGATAGAGTGAAGGATACGAATGGAATATTTCGTCTACAGGTATCCCAGGTGTTTGACTAGTGGAAAACATAAATTCTTTCGACACTACCTACATTGCCGCTTTGTAAAGAAATCTCATATTTACGTCAATTATTATTCTGTGAGTGTATATATCTGTTTATATTCTGTGTTGTAACATGTTTCTTATTAATTTTGAGGAATATATCATAGCTGGGATTATGAAATGTCTATATTAATGATAAAAAAAGACAATTTAGTATACCCAAAAGTGACTAATGTATACGGGCATTATGAGTAGAGAGGACTCTTAGCTATTTTAAGGTGTTCTGCATACTAGCACTGTGTGTAAGTTATTTAGGTACAGGTACCATTGATTACGACCGAGGCTTGTTCAACCACTGGTCGTAAGTCAAAATGGGACGCAAGTCAGAACCTTGAAAATTGCCGATATACCTTTGCCTATATAAACTACTACATAGTATGTAATGTAATGTACAATCATTATTTTTTCTTTTTACCTTTTTTTTTTTTTTTTTTTAAACTTACCATACTTTACTTCTATTGATATACAGTGGTCCTCCATATTCGTCCTAATCCGTTCCTGGAAGTGGGACTATTATCGAAATGGCGATTTTCGAATCAATTTTCCCATAGAAATAAGTAAATCAATTAATTCGTTCCAGACACCCAGAAAGTCTTCAACAACACATTTTTTTTTTACTAAAGATAGATTTACATGCACAAAAGAATGACATTCAACATGAAAGTTACCTTTTTTGAAGGTTGTTGTTGATGATGGAAGACAGGAGGAGGTGAGGTGAGGAGAAGAGAGATTATTTGGAAGGGGATTCCCCCCTCCGTAAGGACTGTAGGGGGCACTAATAATATGATATAAATGAACATTGGTGAACAATAAAATGGTATAAAATACCGGACAGGTTGTTTAGGTATGACACATATGCAACAGTTAGGTATCTTGATTTCGAAACGTTCGCCTACTCGGTAGTTCTTCAGTCGAGTACAGCAAATGTGATAGAAGCAGAAGAGTCTTGAAGACGATGTAAATCATCCATCACCCTTGAATGTTTTTTTTGGAAGGTGTCAGTCCCTCAGTTGGAGAAGGATTGTTCCATTGTCTGGAATAATATTTATTCCTGAAAATGGAACAATACTCTTCTCCAGGACTGAGGGACTGACACCTCATAACTTCATGGGTGATGGACTGTTTACATCGTCTTCAAGTCTCTTCTGCTTTCTATCAACTTTGCTGTATCGACTGGAGAAGGCTACTGATTGTAGCGAACGTTTTTCGGAAATAAAGATACCTAACGGTTGCATATGTGTTCTTACTTAATGAACATTGGTAATAGGGTAGTGGATGTAGTGTGAAACGGTCTGCCTAGTAGGGGTGATCGAAGCTAACACATTGGGTAGTTTCCAAAATTTAGGTTGGACCAACAGGCCTGCTGCTGTGTTCTCCTTTATTTTGTTTCTTATAATTCACGAGATAGAGGGGTTGGTTTGTGTCGGACTTGCCACTGGTTTATTGCTTGGATAACATTTGTTCTGTTAGTGGGTTCGGATTTGTGAAGGGACCGGCCAAAGTATGGGGCCAACAGGCCTATTGCAGTGTTTCCTTTCCGATGTTCTAAATGTATGGCTTGGGTAGTTTCAAATTTAGGTTGGATAAATACTCGAGTGAAAGAGTTGTATTTGAGTCGGGACTTGCACCTGTGCTTATTGCTTGGGTAGCATTTGTTTGGTAGTGGGTTGGGATTTGTGAAGGACCGGCCTAGTATGGGCCAGCAGGCCTGTTTAGTGTTCCAACTTTCTTAAGTTTTATTTAACATCACCTTACAGTAAGGTGATCGAAGTAGGACCTTGGGTAGCTCAAGAAGAGTTTGGACAATTTATACGAGTTGGAGGAGCTGAGTTTGATTTGTGTCATAGGGTTACGGGAGTATTCTTGGGTAGCTTTGGTGGGAGGTCATTTGATAAGGACCTGCCTTTGTATGGCAGTAGACCTGCAGGTGTTTCTTCCATGTTGTGTTTTTAATGGCTATTTGTTTGTGAGGGAGGGGATGGGCAAGTGTATTGTTGGAGCAACTTATGACAAAACTAATATCAACTCTATGGCTTAATTTATCTATCACAATTCAACTAATTGACATACGAAACATTATTAATAACATAGAAACATGGAATATACTCTAGAATGAATAAAATTAGTCATTGTCGTATGTCTCGAGAGGTGTTGTGTTGTGGTGGTTGTTGGGTATTATTATAGGGCCACAGAGTGTAAGCGGTCCATATTGGTGGTGAGCGGCGGTGGTTTTTGTAGCCCTATATAAACTCCAAACAACATTGGAGGAAGTTAAGACCATGTGCAATTCTGGATATCTTTATTGTAGACGTTTTCGGCCATCCGTGGGCTTTATCATACGGATTCTAGGACATAATAGGAAGACAGTTGAACCTTATACAAAAGATGAGGAGATTCTCCTCCACCACGATGGCGTGAACACTAACTCAATGCTGAGGGAACTGATTACCTCTCTTTTGTATATGGTTCTACTGTCTTCTATTTATGTCTAGATCTATATTGATAAGCACTGGATGGTGGGATGGATGAAACGTCTACAATAAAGTTATCCAGATGTTGACATGTGTCTGAACTTTCATAGTGTCGGTAATTTTATACCTTTCTTGCAGAAACAATGGTGGGGAGTGGGTAGAAATTGCTGATCACTAAAGGAACCCTCTCCACCATCACTACGACCCTTCTACCACTATTACAAAACTGTTACACCATCCACTACTACATTCTACCACCAATCATACCTCCAAAGAAAGTTCTAGTCAGCCTTTGGTAAAGAATGTGAGAAACATGATTTTATGAAAATGTTTGTAGGAAAAATACAAAGGATGGTGGTGGTTAAGAGTGGAAGCAGTTGCTTTCGTGGTTGTTGAACTTAAGAATGGAGGATCGCTGCAGTAGGCAAGTTGGCCATGCTCGGGCAGGTCCTTTACAATTCATCCCTCTAACGAAACATTTTCCCAACCCAGTTCCTCAATTGCTACCCAAGAAATAGGCTCTGATAACTCTATCCATCATGTGGGGCTTGTATTTTTCTACAACTTTTTCATAAATTATGTGTTTCTCACCATTCTTTACCAATGGGCTGCACTAGAAGCTTTATTTGGAGCATGGTAGCTTATTTACATTTGCAAGCACTAAAATCAATGGAATATTAGAAATATTTAGTAGGAGCATGTGTGGGGACCGTCACACTCACTGGTAAACAATGGCACATGGTGGGAAGGAAAGGCCGGAGGCGGCTTCAGAGTGGGAGTACACGTCCAGGCGAAGGGACTATTAGGACTATTAGGAGTTAGGACCTTTTGCGAGCCAATATTTTGACGAAAAAAAATGGACTATTTCCGAAATGGGACGACTTTCAGGCGGAACGATTATTGTGGACCACTGTATTTATTTAACTTACATATATTAGATATATATTATATTTATATATATATAATATATATATTTTATATATATATATATATCTATTATATATATATATAATTATATATATATGGTTTAGAAAGACACCTAAGCAACACTATAACATATTTATTAGAAAACGTTTCCGGTCCTGGGGACCTTGATCACTTCTAACATACAGAGGTAGAAAGACATTATATATATATTGTGGGGGTGGTGGGGGGGGGCCGGGAGAGTGAGATGTGACGCACGTGACCTGAGGAATGTCATAAGAACATAAGAATGGAGGAACACTGTAGAAGGCCTACTGGCCCATGCGAGGCAGGTCCTTATCAAAACAACCTCTGCCTATGATGAGGACTGGTAGAGATGAATTCAGGTTGACCTGTGTTGTTGGGTTGGTGCTGCTTAACCTTTGAGGGTCGAAAGGCCCTCTCTTTTCCGAAAAAACTCGTTTCAGGGTCGGCCAAATTTCAAAAAAAAAAAAATTTATTTTTTCTTATGAAAAAATAGAGTTTTTTTTTCTGAACATTATAGGATAAACAAAAAAATTTTACCATCAATACTTACGGAGATATGGAGCATGAAGTTTGCAGAAAATGAGCTGCGTTATGGCAACAGCGGCGACTGCCGTTCACCGGTAAATTTGATTTACTTGTATTTGAAGGTTTGTTGTTTTTTTTCACTATTTCTATTTTTTCAATAACTTATGTGGCCTATGAGACCAAAGTTAAGGTTTGCAATGTAAATATTACACTCGTTGTATACAACACAATAAGCAACAAACATAATTATTCAATATATTGTTTACAAAACTTTGTTTACAAACAAAACAATAAAAACATTGTTTATTATTATTGTTCTATATTATATATACCAATATACAGTCACTGAAATATTCATATTCGTTTTGCAGGCTTGTGGAACTTGAAAAAATGGTGTCATACACATGGGGTTTTATCTTTCTCCTCGTTTATCTCTTTCAATCTGTCTTCACTTTCTATCTGTCTGTCTTTCTCTGTCTCACAGGTACACTACATACAGTATACATCGTATAAATTACTAGGATAAACCCAAGGAATCCAGACAAAGTGCTTACTATGCTTGAAGATGTGAGTAAAAGTGATGACCACAGTCTTGGTGGCTCTCAGAGACAGAGAGCTAGACGGATAGACAGAGAGAAAGGGAGCTTGACAAGACAGACAAATAGACAGACAGATAATGTTAGTGTACCAGTACCAATGTTCTAGTGTTCCCCCTCTCCTCCTCTTCTTCCTCTTCCTCTCTTCCCCCTTACTCTTCCTCCTCTTCCCCTTACTCTTCCTCAATACTCTTCTTTTCCTCCACTTTCCTCTTCCTCCTTACCTTCCTCTTCCTCTCCTCTCTTCTCCTCCTCCTCTTCTTCCCTCTTCCTCTACTCTTGCCTCCTCCTTCTTCTTCCTCTTTCCTCCTCTCCTCTTCTTCCTTTATTCCTCTTCCTCCTCTTCCCTAATCTTCCTCTACTATTCCTCTTCACCTCTCTTCCTCTTATTCCTCTTCTCCTACTCTTCCTCCTCCTCTTTCTTCCCTCTTCCCCCTACTCTTTCCTCCTCCTCGTCCATTGTGTAAATTACAAGGATGTCAGCAGCTGTTCAAAGTGGCATATAGGCTTTTACTCTTTCCCCTCCGGCCTGTCAAAACAAATGGGGTCGGATGCTGCTTCCCCTCCCTCCATTCTATCTAATTATCTTTCTCCCTCATTCTATCTGTCTGTTATTCTCTGTCTCAACAGATACACATAAATACAGTATACATAGTATAAATTACCTAGGATAACCAAGAAAACCAGACAAAGTGCTATACTCTGCATGAAGATGGAGTAAAGTGATTGAACGCGTCTTGTGGCTCTCTGAGACAGAGAGATAGATGATAGACAGGGAGCTTGACTGACAGGCAAATAGACAGCAGAAATGTTAGTATACCAGCAAAAACAAAAGGGAGGGGCGATGTTCATCTATCTTTTGCATCAGCTCTACCTCATTTACCTCATCAAAACGTCAGCTCTTATCAGATGTTATCTCCCCATTCTTGTTACTGTCATGGGGTGTACATTTATTATTACATATTATTATTATTAACCTATTATTATTATGTTTTATTATTATTAATGTATTATTAATATGTATTATTATTATTCTGTATTATTATTATGTATTATTATTTTTATGTATTATTAATATGTATTATTGTTATCATTACGGTATATTCTTCTTCTTCCTCCTCTCCTCCTCCTCCTCTTCTTCCTCCTCCTCCTCTCTCCTCCTCTTCCTCCTCTCCTCCTCCTCCTCCTCTCCTCTTCTTCTCCTCCTCCTCCTTCCTCCTCCATCCTCCTCTCCTCTTTGCCTCCTCCTCCTCTCTTGCTCCTCCTCCTCTTGCCTCCTCCTCCTCTGCTCCTTCTCCTCCTCCATTCTTGGAACAAGTTTGAAGAGCTTGTAGTTATAAATCACTATCATTATCATCACAATGCCACATTCTGAGTCTGGGATTTTGGAAATAGGTGTTTCCTCTTTGATTCTGGTACAACTGAACGACGGCCAGCACCAGAGGTGGAAGGGCTGTGGGTGGTCTGTGTTTTCTCACTATTACCCATATTATGGTCATTAGTTTCGGTCAAAACCTCACCGAACTTGAAAATCATCTTCCTGTCATTCATCGTTATTAGAACTAGTCATGGGATCAAAAGTGTCCAATACGCGAGGAGTGAGGGAACTTCTTACCATCAGCGGCACGGTGGAAATTGGTGTTTAATTTGATGGCTTCCCACAATGCACCACTGGGTTCCCAGATTTTTTTCCTATGCTCACACCCACCACACGACCATTCTCTCACATCTAGGCTTATCAGCCTTTTCCTGCGAGATTTGAGGCCGCGAAATTTTGCGTACTAGTTACGTCAAAAACCTACGCGTAATAAGAGTACTAGTACGACCAAAACCCTCAAGGGTTAAGTATCATGTATGGTACTTAAGCTGCACAACCCAACAACAAGGAGTCACATGATTTCATGTTTACCGTCTTCATAGGCAGGGGTTGTTGTTTTTGTTTTGATAAGGACCTGCCCGCATTGGGCCAGTAGGCCTTCTCAGTGTTTCCTCCTTTTATGTTCTTAGGACATTCCTCATGTCAGTGCGTCACATCTCACTCTCCGCCTATATATATACTGTCTTTCTACCTCTGTATGTTAGGAAGTGATCCAAGGTCCCCAGGACCGAAACGTTTTCTAATAAATATGTTATAGTGTTTGCTTAGGTGTCTTTCTAAAACCCAACTTGTTATCCTCTACTCGGTATTTATTACCAAGGTTTATAACCATATATATATATATATATATATATATATATGTTTATATATATATATATATATATTTATATATATATATATATATATACAGTGGACCCTCGACTTAATGTATTTAATCTGTCCTGAGAGTCATCGTTAGTTCAAAATTATCGTTAGTTCAAGTTAATTTCCCATAAGTAATAATGGAAATCAATTAATCCGTGTAGGGACACCCAAAGTATGAAAAAATTTTGTTTTTGACACATGAATTATTAATTTTAATACACACAAACTGAAGAAGACATGCACAGTTACATGACACTTAACCTTTATTGAAGATCAGGTGATAGATTTGATGGGATGGGAGGAGGGGGAGAGTGTTGATGGTCTTAGTGTTTAGAAGGGGAATCCCTTCCATCTAGGCGTGACTGGTGGCAAGTACTTTTCCTAGGGTTACTTCCCTTCCTTTAAAGCTCCTCAAACAACCTTTGCTGGACGTAAATTCATCACTTCACCACTAGTTGTTGCATTTTTTTAATGAAATCGTCATGAAACTTCCTAGCCTTTTCACATTGATCGCTGAGAGATGCTATCTCCTGCTATCTGTTTTTCGTTTTCCACACCAATACAGTCTCTCAAATCTTCGAGTTTTAAGGGGACCCCGCCTAACGATCATCCGAATGGACCAATTATGTAATGTGTATTTTTAAGATGCATTTGTACGTGTATGTTTGGGGGTCTGAAATGGACAAATCTACTTCACAATATTCCTTATGGGAACAAATTCGGTCAGTACTGGCACCTGAACATACCTCTGGAGTGAAAAAATATCGTTAACCGTGGGTCCACTGTACTTGCGATCTCAGTTTCAAAAACATAGTTGCACCTTTGGCAAGAACAGCTTCCTTGATTGCCGTTTTCTTGCCCACAATAGTAGCGATGGTTGATTGGGGTTTTGTGTACAACCTGGCCAGCTCGGAGACACACTCCACTTTCATACTTAGCAATGATCTCTTTCTTCATATCCATAGTAATTCTCACCCTTTTTGCTGTAGGGCTGGCACTAGAAGCTTTCTTGGGGCCCATGGTGACTTATTTTGCAGGTGCAATCACTAAAAAGGCTGTGATAATATGAAATGTTCCGAATTTATGCTCTGAAGCGGCCGCGGTGGCTGGCTGGCTTGTAAACACTGGCCAGAAGTGGACGCGTCTCAGACCGAATGAATAGTGTTGGTCGAGTTTTTTAGCGCTAGTCAAGGCAAAATTTTTGCGTTAAAATGTATCGCTAGTCGGAATTATCGTTAATCGATGCCATCGTTGGTCGAGGGTCCACTGTATATATATATTCACTCCATCACTGGCAAGACAGTGATGGAGTGAATGATGGTGAAAGTTTTTCTTTTTTGGGCCACCCTACCTTGGTGGGAATAGGCCAGTGTGATAATAATAATAATAAAAAAAATAATATAAGAACATAAGAACAAAAGGAGGAACGCTGCAGGAGGCCTGCTGGCCCATACTAGGCAGGTCCTTTACAATTCATCCCACTAACAAAACATTTGCCCAACCCAATTTTCAATGCCACCCAAGAAATAAGCTCTGATGTGAAAGTCCCACTCAAATCCAACCCCTCCCACTCATGTACTTATCCAACCTAGATTTGAAACTACCCAAAGTCCCAGCCTCAATAACCCAACTAGGTAGACTGTTCCACTCATCAACTACCCTATTTCCAAACCAATACTTTCCTATGTCCTTTCTAAATCTAAACTTATCTTATTTAAATCCATTACTGCGGGTTCTCTCTTGGAGAGAACATCCCAAGACCTTATTAATATCCCCTTTATTAATACCTATCTTCCACTTATACACTTCGATCAGGTCTCCCCTCATTCTTCGTCTAACAAGTGAATGTAACTTAAGAGTCTTCAGTCTTTTTTTTTCATAAGGAAGATTTCTAATGCTATGTATTAATTTAGTCACCCTACGCTGAATGTTTTCTAAAAAAATTTATGTCCATTTTGTAATACAGAGACCAGAACTGAGCTGCATAATCTAGGTGAGGCCTTACTAATGATGTATAAAGCTGCAGTATGACTCTGGACTTCTGTTGCTTACACTTCTTGTATAAATCCCAGTAATCTATTTGCCTTTTTATGTCGCTTAGGCATTGCTGTTGGTTTAAGGTTGCTGCTCACCCATAACCCCCAAGTCCTTTTCGCAATCTGTATGGCTAAGTTCTACATCATTTAACTTATAAGTACTAGGGTTATGGGCACTCCAAGCTTCAGAACCCTGCATTTATCTACATAGTGCATCTGCCCCTTTTCTGACCAAGAATAGAGTTTGTTTAAATCCTCCTGAAGTTCCATAACATCTACGTTTGAATCAATTATCCTACCCATCTTTGTGTCAATCAGCGAAATTTGCTCATTCACTAGTAATTCCTTCATCAAGATCATTGATATATATTATAAACAACAACGGGGCCCCAAAACTGATCCCCGTGGAATGCCCCTTGTTACAGACCCACTCGGATTAACCCCATTTATGGACACTCTCTGCTTCCCTGTCAGTGAGCCATGACTCTCCACGAGAGCACTTTTCCCCAATGCCATGAGCTGCCACTTTCTTTAACAGTCTATGGTGCGGAACTCTATCAAAGCCTTACTAAAATCTAAGTAAAATTATATCAAATTTTTTTATTGTGGGCAACAGCCCCAAAAGCTTTACTGAAGAAAGTTAATAAATTAGTTAGACAAGACCCGGGCCTCTTGTGAATCCATGCTGGGGTATCATTAATCAAGCTATGCTTTTCGAGATGGCTTCTTATAATCTCAGTATAATTGACTCTAGTAATTTGCCCACAATTGAGGTCGGCTTATTGGGCGGTAATTTGCGGTAACGACTTGTCCCCTGTTTTAAAAATAGGAATTACATTAGCCATCTTCCACATATCAGACGCTATACCCGTTTGAGAGATAAATTAAAATATTAGTTAATGGTTCACAGAGTTCCATTTTGCATTCCTTAAGAACCCTTGAAAAAACCTCATCAGGACCCGGCGACTTATTTTGCTTCAGTCTGTCTATCTGCTTTACAAAACCCTTCAATATGACTGTGATGTTACATAATTTATCTTCTTCTAGCCCACTGTAAAAATTAATTACTGGAATATTGTTAGTGTCTTCCTGTGTAAAAACTAAAGAGAAAATAATTTTTTAAAAATCAAGCACATTTCATTCTCTTTGTCAGTAAGTTGCCCATAGTTATTTTTTAAGGGGCCTATCTTATCTCTAACTTTTGTCTATAGACCGGGAAAAAACTTTTTGGGTTAGTTTTAGATCCCTAGCAACTTTAATTTCATAGTCCTTTTAGCTTTTCTTATCCCCTTTTTAATGTCCCTCTTAATGCAATATTCGATTCATAAGATGACCCTCACCTCTTTTGATAAGCCTATAAAATTTTTTTTTATGCCCCAGAGATATTTGAGCCTATTTTTCATCCATTTTTGGGTCATTTTTTATTTGGGTCTAATTTCTTTATATGGGATAAACGCTCTTTGAGCAGCATGTATAGTGTTCAGAAAACTGTCATATTGATAGCTCTCTTCGTTACCCCAGTCAACAGATGATAAGTGTTCTCTAAGCCCATCGTAATCTGCTAAGCGAAAATCTTGGACTGTTACTGAGTATCGCTACTATCGTACTTCCATTCAATGCTAAATGTAATTGATTTGTGGTCGCTAGCACCCCGTTCCTCTGAAATTTCTAAATTATTAACAAGGGATTCATTGTTTGCCATAACTAAGTCAAGCAGGTTATTTCCCCTTGTAGGTTCTGTCACAAACTGCTTCAAAAAAAAAATCCTAAAATATTTTCAAAAGAAGCCCTTGTTTTAAAAATTTCCCCAGTCAAAAAATTTCCCAAATCAACATGACTAAATTTAAAAGGGTCTCCTAGAATTACTACTTTAAATCGTGCCTTGTGGCCCTTAAACAATTTCCCCCCATAGTTTTTTTCCCTTGGTCCCTTTTCTAATTTTGGGGGGAGGGTAAAATTTCCTAAAAGGGTTTTTTTTCCATGCCCTTAAAAATTCCCTACCCAAAAACAGACTCTGTATGTTTTTATTTGGGAGACTTAAAAACCCTTTTTTTTATGAAACAGTTCAAGCATCTCGGACTTTACAATCCCAAACCCCCCCCCCCTTCCCCCCCAATCCCTTTTTATCTTCTTGGAAAAATTTTAAAACCCGAAAGACTTCCGCAGGCATTTTCCCGTTTTTTTAAATTTAAAACCACGCTCTTTTAAGGAAAAAATACATCAATGTTATTTTGCACTAGAAAACAAAATCCAACTCGCCCAAATCTTATTCCTAGCCCCTAGGGCCCAATTAGCATAAAAAACATTAAAACCCTCTCCTTTCTCTTTCCCCTTTCCCTTCATTTCTTTTTTTCTCCAAAACCTATTACTGCCCTTTATAAACCCAAGGTCCCGGGTTTTTAAAAAACCCCTCGTTCTTATTTATTATTTGTTCCCCTAAAACCGTAATATAATATATATAATTTATAATATATATATTTTTTATATATAATAATATATATAAAATATTTTATAAAATATATATAATATAATACAGTGGGGCCCCCCCATTTATCGCGGGGTTTTTTTCCCAAGGTTACCGCCGTTAAAGCGGAAATCGCCGAAAAAGTGGAACACCCTTTTTTTCCCCTTTATAAAATGCATACAAACACTAGTTTAACAAGTTTCCCTTAACATATTTTAAGTTACCCAATAAAACCCGGGGCATCAAAAAACAATAAAAGGTAAAATTTACACACATAGTCCCATCTTACTTACCTTAAAAAAATTTATAGTCTTAATTGGGTGAGACAATTTGTATTTATTGTAAAAAATTTCAAGTGGGGGAATGTATTGAAATACCTCACCAGGCCACCCCCCACCCACAAAACTATTCTATGATTTTTAAACCCATCCCAAAACCCGGATAAAATTTTTTTTTAAACAGTTCACTCATTACTTCCCTTTAAAAAATTTTTGTAGTTTAAAATGAAGGGTCAGGGTAAGAAAAAGAGATAAAACGAAAAAATGAGAGAGAGAAAGAATAATAAAATTAGGGGGGAAGGCGCAGTTATGTAAAAAAAACCGGGGGAAAGGGTTTAAATTTTTGGGTTAAACAAACGAAGTTTTACACGCCCGGTTGTGGGACAAGTTTTTTTTGTGTACAGGTTTTCTTTCATTGATACGGTTAAAAATTAATAAAGAAGAACACTCCCAAACTCAAGTAAAAATCATTTTTTAGAAAAAAATGGGCTCGATGAAGGGAATGGAAAAAAATTTACACTGACTTTTTTGGGTTTTCCTAGGTTCCCCTACAGTAATTGGTTTTTTTTAGATTTAAACTATGAACTTATTGTGGGTTTTCCAGAATAAACTTACCTACTACGAAAGGAATAATTTTCTACAGTTTTCCCCCAGTAAAAACATTTACTCTTATGTTAGATTTTGAGAAAAAAAGTTTTTTTTTGGCGGGCACTTGGACAAGTTATGTGGCTCCCCCTTTTATATTTTTTTTATTTTTTTCTATTGTGGGGGGTAATTTTTCATATTTTTTTGGGTTTTGTATCGTGTTTAAATTTTATGGGAAAAAAAGAAAAAATATTTTTGGAAAAGGAAAAAATGAAAAATTTTTTATTTTCCGTAATAAAACGACATTTAAAAGAGACTCCCGTATTGTTTTTATCCCCCTTGTGAAGTCCTTTTGCTCAATCTCCATTTGTTTATTTTTTTTACTGTGGGTTTTTTATCTTTTTTTATATGTTTTTGCACCCTGTTTATTATATAATTTTGGAAAAAAAAAATCATGGGTGGATTAATGAAAAAAGTGTATTTAACGTAAAAACGACATTTTTAAAAGACTGATGTATGTAAATTTTTTTTAGGGACAGGTATACATAAATATAATTAAAAGAGATAAAAAAAAATATGAAATAACTTTTAAAAACATTTGAAATTTTGGAGTTTCCAGACAAAATGGAGAGACTTAGTGCTTACTGAGCTCATGGAGAATGTAAACAAACAGGGTGGGGCACGGTGACCGTATTAGAAAGTCAGGTGGGGGGAGCCGTATAGTGAGTTTTGGTCATAATTTGAAATGTCCGTATTAGCGGAACGCCGTAAAGCGGAACGCCGTAAAGCGGGGCCCTCCTGTATATATATATGCAAGGAATTCACAAGAACAGATGAAATATACACAAACATTGATCTCTGGCTGAAGGAGACTCGAACCTACGAACCTTGGAACAAAGTACGCAGTGCTTTACCAATCTACCCACACTGGACCAATACCTTGGAGTCCAGCTTGCGCTAGACTTTGATCCAAGGCAGCCAGCTTTCAGGGAGAAGGCTTACAGCTTTTCATCTCATCTCCTGCATGCATCAGCCTTACTAGAGATATTAACAGTGCAAGGAATTTGCAAGAGCAGGCAAAATATGCACAAACACTGATTTCTGGCTGAAGGATACTCGAACCTACGAACCTTGGAACAAGGTACGCAGTGCTTTACCAATCTACCCACACTGGACCAATACCTTGGAGTCCAGCTTGCGCTAGACTGATCCAAGGCAGCCAGCTCTCAGGGAGAAGGCTTACAGCTTTTCATCTCATCCCCTGTCTGTATCTGTCTGCCTATATATCTGTGTATCTCTGTGTGTCTGTTTATCTGTCTACCTGTGTGTCTGTCTTTCTGTCTACCTGTGTGTATGTCTACCTGTGTGTCTGTCTTTCTGTCTACCTGTGTGTCTGTCTTTTTGTCTACCCGTGTGTCTTTGTCTACCTGTGTCTGTCTACCTTTGTGTGTCTTTCTGTTTACCTGTGTGTCTGTCTACTTGTGTGTGTCTTTATGTCTACCTGTGTGTGTCTTTCTGTCTACCTGTGTGTCTGTCTACCTGTGTGCCTGTCTACCTGTGTGTCTGTCTACCAGTGTGCCTGTCTACCTGTATCTGTCTAACTGAGTGTCTGTCTGTCTACCTGTGTCTGTCTTTCTGTCTGCTTGTCTGTCTCAGAGCCACTCATTAAGAGTGTAATTGGTCTTGAAGATGCCATATTAATAATGATAACACAATAATAATCATTGAGGTGCATTAATGTGTATAAAACGTTGATATAGATATTTTGCTTAATCCATCTATGATTTCTTTTTCAAAATTATATAATAAACATGCTACATAACATATAAACATATAAATTAACAAATATGAGATGTTTTTCTGGTCGGCTTGACAAGAGTGAACAGGAAGCATTCATGTCCGGGCTGGTAACAACAACAACAACAATGTTTGTTTACATAACTCGCCAACCTTCTACACACTCATTCGTTTATTTATTTAATCTTGTTTACTCACCTCTCATTCTACATTAAGACTACAGATATTTTAAGGTAAGTAATGAGTGGACACGATTATTATATTATAGTTTAATAATAATAATATTATTAATATTAGTACATATGTATTATTGTAATAATAATAACTATTATTAATATTATTATTAATTTAGGGCACTGGAGCACAGATCCACTGTATAGCACTTTGTCTGGATTATTTGGGTTATCCTAGGTAATTTATACTATGTATGATAACTTTACTTACATGTACCTGTGAGAGAGAGAGAGATAGATACAGAGAGAGAGACATACAGAGAGAGAGACATACAGAGAGAGAGAGAGAGAGAGAGAGAGAGAGAGAGAGAGAGAGAGAGAGAGAGAGAGAGAGAGAGAGAGAGAGTGTGAGAGAGAGTGTGAGAGAGAGTGTGAGAGAGAGAGCCACATTCAATCAGCCAATCACCCACCTGGCCTCTCACCCACCCACCCGGCCAGCCAGCCAGCTATGTATTACACATGTTCCAGAGTTGTTTCTCTTTACTTAGGGTATAGGTTATACTACATTCTGGCAGGATGACACTACCAGTGGTATTCTCCCTTTCCACTGTGTCGACAATACAGTGGACCCTCAACCAGCGAGGGCATCGATTAACGATAAATCTGACTAGCGATACATTTTAATGCAAAAGTTTTGCCTTGACTAGCACTTAAAAACCCGACCAGCACTATTCGTTCCGTACGCGACGCATCCACTTTGGCCTGAGCGCGCCTCACTTGTCCTATGGGTGCCAGTGTTTACAAGCCAGCCACTGCGGTCGCTTCCAAACATACAACTGGAATATTTCATATTATCACAGCCTTTGTAGTGATTGCACCTGCAAAATAAGTCACCATGGGCCCCAAGAAAGCTTCTAGTGCCAACCCTACAGCAGAAAGGGTGAGAATTACTATGGAGATGAAGAAAGAGATCATTGCTAAGTATGAAAGTGGAGTGCATGTCTCTGAGCTGGTCAGGTTGTATAATAAACCCCAATCAACCATCGCTTCTTAAAATAAATATTCCTAAAACTAGTCACAAGTTTGCCTGTGATACTCCAATATAGAAACTATGTATTGTGCCAAAACAAAAGCATTCACATTGCTAAACTCACAAACAAGTATTTAGTCAACTTACTCCACGATTTGTAATAATTTAGGGTTAAGAATTAATCTAAGTTTGCCCGAAATGCCTAACCTTGCTAGGTGTTCTAGTGACCCCCTCTGTAATTAGTATTGTATTACATGTAAACTACACAATAACTAAAATCTGTAAACCCCGCATTGTAATCCTTATAGAGAATAAACTTTGATTTGATTTGATTTGGTTTGAATAAAAATTCATTATGTGAATAAAAAATCAAAATGGAATTCATTTGTAAAGACTCAAAACATAACTAATGAACAGAGGAAATGTTAGTTTAGAGCCAGGAATACCTACATTGTTTATTCTGGACCCTATTTTGAAACTGGAATACAGTGGACCCTCACCTAACGAACGCATCGCGTAACGTTAAATTTCCCTAACGATGCATTTTAATGCTAACTTTTGCCTCGGCTAATGCTAAAAAACTCGCCTAACGATATTCGTTCTCAGGTACCAATTAATATCATTAGGTGAGGGTCCACTGTATTTTGAATTTTGTGTTGAATTGGCCAAATTACCATTTTCCGATCACTTTATTTTATAGTTGAAACAGTTCACTTGGCGATTTCTTGTGCTCAATATACAGAATAGAAGTAATACGAGTGAAATAGCTAAGAATCTGGTTGACTGGAATAAAGTAATTGGCCTAAAATGGGAGTCAAAGTCGGCAAAATCGCCAATCCGTAAATATCACTGACACATCGAAATTTGCGAGAGCATAATTTTGTCAATTTTCCATCAAATCTCATACTTTCTCTTTTATTACCTTCAGAAAAAGATTCTCTACCATTTCATAAGAAAAAATAACAAAGAATTTTTTTTTTAAATTCTTGGACCCTGGTGCACACTTTGAAACTTGGTCTCTGGACCCTGAAAGGGTCAACATACAGCCTCTCCTCACTTAGCAATTTACTCATTTACCAACGACACAGATATAAGACGGGCTCTCTGACCAGTATGTGTACATAATGAATATTAGAGCTGATTTCCTCCATTCTGTTTATTACAGTATAGATACAGTGGACCCTCAACGAACAAAGGCATCAAACGATAAAATCAACTAGCGAAGAGTTTTAGTGTAAAAATTTGGGCCCAACCAACAATGAAAAACTTGACTAATATCACTCGTCCCTAATGCATCTGTCTCAGCTAAGCTAGTGTACCATTGTTTACAAGCCAGAGCGGACAGTTTGCATGCATACATCCAATAAATTTTGTATTATTCCATTGTTTTTAGTGCTTGTAACTGCTAAATAAGACACGATGGGCCCAAAGAAAGCTTCTAGTGCCAACCCTGTGGTAAAAAGGGTGAGAAATACTATCAAAATACTATCGTACCACGGTCAGCTGCTGCTGCACCACCGTCAGTTGTTGCTGCACCACCGTCAGCTGTTGCTGCACCACGGTCATCTGCTGCTGCATCTGTGTGATGGTCAGCTGCTGCTGCTGCACCACTGTCAGCTGTACCACTCAAAGATGTGGAGAAACTATTGTTGGTGTGGCTTAACGAGAAACAATTACCAAGAAACAATTAACCACAGATACGTATTTCTGTGCTTATAGTCAAATGGGTGAGTGAGTGAATGTAAGTGTGAACCACCAGGTGGTTTTTATGTAGTAAGTTGACGGGGTGTATCAGGGAGATAAGATGTTTTCTAACGGTAGTTTTGAAGGTGATGAATGTGTCTGCAGTTCTAAAGTTTTCAGATAGGGTGTTCCAGATTTTAGGGCCTTTGGCATACAGTGGACCCCTGACATTTGATGGCATCGACATTCGATAAATCCAACATTCGATGCATTTTAACGCAAAAATTTCACCTTGACATTCGATGGAAAACCCGACATTCGATACGATTCGTACGAGATGTGTCCATGTGTGGCCTGAACTGCACCATGTGTGCCAGTGTTTACAAGCCAGCCAGTGTGTGCTCATCTAAGGATACATTTGGTACATTCCATATTATCCATATTGTCACGGTTTTTGGTGCTTGTTTCTGCAAAATAAGTAAGCATGGGCCCCAAGAAAGCTTCTAGTGCCAACCCTTCGAGAAAAAAGGTGCTAATGACTATTGAAATGAAGAGATAATTGCAAAGTACGAAAGTGGAGCGCGTGTGTCGGAGTGCATGATGATTTGGTAAAGAAATTGCCTGCAACTAGTGGTGATGTGAGTGAATTTAAGGCCAGCAAAGGTTGGTTTGAAAGATTTAAGAATCGTAGTGGCATACACAGTGTGGTAAGGCATGGTGAGGCTGCCAGTTCAAGTCCTAATGGAAGGGGATTCCCCTTCTTAACACTGACACCATCCACACTCTCCCCTCCTCCCATCCCATCAATCATCACCAGATCTTCATTAACCTGTAAACGTTCCAAGAAGATCTATGTTCACAAGTGTTGTGCTACAAAAGTACATCTACATTTTTTTTTACATATTTTCAAATATAACAACAAAAAAAAGTAGATCAAAGTTTTTTTACACATTTTCTAATGTAAAAAAAAACAAAAAGAAGATCTACTTTTTTTACATACTTTCAAATGTTGAAAAAACGTATATATACCTTTGGACCGTTTACGGGTTAAAGGTAAGTGTCAATTATTCTATTGTTATTAGTCTATTGTTATTGTAATTATTCTATTACATTAACCCTTTGACTGTCGAAAGGCCCAATCCTGAAGTGTCTCCTGGTGTTGCAAAATATTTGAAAAAAAAAATTATTTTTTCTTATGAAAATGTTAAGATTATTTTTCTGATTGTTTTAGTCCAAAAAAAAAAAATTCCCATCAGTACTTACCCAGATATAGAGGCATGAAGTTTGCAGAAAATGAGCCGCATATGGCAACAGAGGTGACTACCGCTCACTCGGTAAACTTTGGTTTACTTGTATTTGAAGGTTTGTTGTTTTTTCATTTTTTTTATTTTTTCACATAACTTATGTGGCCTGTGAGGCCAAAGTAAGGGGCAATGTACATATATACACTCGTTGTATACAACACAATAAGCACACAAACATAATTATCAATATATTGTTTACAAAACTTGTTTACAAAAACAAACAATACAAAAAAATGTTTATTAATTTTGTTCTATAACATATATACCAATATACAGTCACCGAACATATTCCTAGAAGTTCTGCAGCTCTTTGAAACATGGTGTCATACACAATGGTGTTTTACACTCCTCACACATAAAACCAGTGTGTGTGCATTTTTGTGGCCTTTTTTTTTTTATGTGCAAAGACAAAACACCTTGTCTGAGCAGTTTTCTTCAAAGTATTAACAGGCAGTTGTGTTATGTAGTTTTTTTTTTTTTTTTTTTTTTTTATCACACTGGCCGATTCCCACCAAGGCAGGGTGGCCCTAAAAAGAAAAACTTTCACCATCATTCACTCAATCACTGTCTTGCCAGAAGGGTGCTTTACACTACAGTTTTTAAACTGCAACATTAACACCCCTCCTTCAGAGTGCAGGCACTGTACTTCCCATCTCCAGGACTCAAGTCCGGCCTGCCGGTTTCCCTGAACCCCTTCATAAATGTTACTTTGCTCACACTCCAACAGCACGTCAAGTATTAAAAACCATTTGTCTCCATTCACTCCTATCAAACACGCTCACGCATGCCTGCTGGAAGTCCAAGCCCCTCGCACACAAAACCTCCTTTACCCCCTCTCTCCACTCTCAGATACTCCAGATTTAATCCCATTTATTTCCCCCCACTGAAACTCCCCTACCCCCTTCAGCTTTGTTTCGCTTAGGGCCAGGACATCCAACTTCTTTTCATTCATAACATCAGCAATCATCTGTTTCTTGTCATCCGCACTACATCCATGCACATTTAAGCATCTCAGTTTTATAAAGTTTTTCTTCTTCTCTTTTTTTGTAAATGTCTACAGGAGAAGGGGTTACTAGCCCATTGCTCCCGGCATTTTAGTCGCCTCATACAACACGCATGGCTTACGGAGGAAAGATTCTTTTCCACTTCCCCATGGACAATAGAAGAAATAAAGAAGAACAAGAGCTATTTAGAAAAAGGAGAAAAACCTAGATGCATGTATATATATATGCATGTGCGTGTCTGTGAAGTGTGACCAAAGTGTAAGTAGGAGTAGAAAGATATCCCTGTTATCTAGCGTGTTTATGAGACAGAAAAAGAAACCAGCAATCCTGCCATCATGCAAAACAGTTACAGGTTTCTGTTTCACAGTCATCTGGCAGGACGGTAGTACGTACTTCCCTGGGTGGTTGCTGTCTACCAACCTACTACCTACTAACCTACTACTACTGTTATGTAGTTATCCTAGGTAAATGGTCATGAGTCATCATTCCTTCCTGCATTCCTTTCCTGCATTCCTTTCCTACCTTCCTTCCTACATTCCTTCATCTTTCGTTTCTTTTTTCCTTCCTTTGATCTCGTCCTTCCTTCATTCCTGTCTTCCCTTCTTGCTTCTGGTTTCTATAATATATGTACACATATATAGTCACTAGATACTTTCATATAACTGCCATTATCTCCATTCAGCAAGCTTGTCTTGTGTGCGAGTGTGTGGCTTATAATTGTTTTGAGTCAGGAGTCCGCAGCTGTCAAAATGACATATTGTCTCATTACTCACTCCCCCTACCACCTGTGAAAACAATGGGGTCAGATGCTGCTTCCCCTCCATTCTTTCTAATTATCTTTCTCTCTCATTCTATCTCTTTCAATCTGTCTCTCTCTTTCTCTCTGTCTGTCTATTTCTGTATCACAGGTACACATAAATACAAGTATATATAGTGTAAATTACCTAGGATAACCCAAAAAATCCAGACAAAGTGCTATACTCTGCTTGAAGATGTGAGTAAAGGTGATGATGACAGTCTTGTGGCTCTCTCTGAGACAGAGCTAGATAGATAGACAGGGAGCTTGGCAGACAGACAAATAGACAGACAGAAATGTTAGTGTACCAGCAAAAACAAAGAGAGGAGGATGGTCATCTAATCTTTTCTTATCAGCTGCCCCCTCTCACCACCCTCGTTTAGGCTCATCAAACGTCAGCTCTTATCAGATGTTATCTCCCCTTATCTTGTCACTGTCATGGGGTGAAATGTTTTTCATGCCTCATGGGTACATATTATTACATATTATTAATATTACGTATTATTCTTCTTCTTCTTCCTCTTCTTCCTCCTTCCTTCTTCTTCCTCCTTCCTTCTTCTTCCTCTTCTTCCTTCTTCTTCCTCTTCTTCCTTCTTCTTCCTCTTCTTCCTTCTTCTTCCTCTTCTTCCTTCTTCTTCTTCTTCTTCTTCTTCTTCTTCTTCTTCTTCTTCTTCTTCTTCTTCTTCTTCTTCTTCTTCTTCTTCTTCTTCTTCTTCTTCTTCCTTCCTTCCTTCCTTCCTTCCTTCCTTCCTTCCTTCCTTCCTTCCTTCCTTCCTTCTTCTTCTTCTTCTTCTTCTTCTAGTCTTTGCTGTTCCTTTTCCTCCTCTCGAGCTAGTCTTTCTTGTTCTTCCCATTTGACTAAAGCTAGTCTTTCCTGTTCCTCTTTCTTTTCAGTAGCCATTTTAGCAGTAATATAACTATCAAGGTTATGTCTGGTAAATCCCATTTCCTTTCCAGCTCTCAACCAGAAATATAAGGAATCCATCTTGTAAAAAGAAATATTACGCACCAAACTTGACTCGTCTAAGCTAATAAACTAACAGGAACGTCTGTTACAAAAGAGGGACACAGTCTGCACACTTTAAACTTCCCAAAGAAGAAAATTAGCTAAGTTTTTCTCCCAGGAAGAACACACTTGTGGGCTCAATAGCCTTCACTAAGCTAAATATTCACAGTTCACACAGGAGGGGTTATTATCAAAGTTCCCCAGGTCCAACAAATAGGCAAACTTCTAAACCGAACCCTAGTACCAAACAGCAATAAGTCAACCAGACTACCAGTAATGACTTGACACCTCAACTAACTCACCCTTTTCCATCTTAAATGTTATACAGGTCCACCATCACAAATCCGGCAATCAGTTATTCAGTTCCTTCAGTTATTCGGCACTAATTTTGGCTAGCATAATTTCAAATCTCCAGGGTCGCCACATCAACCTGCTGGTACTGTTTGGTGGCGCTACTTGCTGCATAAGTCATTCTAATTTCTTTTTCTCCATTTGTTGTTTTAACCTGCTTACTTTTAGCCCTAGCCATGATTCCAATGAATAAATGAAATGCTTCTCATTATGTAAAGCACCTACACAGTACATTATCCATTAAAGATAAGGTGGCTTTGAAGCCACTGTCGGTTGCCATGAGCTCAGTCTCATGAAGCAGGAGAATATGCTTTATTATTACACTAATATCAACACTACAGGTTATTTGCCTATCACAATTGATCTAATATGACATAAGAAACAATATAAATAACATAAAACATGTTAAATACTCCAGAATGAATAATATTTGGCATAACACCGAGCAGTTCGACAGAGTTATGAAGAGGATATGGTAAACAAATACCATTCTCCTATCCTTGTCTTGGTGGCTTATACAGTGGACCCCCGGTTAACGATTTTAATCCGTGCAAGAGGGCTCATCGTTATGCGAAATAATCGTTATGCGAATGAATTTTCCCCATAAGAAATAATGGAAATAAAATTAATCCGTGCAAGACGCCCAAAAGTATGAAAAAAATTTTTTTTTACCACATGAAATGTTAATTTTAATACACACAAACTGAAAAAGGCATGCACAATTACATGACACTTACTTTTATTGAAGATCTGGTGATGATTGATGGGATGGGAGGAGGGGAGAGCATTATCTTCTTACTGTTTAGAAGGGGAATCCCCTTCCATTAGGACTTGAGGTAGCAAGTCCTTTTCTGGGGTTACTTCCCTTCTTCTTTTAATGCCACTAGGACCAGCTTGAGAGTCACTGGACTCTGTCGCACAACAAATCTGTCCATAGAGCTCTGTACCTCCGTTCCTTCAAGACTTTCCTAAAATGGGCCATAACATTGTCATTGAAATAGTCACAAGCACGGCTTGCAACAGCTGTGTCAGGGTGATTTTCATCTATAAAGGTTTGCAGTTCAACCCACTCTGCACACATTTCCTTATCTTTGAAGTAGGCACAATGGATTCCACAACTGGCATAGGCTTCTCAGGGTTAGCCCCAAACCCTTCAAAATCTTTCTTAATTTCCATACTAATTCTCACCCTTTTTACCACAGGGTTGGCACTAGAAGCTTTCTTGGGGCCCATGGTCACTTATTTTCCAGAAACAGCACCGAAAATACTGTAATAATACGAAATATTCCGAGTGTATGCTTGGATGTTACTGCGGAGGCTGGCTGGTAAACAATGGGACGGAGCGGCACATGTGAGGCTGGCTGAGGGCACATTGGACGCGTCTCGGACGAAAATCGGTATGCGGGTTTTTAATCGGTATGCGGGGCAAAAATTTTGCGATAAAAGTAATCGTTATGCGGAAAAATCGCTATGCGATGCCATCGTTATGCGGGGGTCCACTGTATTAGAGAAAATGGAGTATAGCACAGGGCTAACTATGATATACACTCGTACTCCACCATAAACATGAAACAAAAAAGTTATTTTCTCTCTATAGATTATCACACATAGCAGCATATGTGTAGAGAACCTAGGATAACCCCAAAAAAGTCAACGTGGCTTGCTTTTAGTACCTGGCTTAGGTTAGCCATATATGATTTTTGGTAAATGTTTTATTCCCAGCCAGGGTAGAAACATTAGGCGTGTTTCTTTACACCTGTTGTCTATGTTTACCCAGGCCCGGTGGCCTGGTGGCTAAAGCTCCCGCTTCACACACGGAGGGCCCGGGTTCGATTCCCGGCGGGTGGAAACATTTCGACACGTTTCCTTACACCTGTTGTCCTGTTCACCTAGCAGCAAATAGGTACCTGGGTGTTAGTCGACTGGTGTGGGTCGCATCCTGGGGGACAAGATTAAGGACCCCAATGGAAATAAGTTAGACAGTCCTCGATGACGCACTGACTTTCTTGGGTTATCCTGGGTGGCTAACCCTCCGGGGTTAAAAATCCGAACGAAATCTTATCTTATCTTATCTTATCTTATCAGTAAATTGATACCTGGGTGTTAGTCGACTAGTGTGGGTGTTATCCTGGGACACTTGACATAATTTTCTTGAAATACTCAGCATAACAAGTGCCTTTCTATACAGTAGTATGTCACTGATGTCAGCTAGGCCTGTATACCTTGTACATGTACGTGTAGTAAATAAAGATATTATTATTATTATTAATATTATTATTATTATTATTATTATTATTATTATTATTATTATTATTATATTTTCTAAGTTGTTTGTTGGGTTATCTTATTCAAACTTGGGCAATGTATGATGGAAAGATACTTCTTCATGTACACCAAAAATGAAAGAAATTAGACCATAAATAGCGGAGTTCACTTCTCAGCCATTAGCAGCCGCTTAGCAGTATATTTTTGTATGGTTGTTATGGTTATATTCTCATTTTTTCGGTCTCATTTGATAGAATGAAAGATATATTACAGAAATAGATATGATTTTGATTGCTTTCATGAAGAAAAGTACCTTGAAATTGCGCTCACAGTAGCGAAAATGTTCTATTCTTTAGCGAAGCTCAAGAGTAAACAAATGACATCACCGTCCAATACCTGTCCGCCTGCCAGTCTAAATTCTAATACGGAGTCAAGAATGGATTGACATTATTTATACAATTATTACAATAATGCAGTAGTCTGCATAACAGTAAATCTTCTATTTTTTGTGAATAAAAATTCCAAATGGTAAGCAAGAGTAATATAAGAGGACCCTGTAGCCATGACTAATGAACAGAGAAAATGTTATTTTAGTGCCAGGAATGTCTGCATTGTTTATTTTGGACCCTATTTTGAAATTGGCATCTGTTGAAATTTGTGTGAAATCAGCCAAATTGCCAATTTCTGACCACTTTATTGGGTAGTTGAAATAAGTGAATGGGCGGTTTCTTGTACTCAGTTGACAGACTAGAAGTAAATAAGTTTATTCAGGTATGCACAATTACAGTTACATAGATTATCATACATAGCAGTGTATGTATAGAGAACCTAGGATAACCCAGAAAAGTCAGACAAAGTGACTTATTTCCAGTACCTGGCTTAGGCTTGCCATGTATGATTTTTGGTTTAAAAATTTTTCTCGGTTGTTTGTTGGGCTATCTCATTGAAACTTGGCCAATGTATGATGGAAAGATGCTTCTTAACGTACAACAAAAATAAAAAAGACGGACGATAAATAAGGAAGTTAACTTCTCAGCCATTAGCCACCTCTTTGCAGTATATTTTCGTATGGTTTTTATGGTTGTATTCCTACTTTTTTGGACTCATTTGATAGGATGGAAGATATATTACAGAAATAGAAATGATTTTGATTGCTTTCATGACGAAAAGTACCTTGAAATTGAGCTCAAGGTAGCGGAAATGTTCGAATTTTGCTGATGTTCAATGAACTGTGTAAGTAAAGTTGGTTAATTTTATTAAGTGTATTCTAACCTAACCACTCTGTAATTTGGCAAACTCAGTAATCCGGCACACTGTAGGTCGCAGTGATGCCGGATTTGTGATGGAGGACCTGTACTCACAACCAGTTGAACCATCAGGAAGATGTTGCTGCAAGAGTCGGATCCTGGCAAGGTCGCCATTGTCAGTGGAACGCCTTCCATCTGAACAAAAAGCTAATGGAAAAATAAATAAATAAAGAAACGTCTCTAGGAAAAATAAGAATAATGACTTTTGAGGATTTTACTTAAAATTTAAATATAATAAAAACAGCCTTCATTCTGGGCGTATTTGGGGCAGGAGTAGGAAAGGCCCTGGACAGATCCCAGATGTTAAAGATGTTGTAGGTTATCCTGGGCGGATGGTAACAGTTCGATGTTTTGGAATCTCCTCTACCACTTGGTTCGAGCACCACAAGTAGAATAAATAAGGGCCGGTAGTAGTCAATAATGTTTTTTTCCCAATTGTTTTTGCCCCTTTTTCGGTGTTATCCTGGATGCCCCATGCCAGGAACAGAGTGGTAATAAGAAAAAATAAAATGGTTTACCAATGGTTTGATAATAAAATTTTAAAAATGAAAAGGAGTATAAATGCCAAAATCATTACTGGAAGCACAAACAAAAAAAAACAACAAACAGAAATCTCCCGTGATCACCTTACGATCAAAGAGGGAGGTGAAGTGACTCCCCAAAACTTCGGCCACACCAGGAAAGGTCAATACTCCCGGGATTTAAAATTAAAACAAATCAGACACCAGGAACTAGAGTTTCCCCCAGCCCCGAGAGGGAGTGGCGAAAAAAACTCCTAATGGTTCCTGGGGGCCTGAACAACCCTAACCCATTAAACCACTTTTCCCAAAAATTATATTACGTATACCTGTCCCTAAATAAATTTAACACTGTGCTGATGTCGGGTTTAAATTTTAAACCCTTTTTCCTGTTTTGGTCGTACTTAGTCTAGAGCCCCGTGTTTGACGTTTACAGTGGAAACCTCAAAAATCGAATTTAATCCGTTCCAGGGCTGTTCTAAATTCAAAAAAGTCTGAAATTCAAATCGTTTTTCCCATAAAAAAAGGGAAAATAAAAATTAATCCGTTCAAAAAACCCCAAAAAAATTTCACACAAAAAATACATTTTATAGAGTTTAAATTTTACAGTTTTACATAAAACAATATATATTTTTTAATTTGTATAGTAACACATATAAAAATAAAATTTTTACTTCCCTTTATTAAAATTGGTGATGGTATCTTGAAGATAGGAAGGAGGAGAGGGGGAAAGTTGGGTTGTGTTTGGAAGGAAAACCCCCCTCCATGAGGACTTCAGGTAAACCCTCTCGGGGGTTACTTCCCCTTCTCTGTCTTTTAATGCCACTAAGCCACTTAAAGGTCACGGACCCCTTGTCCCAAAAAAAAACTGCCCACAGCCCCTCTGTTTTGGCACCTTTTTAAAATTTTTCCCTAAAATGGGACAGGGTTCGCCCCTGAATTTGTTGAAAGAGGCTTGTTTCAGCTTGCTCAGGGGGGTACTTTGCACAAACATTTGGAATCTTTCCCCAAGGGCAAAAATTCCTTAATCTTTGAAAGGCCCCTTTCCCCATCCCTTTTCCCTCCTCCTGAAAGCAAGTTCCTCAGCTGTGGTCGGATACTGCTCCAGTAAAGCTCTTGCAGCCTTCTGGTTGCTTTCCTGTGGTCCTCCACCAAAAACCCCATACCCACACTCCCTCCAACCCCGGGGTTCCCCCCAATCCCACGTAAAGTCCACAACGGAAAGGGGGTAGCTGGGTCAGGGTCGGGGTCAGCCCTCAAACCCTTCAAAAACCCTTTTTTGGACACCCTCTGGCAAATTGTCTCCAAGCAGATTTCAAAGCCGGGAAGTCACCCCTCCCAAGCCTTACCTATAAGGTTATGGATTTGTAGAGTTAAGGATTCCTCCAGAACTCCTTGGGGTAATTAGTGTCTGTGGTCACTTCAAAGCACTTCTCAAAACTGCTTTTGTTTAGGTTTTTTAAAGTTAGAAGACCTGCTGGTCCATGGCGGAGGAGGGGAGGGGTGTTAGGGGGCAAGAACTTCACTTTTTAAAAATAAAGTTTTAACAAGAGGCTAATAAGTTTGGGGGATGGCGGAGCTTGCCTTTAACAGGGGCATTGAGTGGCAATTTTTTTTCCGGGAGGTTTTTTTAAACCTGGGGCCAATCATTCAGGGACCCATTTTTCTTTGAAAATTTGTCTTTTGACCCTGCCTTATGTTTAGTTTCCACAAGACCATAACTTGTTTTTAAACATTGTTTTTCTTAAACAAACTGGGTTTTTCTAAATGATACAAAGTAAAGGTTCCTTTAAATCACCACTGCATTAGCACAGAAAAAAAGAGTAACCCCGTCTTTTAGGTTTGTGCCCTGGTGTGCCTTTTCCCCTGGTGATGAAGGCCCCTTTTTGGCATTTTCTTCCAAAAAAAGCCTTTTGTTTTGGGTCCAATTAAACACTTTTTTCAGTTTTCAATTCTTCACTGTAGCCCCCCTTTAAACCCCTGTCAAATTTCCAGCCGCCCTTTTTTAACTAGCTGTCACCATTTTCTTAAAAAAATTTGGATGCCCTCGCTTTTAAATTGTAAACCCCCCTCTTGCCTTAAAACACAGCACACTTTTTCCAGGGTTTTTTTGGTAAGATAAATCACTTCCTCGCCTTTTTTGTTCTTCTGAAAAAACCGGGGACTTTTTTTTTTTTCCCAACCACAACAACTTCCAACCTCTTAACATTTTTTGGTTTGTTTTTTTTTGGGGTTGCAATTTCCCTTTTGCCCATCAGTTTTTATTTTTTTCCCACAGGATAAAACCGATGGTCGATTTGTTTTTCCCATACATTTCCTGGCAAGCCAACAGTCCCAACCCCCCCGAAAACGGGGAAAAAAAAAATAAAAAAATAAAAAAAAAACAAAAAAAAATATTAAATAAAAACAAAAAAAAAAATAAAAAAGAGAATTTAAAAACAAAAAAAAATAAAATAGGGCGTGTTCGTAATAGGGCACGTTTGCCCAAAAAAAGGTCCTTTTTTCAAAACGTTCGATAGTAAAACGTTCGTTTTTTTGGGTTCCCTGTTTACTCAAAAATTTAGCGGCTTCAAATCGGGGCAGGAGAAAGCGGGAGGCCCACATGTGAGAAAATTGGTCTGTGGGCATTGTGCACCATAAAAAAAAACCCGAGCACCAGTGCATAATGAGAAAAAAAAACCCGCTGTGTTTTTGGTTTAAAACACCTCTTTGGGGTATTTTCTTATAGTTTTTATGATTGTATTCCGTTTTCTTTTTCTCTTTGATAGAATGGAAAACTTTAGAAATAGAGGTGATTGTGATTGGTTTTCAAGGGGAAAGAACCTTGAAATGAGCCAAATTAGAGGAAAGTTTGATTTTTTGCAGTGTTCAAAAGTAACAAATGAGTCATTGTCCAATAAAGCCCAAACTCCTTCTTATGCGTCATGAAGGGGTTGAATTATTTGTCATTATTACTTTTTCAGTTTTGCAACAGTAAATCTTTTTTTTTTGTATAAATAAAAATTCGAAAAAAAGCAAGGAAATACAGGGGCCTGGAGACATGATTGAAAAAAGAAAATGTATTTTAGCCCCCGGGAATTCTGCATTGTTCATTCTGGACCTTTTTTAAAAGTGTCTTTTTTTTAATTTTTCGTAAATTGGAAAATTTGCAAATTTCTGCCATTCTTGGGTAGTTAAAAGGGTAAATGGAAGTTTCTTTCTAAATCATAAAAAAATGAAGTTCTAAAAAAAATACGAGTTTGGGCGCTGGAACAAGGAATTAGCCCAAAAAGGGTCAAAATGGGGGAAAAACGCCCATTTGTAAATAACGCTGGGGCGTAAAATTCCTAGAGGGTAATTCCGTCAGTTTTCCATCACGTTTTGTGTTTTTTTTGGTGTATTACAATCAGGGAAAAAATTCTCATCTTCATAAAAAAAAAGTTTTTTTTTTTAAATTTTGCGTACCAGGAGACACCCCAGATTGGGGGTTGCACAGTCAAAGGATTAAGGGCTAGGGATTAAGGGCGTGGTAGAGCCCCAGGCACAATTCCCTAAGTGAGGTAAGGATAATTAGAGAATGGTCAAGGTAAGGAGAGTTGTTTGTGGACATAACATACTTGGAAAGGATCCACTGATTTGGAAATTTTCTTGGTATGTAAAGGGTAGGACTGAAATTTAAAATTACACCAAAGGGAAAAAAACCTGAAATTTGCCCTCCGTGTTGTTTGTGGTTCATAAAAGCAAATTTTGGAAAGGTTCCCATATTTGGAAAAATTTTTTTTTGGTTATGTGATGGGTATAGGATGAAATTTAAGATTACGTCAGGAGAAGACCCAGAAAATTGCCCCCTGGTGTCTTGATATAGGGGAACCCTTTTAAAAAGTTTGTTGAGTTGAAAATTTGGGGTCTGTTCCAAACAGCATGAAGTAAGTTTTTTTATCTTTAAGTGTGAGTTTGTTGGCATACCCAAGCAATATCTTTAGAGTTCATTGTTTTTCAGTATTTTCAAGCACGCGGGTCGAAAGGGAAAGACATTGTAGGAAAACTGCGAAAGAACTGGTGTAAGGAGTTTGGGGTGGATTGGGGGAAACATTGAGTAGATGAGAAAAAGGAGGGGGCCTTGGACACTACCTGGGGTACTCCCACAGCACAGGTTGGTAGTGGAGGCTCCATTTGCAGTACATATGGTGTCTGTCGTTAAGATAATTTTGGTGTCAAGAGAAAGTCCCCTTATGCCATAATGATTTTGTTTGAGGGGCAAAAGAGATTGTGGTCAACTGTGCCAAAAGCTTTTCTTAGGCGATAAAGAGCTTTCCCGGGGGTATTCATCCCTTTTGAGAGCTGGTTATTGGTCAAGCATTTTTAAAATGCATCATTCGTGCTTTTTTTTGGGCTAAGTCCCGATCTGGCATGGTTAAGTTTTTTTGTTGGGGGTAAGGTAGGGTAAAGTGCTTTTTGGGATTTTTTTTTTAAAAAATCTTGGAGAGTAGGGGAAATTTGAATGGGTCTGTAATTGTTCAAAACAGTTGGATCTCAAACCCTTTTTGGGTGGGGTGGACTTGCTGTTGAGATGGGGGGGAAGGGGAGGAAGCTATAGATTTGTTTTAAAAAATTGTTGCAAAATGGAACAGTTCTGGGGGCAGGTTTTTTATATTGAAAGGTGGCAATTATCTAGATCACCTGATTTGTTTTTTAATATCCTTCTCCTCTTTTACCCAATACCCCCACAAACCCTTTCCCCCCTTGCTGTGCTGTATGGGCCCTTTTAGGTTTTTCACTTCTTTTTTATAATAATAATAAAAATAATAAAAAATATTGCTTAGTGCAGTTGGGCGGTAATTCTTTTCATTTCTGTCTGCCCCCCTTGTAGAGTGGGGTTATGTCTGTTATTTTTGTGATGTGGGGAAAGACCCCCGGTCCATGCATTCTCCATGTAGTTAATCCAGAAAGGGGGTTTTTTTGCGTTCCTGAGAACAAGAGTTCACCAAGTTTGGGCCTATGGCGAGTGCATAGGATGTCATTTATTGCTTTTTTTAAAGCCCTTTGGGGTTAAGATTTTAACCCTATTCCCGACTCTGTAGAAAGTCTTGTCCCTTTTTATAGTGAGTCTGTTGGTGTCACCAAGTAGATACTTTTTCATCTTTTCATTAGCAATATTATTAAGGAAAAGGGATTGGGAGATGTCAAAGTTGTGCACCCGCAAACAGAATTTTTTAAAGTTCCTGGGTACATTGGAGGTGTTTTAGAAGATGAGAAATAGTAAAAGGTCAGGAATAATACCCCGAGGCACCCCCTGTTGATGGGCACATTATGAGGTCGTATATTGATGGAGGTTGTTTGGCCCGTTTGGGAAATGGAAAATTTTTAATGAGATAGCCACCTCTAATTCCATGGTTATATTTTAGACCAAGATGTTGTGGCTAGTGTATCAAATTATCAGATTTTAATGGGATTTGACAGTGGATTAAACCCCTTTTAGGTCCCGAGGCCAAATTTCTAAGTGTGCACCCGGGTCCCAAAAATTTTCAAAAAAAAAATTTTTTTTTTTTTTTCTTTTGAAATGGTAAGAAAACTTTTTCCAAAAGGGAATAAAACAAAAAAATACGAAATTTGATGGAAAATGCAAAATTTGTCGGGGAATTTTTTATTTGGCGGGGAAATTTTTGCATCGGGAATTTTGTGAATTTGCCCAAAATTTTTGGCCAAATTTCTCTTCAAGGGACCAAATTCTTAGTATTTCATAGTATTCTTCTTTTGTTGATTTAGCACAAGAAATCGCCAATCAACTGTTTCCCCAACAAATAAAATGACGGAAATTGGTAATTTGGCAAAATTATGCAAAGCGACTCAGAAATGTAATGACACAGTTGCAAACAAACCAACCCCCGGCCGGGATTGAACCCGCTGTCAAGAGTCTCAAAAAACCCCCCCGTCGGTTAGCCACTAACCAGCTACCACAATAAGGGTTCACCCAATGGATATTTTCACCTAGGAAGGTTAGACAGGCCCACGTGACCACAAAGCAAGTTTTTAAAGGGCGAAACTCCGCTAGCGTGGCCGTACAACCTGCTCAAATCCCTTCACTGCCGTCAACTGATCAAGAAATCGTAATGACCGAGGCAAACAAACCAAAACCCCCGGCCGGGATTTAACCCTGACGGGGTGGAGTTTTTAGAATGACCGCGGGGTTCAATCCGGCCGGGGGGATGGTTTTTTGCAAACGTGTCATTACGTTTCTTGGTCATGTTGCGGAGGAAGGGACTTGAGCTAGAGTTCGTCCGGCCTGCTAGTGGAGACGTCTGTAAAAAATTGCTTTGTGGTCACAGTGGTGCCTGTGCTCCTTCCGTGGGGTAGAAATTATATTGGTGAATCTTATTGTGGCTAGTGGTCTAGTGGCTAAGCGACGGGCTGGAGTTTTGAGACTTATGATCGGGGGTTAATCCCGGCCCGGGGGTATGGTTAATTTAATGCAAAGTTCAAAATATTCCAATTTTAAAATAGGGGTCCAATTTTAAAGCGGCATTCCCGGCACTAAACTAAATTTCCCTCTGTTTATTTTTATGTTTTCAGGTTTTCAAATGAATTTCCCTTTTGGGTTTTTTATTCACATGATGAAATTTTTTTTAAACCAAAAAAAAAGAAGATTTTCTGTTTTTTCAAAACTGTAAAAAATTGTATAAATAAATCCCAAAATTTGTGAATGTTATTAAAACCCCTCGTTTGTGTTTTAGTGTGTGGGATCATTGTTTACTCTTGAAATTTGGGAAAAATTTAAATTTCTGCTACTTTTAGCTCATTTCAAGCCATTTTTCCCGTAAAAAACCAATCAAAATATCTCTATTCCGTAGTATATCTTCCCTTCTATCCTGGACCCAAAAATTGCAAATACAACATGAAAAAACATACGAAAAAACTGCAAAGTTGCTGTTTTAATCGAAAAAATTTCAGTCTTCACCAAGGGATCCTCAAATCCATTAACACAAAGCACAAATATGAAGAACAGTATAGAATGGGTCAAATAACAGAAAACAGTAAACGTTTACCGTCAGCACTTCCCCGCCTGAAAAGGTTTAAAAAAAAAGTATTATGAAAAAAGATTACAAACATAAAAGGTGATATGAAAAAAACCGGGAAAAAATCTATCTGAAATTCTTGGAAATAAAAAGTTCCAAAAAACAAACAAAAAACTAACAAAATCGATGAACTCCTCTCACCCTTCTGAAACAAAAAACAGACTCAACTTTTTCTTCTCCACCTAGGTAAAAATTAGCAAACAAATACCAAGCTAAACCCCCGTCTGTCAGACTCCTCTGGCCTCCCCAAATAGTTTTCCCTGCCCCAACCCAACCCCCATAAAATTTTTACGTATCATAAACACCCTTAAAAAAAAGGCAGGGGGACATAAACATTGCCTGCTTTTATGTCAAAAAGCTTTCAAGTTTTATCCCCAAATTTTTTGAACGTTTTTAAACAAATCCATTGAACAGCTATTCCCAACCCCCCAAATAGGGGGGGGGTCATCCGTCCACAAAGGGGGTGGCCCAAGCTGATTAAATAACATAGACCAATATTAAATTTTCCATGCTCTCTAAAACTTTGAAAATAATTCTTGGCGGATCTATTCCTACCTGTCTCCACAATTATTAAATCCCTTTTCATTTTTTGGGTTCGGAATAATAAAAGCAGAATGTGCTATCATCACTGCTAAACAAAATAAGTGGACCCCCGCATAACGATGGCACAATAGCGATTATTTCGCATCCCCTTCTTTAAATTTCAAAAATTTTGCCTCACATACCCCTTAAAAACCCGCCCCCTTTCGATTTTCTTTCCCCGGGCGCGCTACTGTTCCGCCGGGTGGGTTTTTTTACCCGCCCAGCCTCCGCGGTCATCCCGTACAATCGGAATTTTGTTTATTACAGGTTTTTCGGTGCTGTTTTGGAAAAAAAGTACCTGGGCCCCAAGAAAGTTCTAGGCCAACCCCGTGGGAAAAAAAGGGGGAGAAAAAAATATGGAAATTAAGAAAGATTTTGAAGGGTTTGGGGTAACCCCGAGAAGTTGCCGTTGTGGAATCCCCTTGTGCCTACTTCAAAAATTAAGGAAAAGTGTGCACAGTGGGGTTTAACTGCAAACCTTTTAGATGAAAATCCCCCGAACGCTGTTCAAGCCGTGTGGTGATATTTCAATGCAATGTTGTGGCCCATTTTAGACAAATCGTAAGGGAAAGGGAGGTACAGAGCTCTATGGACAGATTTGTTGTGCGACAGAGGTCCAGTGACTCTCAAGCTGGTCTAGTGGCATTAAAAGAAGAAGGGAAGTAACCCGGAAAGGACTTGCTACCTCAAGTCGTAATGGAAGGGGATTCCCCTTCTAAACAGTAAGAAGATAATGCTCTCCCCTCCTCCCATCCCATCAATCATCACCAGATCTTCAATAAAAGTAAGTGTCATGTAATTGTGCATGCCTTTTTCAGTTTGTGTGTATTAAAATTAACATTTCATGTGGTAAAAAAAAATTTTTTTCATACTTTTGGGCGTCTTGCACGGATTAATTTTATTTCCATTATTTCTTATGGGGAAAATTCATTCGCATAACGATTATTTCGCATAACAATTATCCCTCTTGCACGGATTAAAATCGTTAACCGGGGGTCCACTGTATACTGCACTCGAAAAGAAAGAAGTCCCGCTGGGCATTTTCATTGATTTACATAAAGCTTTCGATACAGTCGACCATGAGCCGCTGTACTCCAAATTAATGCACTATGGTATCAGAGGCCACTCCCTCAACTACCTAAAATCATACCTTAGTAACAGAACTCAATATGTGTATGCAAAGGATGCAAACTCTTCCACCCAACCAGTCACAGTAGGAGTCCCACAAGGAAGCGTCCTTGGACCACTCCTCTTCTCATCTACATCAATGATCTACCAAATGCATCACAGCTACTCAAACCCATATTATTTACAGATGACACTACATATATCTTTTCCCACCCAAACACAATCATACTAACAAACACAGTCAATGCCGAATTTGCAGAAAATATCTGCCTGGATGATGACTAATAAACTTACCCTGAATACCAATAAAACCCATTTCATTCAGTTTGGAAACAAAGCTGCAAATGATTCGATTAACATAACAATAAATGGATCATCAGTCACAAGACTCACAGAAGGAAAATTCCTAGGTATCCACCTTGACAGTAAGTAGCCTTAAGTTCCGGACACACATATAACAAATCACCAAGAAAATCTCCAAGACTGTAAGCATACCATCAAAGATAAGGTACTACATTCCACAATCAGCTCTCCTGGCACTGTACCATTCACTCATATACCCTTATCTTACATATGGAATTTGTGCATGGTGATCAACAACATCCAATCACCTAAAACCCCCTAATAACCCAGCAAAAGGCAGCAGTTAGAATGATAATGAATTCCCACTCTCGCCAGCATACTCCACCAATTTTCAAAAGTCTGAATCTGCTCACCATAAGAACATCCATACTTATTCATGTGCCTACTACATACACAGAACAATACACACAAATATAAACCTTCCACTCAAACTTCTCCTCACCAACTTAAACAGGACACATGACGACAACACAAGACACAGATCTCTTTTTGATATACCTCGTGTCCATATCACACTATGTAAAAACTCAATGCACATAAAGGGCCCTAAAATATGGAATTTATTACCAGAATATATTAAAGTAACCCAGTCTGAAAATCAGTTTAAGACTCTTCTCAAAAGCCACTTAATCACCCTAGACTAAATGCTAAATATTCAATACACACATACTCACCTATGTTCTCTTACATCATAACTTCAACAATCACTTTGAACCTCTTATCCATTGTTGACAGGAATATAATTGAACCATTGTTTTTCATAATAAGCATTTTAGACTATATGAATACATGTGTATATCCTTTGTCTTATACAAATTTAATTCACTTATAATTAAAAACCTACTGTTCAACTAATAATTACTGTCCGACTGTACAACTATGATATAATCCTTAGTATTAAGTAGTCTGTAAGCCAATAATCTTAAGTTGGCCCATAATGCCTAGGCATAATAGAGGCTCTCTTTGCATTGCAACCCACTATTGTAAATATAAAATCTCAATGTACTGTTTGCAAAGACATAAATAAAATAAATAAATAAATAAACTGTGTGCTGCAGGATTTGTTTTATGTGGTGCACACATACCACACAGATGTATTCTCTCATATCTAGGCCCAAATTTACCACTCGCATCTTACCAGAGTGAGCTGAGTTCATGGCGTAGATCTACGGTTTGGACTCTGAACGTAAAGCCATAGATCTACGGCACGGACCCTGAAAGGGTTAAGCAGCTTAAAAAAAAAAACATATAGGCTGTGCTTGTTTTGACTGTTAGCCTTCAAGTTAGGTAGAAAAAAATAATTTTTGCACAATTTTATGAGTCATAGGACTTTACACTTTCTTCTAAATTGGGAAGATGTACAATGCTCTAGTTTTTTATTTATTTTTTATTTTATTTAAAAATTTGAGCACACATACAGAGGTACAAAAAATACAGATAAGAGCAGCATGCCAAAGCCACTTATACTATGCATAGCATTACGGGCTGGCTTAAAATTAACTTAAGATGAACTAAGCAATGATGACATCAGTGATAAAACTTTAATGTAAACAGATTACTATAAAGCACAAGTGAGTATTACAAAGACAGGTCATATGGTTGTATGCATTGTTGTACATTCAGTAGAATGGAGTATTCTGTTAGGTAGTGTATTTAAAAAATAATAAAGTTAGATTGGGTTTTAGGTTTAACATTTATGTGATATAATTGTGAGAAACATTTAAGATATACAATTTATAAGGTTCAGTTATTCAGTATTTATTTGGTTTTGGGTGAGTAAGTGATCTTTGAGAAGAGACTTGAATTTATAAACAGGTAGTGTTTCTTTTATATTTACAGGTAATGAGTTCCAGATTTTAGGGCCTTTTATGTGCATTGAGTTTTTGCATAGTGTGAGATGGACACGAGGAACATCAAAGAGTGATCTGTGCCTTGTGTTATGGTCATGTGTTCTGTTGAGGTTGGCAAGGAGATGTTTGAAGGGAGGGTTAATATCAGAGTTAAGTGTTCTATGTATGTAATAGGTGCAGTAATAAGTATGAATGTTTTGTATGGTGAGTAGGTTTAGTGTATTGAATATTGGTGGAGTGTGCTGCCTATAGTGAGAATTTGTTATCATTCTAACTGCAGCCTTTTGTTGGGTAATTAGTGGTCTGAGATGGTTACTTGTTGTTGAGCCCCATGCACAAATTCCATAGGTGAGATAGGGGTAAATAAGAGAGTGATATAGGGCCAGGAGGGCTGACTGTGGAGCATAGTACCGTATCTTCGATAGTATGCCTACAGTCTTGGAAATTTTCTTAGAAATTTGTTGTATATTGTTGTGATAGAAACACAGGCCTTATCTCTAGGCTTTATTGAACATAGAATCTTCATAGTACTTCTGCAACAACAAAATATAATGACTAGTACATCTAATAATGGCTTCTACAGGGATGGTGATGTCTTGCATATGTCAAGAGAAAAGTTATAACTACAGGCCACATATTTAAACTCACCATGTAATCTGCATCGCTGATAAATGGATAAAGTAGGAGAGAATCACACACCATGTGTTGGTGCCCATGACACACACCAAACTGTTGTTGTTGTTAAGGGCCCCTAGAGGTGGTGCAGTATTATCCTGCTGCTGCTCCCCACAGGACCAGTATCACTACAATCTCCCCCTTCTAAAATATCAGAGACAGTAATCTCCCAAACTGTTAGGTGGGCGACGTACACGTCCCGACCTTCGTAGCCCTTGAGCCTCTTCACCAGGTTCGATATTTTCCAGCGGGGTTTGATTAACTGCTGGAGCAGAATCCTCTATTTCCATAGGGGTAGTCTCAAGGGGCTTTCCAGGAGAAAACGAAGCATCTTTCACATCTATTGGTGTATCTTGAGATTCCACACTAATA
>NC_069417.1:63218595-63285326 GCF_026875155.1 Cherax quadricarinatus | reverse complement strand
AAAATTTTCTTGGTTATGTGAGGGGTTAGGGGACTGAAATTTAAGATTCTAAAGGGGAAAAGACCTAGAAATTTGCCCTCTGTGTGTCTTGATATGGGAACCCATTTAACAGTATGTTGAGTTAAAATTTTTGGGGGCTTTTTTTCCCCAAACAGCTGAAGTAATTTTTTTCTATCTTAAGGTGGTTTTTTGGGTCTCACCCAGCATATATTTTTTGCATTTCATTTTTTTACAGTTTTTTAAAGCACAGCGGGTCTGAATGGGATAAAATATGTAGTGTAATCTGCGATAAAAACGGGTGAAAAGGGTTGGGAGGGATTGGGGAGATCTTGTGTAGAGAAAAAAGGGGAGTGGACCTTGGACATCCTGGGGTACCCCTACAGCTACGGGTTTTGGATAGTGGAGTTGACTCCATTTTGCATGTACATACGGTGTCTGTCTTTAGTTTGGATTTTAGGTAGTAAAGAGAATCCCCTCTTATGCCATAAGATTCATTTGGGGGTGCAAGAAAGGATTGTGGTCAACTGTGCAAACTTTTTAGGTCGATAAGAGCTCAGGGGATATTCATTCTTATCGAGAGCGTGTATATTGGGTCATGCATTTGTATAATAGCATCAATTCGTGCTTTTTGTTGGTCTAAGTCCGATCTGGCATGGGTTAATTTATGTTGTTGGTGTAAGGTAGGGTAAAGCGTTTTGTGTATTTTTTTTTCAAATACTTGGAGGTAAGGGCAAGTTGATATGGGTCTGTAATTGTTCAAATCAGTTGGATCTCAACTTTGTGGATTGGGGGGGCCTTTGCTGTCTTGAGTATGGAGGGGAAAGTTGAGGAAGCTATAGATTTTTTAAAACATTGTTGCAATATGGGTGCAGTTCTGGGCAGGTTTTTTATATATGATGGGGGCAAGTTATCAGATACTGATTTGTTTTTTAATCATCTTCCTCTCTTGCTACCCAAATCCCCTACATCTTCTGCCTTGCTGTGCTGTATGACCTTGTGGTTTACCCACTTCTCTTTTATAATAATAATAATAATAAATAATAATTTAAATTTAATAATAATATAATGACATTAGTGCAGTTGGTTGGTAATTCTTTTCAATTGCTGTACTGCCGCCCTTGTAGAGTGGGGTTATGTCTGTTATTTTTAGTGACTGTGGGATGACCCTGTGTCCTTTGCCCTTCTCAATAGATTAGTTAATGCACATGAAAGGGGTTTTCTTAAAGTTCTGATGAACACGGTTCCCCAAAGTTTTGGCCTAGGGCAGAGTGAAATAGGCAGTCATTTATTGCTTTTTCAAAGTCCTTTGGTGTTAGAATTTTTAACCATATTCCCAGACCTCATGTAGAAAGTCTTGTCAATATTGATAGTGAGTCTGTTGGTCGTCATCCAATAGAACTTTTTCATCTTGTCATAGCAATATTTATTAAGGAAAATGGGTTTTGGTAGATGTCAAAGTTGTGTCACGGCAAACAGAATTGGTTTTAAGTTCCTGGGATACATTAGTGGAGGTGTTTGACAAGATTGAAATAGAAATAGGTCAGGATAATACCCTGAGGCACCCCTTGTTGATTAGGCCACATTTATGGGGGTCGTATCATTGATGGAGGTATGTTTGTGCCTGTTGGTAAAGTGGAACTTTATAAATGAGATAGCATCACCTCTAATTCCATGATGTTATATTTTAGGTACCAAGATGTTGTGGTCTAGTGTATCAAATTATCAGATTTCAATGGGATTGTGACAGTGGATTAACCCTTTCAGGGTCCAGAGGCCAAATTTCTAAGTGTGCACCAGGGTCCAAGAATTTTCAAAAAATAATTTTGTTATTTTTTCTTATGAAATGGTAGAGAATCTTTTTCCAAAGGTAATAAAACAAAAAGTACGAAATTTGATGGAAAATTGACAAAATTATGCTCTGGCGAATTTTCATGTGTCGGCGATATTTATGCATCGGCGATTTTGCTGAATTTGACTCCAATTTTAGGCCAATTACATCATTCAAGTTGACCAAATTCTTAGATATTTCACTAATATTACTTCTTTCTGTTGATGAGCACAAGAAATCGCCAAGTCAACTGTTTCCGCAACAAAATAAAGTGACCGGAAATTGGTAATTTGGCCAATTTAATGCAAAGCGACTCAAGAAATCGTAATGACAAATGCAAACAAACCATACCCCCGGCCGGGATTGAACCCGCTGTCATAGAGTCTCAAAACTCCAGCCCGTCGCGTTAGCCACTAGACCAGCTAGCCACAATAAGATTCATCCAACTAGGTATATTTCTACACCATAGGAAGGTTAGCACAGGCACCACTGTGACCACAAATGCAAGTTTTTACAGACGAAACTCCGCTAGCGGGGCCGGAGAACTCTAGCTATTTCCCTTTCACTGCCGTCAAATGACTCAAGAAATCGTAATGACACGATGGAGAACAAACCATACCCCCGGCCGGGATTGAACCCGTGACGGGCTGGAGTTTTGAGACTCTATGACCGCGGGTTCAATCCCGGCCGGGGGTATGGTTTGTTTGCAATCGTGTCATTACGATTTCTTGAGTCATGTTGACGGCAGTGAAGGGACTTGAGCTAGAGTTCGTCACGGCCATGCTAGCTGGAGATTCGTCTGTAAAAACTTGCATTTGTGGTCACAGTGGTGCCTGTGCTAACCTTCCTGTGGTGTAGAAATATACCTAGTTGGATGAATCTTATTGTGGCTAGCTGGTCTAGTGGCTAACGCGACGGGCTGGAGTTTTGAGACTCTATGATCGGGGTTCAATCCCGGCCGGGGGTATGGTTAATTTAATGCAAAGTTCAAAATATTCCAATTTCAAAATAGGGTCCAGAATTAAACAATGCAGGCATTCCTGGCACTAAACTAACATTTCCTCTGTTCATTAGTTATGTTTTCAGGCTTTACAAATGAATTCCATTTTGATTTTTTATTCACATGATGAATTTTTATTCAAACCAAAAAATAGAAGATTTACTGTTATGCAATACTGTAATAATTGTATAAATAATATCACCACATTTGTGAATGTATATTAGACCCATCAGCTTGTGTGTATTAGATGTGTGGGATCATTTGTTTACTCTTGAACATTGGCAAAAATTTAACATTTCTGCTATTTTGAGCTCAGTTTCAAGCCATTTCCAGTAATAAAACCAATCAAAATCATCTCTATTCCTGTAGTATATCTTCCATTCTATCACATGAGACCAAGAAATTGCAAATACAACTATGAAAAACATACGAAAAAACACTGCAAAGTTGCTGTTTTAATCGAAAATTACAGTCTATCACCAAGCATCCTCAAATCCATTAACACAAAGCACAAATATGAAGAACAGTATAGAATGGGTCAAATAACTAGAGAACAGTAAACGTTACTCGTCAGCACTTACCAGCCTGATAAGAAGATCTAAAAAAATGTATTATGAAAATAGATTACATAACATCAAAGGTGATATGAAAAAAACCTGGAAAACTCTATCTGAAATTCTTGGAAATAAAAAGTTATCCAAAAACAAAACAATCAAACTAACAAAATCAGATGAACCCCTACTCACACCTTCTGAAACAGCAAACAGACTCAACGTTTTCTTCTCCACCATAGGTAAAAATCTAGCGAACAAAATACCAAGCATAAACACCCGTCTGTCAGACTACCTCATAGGTACCTACCCAAATATGCTATTCCTAGCTCCAACCAACCCCATAGAAGTTACGCTTATCATAAGCACCCTTAAAAACAAGGCAGGAGACATAAACAGCTTGCCTGCTTTTATGTACAAAAAAGCTTCTCAAGTTTTTATCACCAATTATTGCAACGCTCTTTAACAAATCCATTGAATCAGCTACCTTCCCAACAATCCTCAAAATAGCGAGGGGTCACTCCGATCCACAAAGGAGGTGGGCCAAGCTGACTTTTAATTTAAATATGACCAATATCTAATTTACCACTGCTCTCTAAATCTTTGAAAAAAAATTCATTGAGGATCTATTCCTACCTCGTCTCACACAATATATTAAATCCTTGTCATTTGGATTCAGGAATAATAAAAGCATGAAAAGATGCTATCATACACATGCTAGAACTAATATATCCTGCACTCGAAAAGAAAGAAGTCCCCCTGGGCATTTTCATTGATTTAATAAAGCTTTCGATACAGTCGACCATGAGCCCGCTGTACTCCAAATTTAAAGGGACTATGGTATCAGAGGCCACTCCCTCAACTACCTAAAAATCATACCTTAGTAACAGAACTCAATATGTGATGCAAATGATGCAAACTCTTCCCCCCAACCAGTCAACAGTAGGAGTCCCACAAGGAAGCGTCCTTGGACCACTCCTCTTTTTCATCTACATCAATGATCTACCAAATGATCACAGCTACTCAAACCCATATTATTTACAGAGACACTACATATATCTTTTCCCACCCAACACATTCATACTAACAAACACGTCAATGCCGAAATTTTCAGAATATATCTGCCTGGATGATGACTAATAAACTTACCCTGAATACCAATAAAACCCATTTCATTCAGTTTGGAAACAAAGCTGCAAATGATTCGATTAACATTGACCCAAAAAATGGATCATCAGTCACAGACTCACAGAAGGAAAATTCCTAGGTATCCACCTTGACAGTAAGTAGCCTTAAGTTCTGGACACACATATAACAAATCACCAAGAAAATCTCCAAGACTGTAAGCATACCATCAAAGATAAGGTACTACGTTCCACAATCAGCTCTCCTGGCACTGTACCATTCACTCATATACCCTTATCTTACATTGGAATTTGTGCATGGTGATCAAAAAACATTCCCAAACACCTAAACCCCCTCATAACCCAGCAAAAGGCAGCAGTTAGAATGATAATGAATTCCCACTCTCGCCAGCATACTCCACCAATTTTCAAAAGTCTGAATCTGCTCACCATAAGAACATCCATACTTATTCATGTGGCCCACTACATCACAGAACAATACACACAAATATAAACCTTCCACTCAAACTTCTCCTCACCCAAATTAAACAGACACATGACGACAAACACAAGACACAGATCTCTTTTTGATATACCTCGTGGGCCATATCACACTATGTAAAACTCAAAGCACAAAAAAGGGGCCCTAAAATATGAATTTATTACCCCGAATATATTAAAGTAACCCAGTCTGAAATCAGTTTTTAAAACTCTTCTCAAAAAGCCACTTAAACACCCTAGACTAAATGCTAAATATTCAATACACACATACTCACCTATGTTCTCTTACATCATAACTTTAACAATCACTTTGAACCTCTTATCCAATTTTTGACGGAATATAATTGAACCATTGTTTTTCATAATAAGCATTTTAGACTATAGAATACATGTGTATATCCTTTGTCTTATACAAATTTAATTCACTTATAATTAAAAACCTACTGTTCAAATAATAATTACTGTCCGACTGTACAACTATGATATAATCCTTAGTATTAAGTAGTCTGTAAGCCAATAATCTTAAGTTGGCCCATAATGCCTGGCATAATAGAGGCTCTTTTGCATTGGGAACCCCCTATTGTAAATATAAAATCTCAATGTACTGTTTGCAAAGACATAAATAAAATAAATAAATAAATAAACTGTGTGCTGCAGGATTTGTTTTATGTGGTGCACACATACCACACAGATGTATTCTCTCATATCTAGGCCCAAATTTACCACTCGCATCTTACCAGAGTGAGCTGAGTTCATGGCGTAGATCTACGGTTTGGACTCTGAACGTAAAGCCATAGATCTACGGCACGGACCCTGAAAGGGTTAAGCAGCTTAAAAAAAAAAACATATAGGCTGTGCTTGTTTTGACTGTTAGCCTTCAAGTTACGTAGAAAAAAATAATTTTTGCACAATTTTATGAGTCATAGGACTTTACACTTTCTTCTAAATTGGGAAGATGTACAATGCTCTAGTTGACATAAGATGAAAGATAAAGGCTTGATTAACCCTTTGAGGGTCACCAAAATTTAAAAAAAAAAAAAAAAAATTTTTATGAAAAGATAGAGAATCTTTACCTGATCATAATGACTATAAAAAATATGAAATTTGATGGAAAACTTAAGGAATTATGCTCTCACGAAGTTAACGGTCTCGACGATGTTTACGCATTGGCGATTTTGCCCATTTTGAGCCCTATTTTCGGCCAATTCCAGTATACTAGTCGATAAAAATCATAACTATTTCACTAGAACTCCATTTTTTCTATTAAATGAGTACAAGAAATCATGCATTTACTGATTTCAACTGTCCAGCACAGTGGTCAGAATTTAGCAATTTTGCCAATTTCACACAAATTTCAAAAGATGCCAATTTCCAAATAGGGTCCAGAAAAAACAAGAAAGACATTCCTGGCACTAAAATAACATTTCCTCTGTTCATTAGCCACGTCCCCAGGCCCCTCTTACATTCTTTTGCTTTCCACTTTGAATTTTTATTCTTACAAAAAATAGAAGATGTACTGTTATGCAGACTACTGAATTGGTGTAAAAATGGTATAAATAATATCAGCACACTTGTGAAAGAATATTAGACTCACCAATTGACGTGTATTGGAAGCTTAGCATGATTTGTTTACTTTTGAACTTTGGTAAAAATCGAACATTTCTGCTACTTCGAGCTCAATTTCAAGGTATTTTTCATTGTAAAACCAGTCAAAATCATCTCAGTTTCTTAATATGTCTTCCATTCTATAAAATGAGACCAAGAAAACTGGAATACAACAATAAATACCATACGAGAATACAGTGCAAAGTCGCTGTTTTAATCCAAAAATACGGTCAAAGTTTTTTTCTCTCATTACACACTGTGCACTGCAGGATTTTTTTTATACTGCACACATTGACCACATAGACCCATTCTTTCATATGTAGGCCTACCAGCTTTCTCTTGCTAGATTTGAGGGCGCTAGAATTTATGCATACTAGTTCATCGAAAACCCTGATGCGTAAGCCGTACTAGTATGGCTGAAACCCCAAAAGCATTAATAATGACCCAGAACTGTTTAGTAATAATGTCAGTAGATTCCATAAAAAAGATGTTGAAGTTAGTAATTTTTATTTTATTGTTTTTGTTTTAACAAAAAAATCATTAAAAACAAAGCGTAAAGGTATACAATTACTGTGGGGGGTTTGTAGCCCAAATTCCCTCAAAAAGAATTTTAAAATCTTGACAATCCTTTTAAATTTATTAAAGGAGAGGGTTTTCCCGTGTCAATAACTTATTTTGATTTTTTTAAATTTTTTTGGGTTTTGGGGGTGAAACCTAGGGTTTAAAGGGTTACCGCCCCCCCCCAAACCCTGGGGCGTTTTTCCACCCCTCCTTGCTTTTTGAGAGCCTGCCAGCTACTAAAGGCCGACATGCCCCAGGGCCCCAAACTCTAGCCACCACAAAATCCAGGGAAAGAGTTTTTTAACAATGAAAATTTCATAAAAATCTAATTTTTTTGGGAAAAAAAAAAACCTAATTGCCAAAGGGGATTTTTCTGACACCCCAGCAACAAAAAAAAAATACATTTGATGAAAAACAACTTAGAAATACAATAGAAAAAAAGCAGATTACAAAAAATGTTCCCCAAATTTTGTACTTTTTTTCAGTAAGTTTTTTTTTTTTCCAAAATTTTTTCAATTTTAATTTCCTAAAACGGGAAAGGGGCTCGCCCCCCCTTTAAAAATTTTTTTTAAACAGTTTCTCCAAAATTTTAGAAAAAAGGGGATAAAAAATTGGCCATATTTATTGACATTTTTTCCCATCCCCCAAAACCTTTTATGTATTCGGAAACTTCAGTTGACTTAGGAAAGGGTTTAAAGGAAATTTTTATGATTTATTTCCCGAAAAAAGTTGTGATGGTAGGAGACCCCGTGTTTACTTTCTTATAAATTTAACATTTTTAACTTTTAAGTACTTTGAAAAAGAATCTTCTATGCTTCAATTTTTTGAAAAAAAATAGGGGTTTTTTTTCCCCTGAGTGTTTTTATTGAAAAAAATTTTTTTTGGGTTTTAATATTACAGAGTTTTTAAAACCCTGGAAGTTGGCACGGGCCTGTTTCATTGGGGAACATGAAGTCCTCTGCTTAAAAATTTTTTGACATTTACTTTTTCTCTCTATCTCAAATTTACTATTTTTTTTTTTTATGTTCTGAAAATTTATAGTTAATAGTAGGTTTTTTTTTGGGACCCCAAATATTAGGTACAAAAACAGAAATCGGGCAATAAAAACCCACCAATTCAAAACCCCTAAAAGGGTAAAAACTTCCCCCTGACTTACAGATATTTTTTTATTAACACACTGGTTTCCCACCAAGGAAAGGGGTAAAAAACCCAAAAAAAAAAAACATTTTTATCATCATTAAATTTGTCTTTGGGCTTGCGAGGCATGTTAAATGTTAAAAAAACTGAAAAACTTAACCCCCCCTCCTTAAGTCCCGGCACGTATTCCCCCTTTCCGGGAATCAAGTCTGGCTTCCCTTTTTCCCCGGGAACCCCTTTAAAAAATTGTTCCCTTGTTATGCCCCAAAGAGAAACTTTTCAAGCCCTAAAATTTTTTTGTTTCCACTTCTTTTAAGATGCTCGTGCTGTTTCCCTTTGGATTTCCTGAAAGGGGTTTTTGGGGTTTCAACCCCCCCTGGGGGCCCAGTTGAGACCAGGCCCCTTTGGTGGACCCAGGGTTAATCAGCCAGGCTGTTATGCTGGCAGCTCCCAAGCTATGTACGAACCTACCCCGGGTTTGGGTTTCAGGTTGATTTTTAGGTCCCTTTTCCGGGCCCTTTTTGAAGACAGACGGGCATCTATTGGAAATCCCCCTTATGTATGTTTGGGGGAAATTTTTAAAGGGTTTTTGGGGCCCCAGACATTATTGTGGGGGCCCCAATTGCTCGTGGGCCCCTGTTTTTTCTTTGGGGGGGGATGTTGCATTTTCCCTCCCGGGCTTTTGCTTTCATGGGGAGGGGATTTCCGGTAGGGTTTTGTCCCAATCCCCCCAGGACCTTTCAAGTATATTACATGTTCTCTTTGCCTGCATTCGAGGGAAACAGATAAGGACCTTAAAAAACCCTTTCCCCAGTAGTTTGGGGCCCCTTTATCGCACTTTGGGGCCCGTAAAAAGTTATTTGAAACACCCCTCCGGTTCCTGAAATTTTTTGCCCCCTTAAAGGGGGGCCCGTTGTTTTCAGCATTTTCCCAAAGCCTAAGAGCCCAAACGATTTGAAGAGAATCTCATGGGTTGGGCATCCCATTTTTGAAGGTTTTTTTTTAAATCCCCCTTAAATTTCCTAGTGGTGTGATAATACATTGTTGTGGTCTTTAAAAGGGTGAGACCCTTTCTGACTTATCACTCCCAGGCCCTTTAATTTTTTCTGATTTATTTTATGGGTTTGAATTTGTCATAACCCCCGACACATTTTTTAAATTTTTTCAAATTTTCCCCCCATTTAGTAGTTGAAATTTCTCCTCGTTTTAACTTCATTTTTTTGCTTTGAGTGGCCCTTTCCAAAAAAATTTGGTTATGTCCCTTGGAGTTTTCCCCGGTGTTTTTTGTTTGGGGGTACTGCCCTGGTTTTCCCGGGGGGTATCCACCCAAAAAAAGATCGCAGCTATGCTTACATCCCCTATGTCAGAAATGGGAGAGGGAAAAGAATGGGGAAAGAGTACTGTGCCTTTTTGGGAAAAGAGCTTTTTAATGTGGCTGCCTGGGACTTTACTCGGTTTACTATTACTCTTTGTGTTCTATTTATCAGGAAGTTGTAGATAAATCTACCAACTTTTCCTGTTATTCATTTATCACGCATTTTGTGTGCTATTACACCATGGTCACACTTGCCGAAAGGTTTTGCAAAGTCTGTGTATACTACATCTGTATTTTGTTTATCCTCTGCAGCATTCAGGACCTTGTCATAGTGGTTCAGTAGCTGGGACAGGCAGGAGCGTCCTGCTCTAAACCCGCGTTGCCATGGGTTGTGTAGTTGATGGGTATCTAGGTGGTTGGCTATCTTGCTTCTTAGTACCCTCTCAAAGATTTTTATGATGTGGGATGTTAGTGCTATCCATCTGTAGCTCCTTGCAATTGCTTTACTGCCACCTTGGTGGAGTGGGGCTATATCTGTTGTTTTTAGTGTGTGTGGGATGACCCCTGTGTCTATGCTCCCTCTCCATTAAATGCTGAAGGCACGCTATAGGGGCTTCTTGCAATTCTTGATGAACACAGAGTTTTTTGAGTCTGGGCCTGGGGCAGAGTGCATTGGCATGTCATTAACCCGTAAACGGTCCAAACATATACCTGGAGTTTACCTGGAGAGAGTTCCGGGGGTCAACGCCCTCGCGGCCTGGTCTGTGACCAGGCCTCCTGGTGGATCAGAGCCTGATCAACCAGGCTGTTACTGCTAGCTGCACGCAAACCAACGTACGAGCCACAGCCCGGCTGGTCAGGTACTGACTTTAGGTGCTTGTCCAGTGCCAGCTTGAAGACTGCCAGGGGTCTGTTGATAATCCCCCTTATGTATGCTGGGAGGCAGTTGAACAGTCTCGGGCCTCTGACACTTATTGTATGGTCTCTTAACGTGCTAGTGACACCCCTACTTTTCATTGGGATTGGGGGGATGTTGCATTGTCTGCCAAGTCTTTTGCATTCGTAGTGAGTGATTTTCGTGTGCAAGTTCGGTACTAGTCCCTCTAGGATTTTCCAGGTGTATATAATCATGTATCTCTCCCGCCTGCATTCCAGGGAATACAGGTTCAGGAACCTCTAGCGCTCCCAGTAATTGAGGTGTTTTATCTCCGTTATGCGTGCCGTGAAGGTTCTCTGTACATTTTCTAGGTCAGCAATTTCACCTGCCTTGAAAGGTGCTGTTAGCGTGCAGCAATATTCCAGCCTAGATAGAACAAGTGACCTGAAGAGTGTCATCATGGGCTTGGCATCCCTAGTTTTGAAGGTTCTCATTATCCATCCTGTCATTTTTCTAGCAGATGCGATTGATACAATGTTATGGTCCTTGAAGGTGAGATCCTCCGACATGATCACTCCCAGGTCTTTGACGTTGGTGTTTCGCTCTATTTTGTGGCCAGAATTTGTTTTGTACTCTGATGAAGATTTAATTTCCTCGTGTTTACCATATCTGAGTAATTGAAATTTCTCATCGTTGAACTTCATATTGTTTTCTGCAGCCCACTGAAAGATTTGGTTGATGTCTTTACTCTGTTGACTACTACTCGCTGTGTTCTGTTAGTGAGGAAATTATAGATGAATCGACCAATTTTTCCTGTTATTCCGTTAGCAAGCATTTTGTGCGCTATTACTCCATGGTCACACTTGTCGAAGGTTTTTGCAAAGTCTGTATATATTACATCTTCATTCTTTTTGTCTTCTAGTGCATCTAGGACCTTGTTGTAGTGTTGTATATATACATTCACTACCCCAGTGCCCCGAATATTTTGAAAAATAAAAAAAACTTTTTTTTTTGAAAAAAGCACATTTTTCTAAGTGTTACAGGATAAAAAAAAATTTAGAGTCAGTACTTACCGAGATATGAGGCCGCAAAGTTGGCACTTGGGGATCACCTGACGGCAACATGGAGCGCTGTCGCTTGCAAAAGTGTTGCCGATATACCTTTTTTTCTATTTTTCATATTATTTTTTTAATTTTCATGTTCTGATAATTACAATTTATAGTAGTTCTTGTCATTTCATAACCAATCTTTGTTCTGACACTAGTATTAGGTACTGAAATTTTTACCCCAAATTGTCACAAACCACTGACAGGTGGACATTTACCCTCCCTTTGTTTCATTTTAATATTTTTTGGGAAATTTTTAAAACAAAGTTTTTAAAAGGGCCCCCGCAATGTTTTTGATTATGTGGAAGTATATAGCGGGGGAGGAGGAGGGGGGAACGAGGAGAAAAGGAGGGGGAGGAGGAGGGAAAGGGGAAAGGAGGAGGAGAAAAAGGGAAAAGGGGAGAAGGAGAAGGGGGGAAGAAGAAAAATCCATAAAAAAAAAAAATAATAATTTGCCTTGAAGCATTAAAAACAAAGACACCCCTACAAGGGCCCATGAAAGATGAGATACCATCTATAAGAGCTGACATTTGTTTGGCATACTTTGGGGGGTGGGGGGGGTGCAGCAGATAAGAAAAATTGGGGGGGTTTGATGTTTGATGAGCATCCCCTTTCCCTTTTTTTTTTCACTGGACAAAAAACATTTCTGTCTGTCAAGTCCCCCGTCTTTCTTTTTATCCACTAGCTCTGTCTCAAAAGAGAGCCAAAAGGACGGGCATCATCACCTTTACTCATATTTTAAAAAGAAGAGTATAGACCGCTGTCTTTTTTTTTTGGGGTTTATCCAGGAAATTTTCCCCCTTTTATGTATATGTGTTTTTATTTGTACCTGTGAGACAGAGATAGCTAGGGAAAAGAGATAGAGACAGAAAAGAAAAAATAGACATGGATAGATAGAGGCAGACGGGAGAAAAAGAATAGACCAAAGACAGACAAGAAGAGACAGTGAGACAGGTTTAGACATAGATACGACAGACAAATGGAGATAGAGCCAGTCCTCCACAGGGGCCCAGCCACACAGCGGGCCACCATGCGCGGGGGCCAGCCAGGGGCCACCAGCTAGCCACCACTAGCCACCCAATCAGTCAGTCGTCCTTGAACGAGGAGTCAGCGCATGGGCCCCACCCCGGGGCTGGGGGAGTTCAGCATGGCCGGGGCACTCCCAAATAAAACCACAAACCCCATTACGGGATGCCTGTGGTCTTTTCCATCCCAAAAGTGTCCCCAACATCATCCTCACTTTCACTGTCTATTCCTGATGTGGGGCCCAAACCGGGATGTACTCTGTCCCCTGGGAAACTCTTTAGTGTCCATACCCCGAGCATGCGGGGGCCCGTGCATACCGACGTTTTCACTGATGAATATTTTTCCCTTCAAATCATTTACTCAAATGATTTTTGTTGTGTAGAAAACACGGGCCTTATCTCTAGGTTTTTATTGAACATAGAATCTTCATAGTACTTCTGAAAACAACAAAATAAAAAGACTAGTACACTAATAAGGGCCTTTCCCAGGGGTTTGGTGATGTCTTGATATGTCAAGAAAAAATTTTATAATTTCCCGGCCCCACATATTTAAACTCCCATGAAAATTTTGCATCGCTGAAAAATGGATAAAGTAGGAGAGAATCACACCCCAAAGGTTTTGGGTTTGCCCATGACACACACCAAACTGTTTGTTTTTTAAAGGGGCCCCTAGGGGTGGTGCAGTTTTAATCCTGCTGCTGCTCCCCACAGGACCAGAAATCACTAAAATTTCCCCCCCTTCTAAAATATCAGGGGACAGTATCCCCCAAAAAACTTTTTAGGTGGGGAGTACACGTCCCGACCTTCGTACCCCTTGACCCTTTCTTCACCAGGTTCGATATTTTTCCAGGGGGGTTTTTTATTAACTGCTGGAGCAGAACCCCTCAAATTTCCCATAGGGGTAGTCTAAAGGGGGCTTTCCAGGGGAAAACGAAGCATTTTTCCCACATCTATTGGGGGAAATCTTGAGATTCCACACTAATGGGATTTCAACGGGGGCCTAAATGTCTTGTAGATACTGTAGTCCTTAAAACCTTTTTGGACGAATGTGGGCTTTAATGTGGTTTAAAGCTTGCGGGAGCCTACCTCTTCCACAAAACCCCCCCCCGTCTTTTTTTCATCCTACGGTGACTTTTCCCAGGAAACGGGCCCCGGGGATGACATAACCAAGGGGGGCCCCGGAGGCCCCCGAAAGGGAACAGGTGAATATTTTGGGAAAGTCTTTAAATAAAGGGGTTTTGCATTAGTAGCGTGCACGGGGAAATTGGGGGTCTAATGGGAGTAAAAGAGCATGGGTTTGGGGCTTTTTTTTTCCCAGTGTTGAACAGGTAGATTGCCAAAACTTAATGTCATTTAACTGCCCCCCCAAAATAGTCCCAAATTAAACCGCTCCACTTGCCCAAATTCCCTTTGGGGGGTTGTAGCTTGTTTTCTGCGCAGGCAATACCTTTGCAAAGGGCCAAAAAAACCCCCGGGGGAAGTTCGTTACCCCATAAAACGAGGATCCCTGTCTGAATGGATATAAGCTGGCATACCAAAAAATAGAGAACAACTGGGAAAGACAACAAAATAACAGTTTGAACACCCATATTTGCACGGGGGAATAAAAAAGGGAAAACCCTTTAAATTTTTTCATCTACAAATGTTTAAGGGAAATCCCTATTCTGTTTTTGGCTTGGTAAAAGGTCCTTTGAAACCTAAATTCAACCCTTTCCCCGAAAGGGCCGGGGTGGATTTTATGAGTGACCCCTTCTCTGGCTGATAAAATTTTGGGTTTTGGCCCCTCTGCACATCCTGCATGCTCTGATCACTTGTCGGCACATCTTCCACTGAGAGGGCAATGTTTTTTGATTTGAAAAAAAGGGGACAGGGGGGATTTAACTCCTGGGTGACAAAAAACCTTGGGGAGAGCTGAGAGTGTTTGGGCCAAATTTGGGGGAGGGGCTGAGAGTGATTGCAAATCATGACATGCTGCTCCACAGTGGGCCCCTAAAAATGCATCAGGTGAGAGGTTTTTCTTTGCCCCCGGTTTTTACGGGAATATCAAAGTGTTTAACACGATGTTCCATCCTCCAGCGAATTATCTTTTTCTTTCTTTACCCTTTTTTGTGCTCTTTTTCGAACATATACTTTCACGGACCATTGGTCGGGTCCTTTTTGGGTGAAATGTCTACCAGTTAAAAAAATGCCCCCAGGGGCGAATTTGCTTCTTTTGATGGCCTGGGCTTCCCAACGCAGAATAAAATTTCTCTGACCCTTAAAAAAGTTCCCCGGAAAAGAAGGGCTACTGGTCGCCCTGCCTGAGTTTAAGACTGCAGCAATGGAAAAGGGTCAATCTTTTCCTTTTCCACTTCAAAATGGTAGGACTCATAAATTTGGCTTGAACTCTAGTTTTAAATGTCCTTTTGAGAGATGGAAAAGGGCATTCGTTTCCCTTTTGCCCACGGGAAAAATGTGGTAGCACTCAAGGGGGGGGTTTTATTTGAAAAATTTGTAGATCCATTGGATTAATAAGAAAAGGAGAAAAAGAGTTTTCGGATGCTTTTTGTCTTGAGGTTTGGGAAATTTTTCCCGTAAAAGGGGGTAGCTTTCCCGGGGTCTGGGAATATTGAACCCCCTTTCCCACTACAAAACCAAGGATCCCTAAGCCTTTTAGTTGAAAAAATCCCTTTTTTCCCCTCATTGTAACTGATTTTTTTTCCTTCTTGGGGGTTCCCCAAAAAACTTATCAATTTTTTGCATCATGTTTTCTCCTGGGGTTTTTGCCACAAAAGGGTAACATTTAAAAATTTCCTTTGGTTCCCTTTGATTTTGCCCCCTTCCTGAAGATTGGAACCCTTTAATTCGTTTGGAAGCAGGCAACCCCATTGGTAAACCCCAAAAAAGGGCTCGGGAAAACTGATCCCAGGCCTCACTACCCTAAAAACGCTGTGAGGGTTTTATTTTCCTTTTTCCCTTAAGGGACTTGATAAATAGGAAATCTGCAAAAATCAATTGTGCTAAACCGTAGTCTGAGCAATTTTTGTTCACTGTACGCCCAATTCGGGGTAAAAGGGAAACCCTTTTCCAAGAAGGGTGAAAATTTTGGGTTTGATTGTCTCAGAGTAATCTTAGCCAGTCTCCGTTTTTTTATAACCATCTTTAACAACCCCCCAAAAACCTGTGGGACGCCCAAAAGGGGGGAAACACTGGTTTTTATAATACCCTCCTTCAGCCCTCTTGAGTTTCCCTTTTTCAATGAACATTCCGATCCTCCCTAAGGAAAGCGGGGTGACTTAGCTGATTTTAGGTGGCCAAAAACCCCCGGTTTAGGGTTTGGGGGGAAACGCTTTGGGGGGGGTTCTAACCCTTTAAAATCTAAGTCCACAACAACAAGAGGAGGGAGTTCACCTCCATATTTTTAAGGTGACACCCACCCCTGCAGGGTTTTTGGGAAAATCCCGACCAAGGGGGAAAAATCAGAAACACAGTTGTGGGGAGGGAAAAGCAAACTTTACATCTTGATAATTTCCTTTTCCATTAACTCTGAGATTTACCCCTTTCAAAACCCTAAGGGGTTTAATAGAGAGAGATGTTATGCCATGGAAAATAACCCCATGAGTGATTAAAGTAAAGGGGAAGCCGTTTAACTTGTCCCAAGGGGTTTATGAAACTCTCCCGAGCCCGCCACTATCAATAAGACCATCTACCCTTCCCGTCCTTTTATGAAAAACCTTTTTACAACTGCCTTTGGGCAAATGAATTTGGAGTAGTGCAGAAGTCACTGTTTGCTAGAGTTTATGATCCACTGGGAAAGGGGTGGGAGGCCTAGCTCTTGTTGATGCAATTTTGCACGACATACTTTAGCAAAGTGGGCCTTTTCTTGGGCATTTTTGGAAAATTTGCTTTCCCAGCAGGCACTTTTGGGCGGGGGATGTCTTTAAAAACCCAAAAAGGGAAAACACCGTCCCCGCTGCTGTGTCCCACTGAGGCAGGTTCCCCCTAACTTCAATTTCAAAAAGTCCCCTTTGGGCAGGAATTTGCCCCGCACTTACCACTCAAAGGTGATGGTACTGTAAAAACTTCAGAATTCTTCTGGGGTGAATCTAGAGCCCTTTTCCTGGTCCAAAAGGCAGCGGGTAAGCGGGGGAGTTTTATTTTCCAATAAAAACCCGCCCTTTTTATTGGGGATTGCGGCCACTGATAAAAGCATCCCTGATGGGACTCTTCCAATACTGAGCAGCTGTCACTGCTTGGGGTGACAGTCCTTAAACCCAAAATTTTCAGTGCTTGAAAGTATTTCCCCTTAAGGGGCCATCAATCTGCTGGCGGGCGAGTTTGCAAGGGATAGGGGTGCAAAGGGTTTCATTTTTTTAGTTTAATATACCCGAGGGGCTTGAGGGTTTTGATACCCTCTTCGTAGGTTTACACTCAGAAATAGCCCCATATTTTTCTTAGGGGACCAAATTGGGTGAGCAGGACTTTTGTTTTAAACTAGATCTCTTTAGGAAGGGCTCCCAAGAAGTTTTCGAAAAGTCCCGTGGGTTCCATTCCCGAAACAGCCCTTGATAAGGGGGTCCCGTCTAGCCCCCCTCAGGTTTCCCTAAACGGCCCCCATGTTGTTTAGTGTCTAGGCAGGGTCACCACCAGGGAACCCAGGTTCTATGTTCAAAAATTGTTGTGATAGAAACCAGGGCCCTTTTCTCTAAAGGGTTTATTGGAAAAAAAAAGAAAAAAAAAATTTTTAGTTTTTCCCCTTTTGTCAACAACAAAATATAATGAAATAGTACTCTAATAATGGGGTTTTACAGGGGTGGGGAAATTTTTGCATATGTCAAGGAAAAGTCTTTTAACTAAAATGCCCCATATTTTTTAAAACACCATTTTAATCTGGGAACGCTTATAAATGGAAAAAAAAGTAGGAGGGGAATCAAAACACCATGTGGTTGGGGCCCCATGACACACACCAAAAAGTTGTTTTTGTTAAGGGCCCCCCCCCAGAGGTTTTGCAGGTTTAAATTTTAATCCCTTTTCCCGCCCCGCTCCCCCACAAAAAAACCCGTATCACTACAAACTTCAAGAAATTTAAAACGAATCCACGTCACTATCCCCAACATTACTGAAGGGCAGAGGCCTGGCCCTGTGAAAATAATAGTTTTCTATTGGGTTGAGGTACAACTGACCATGACTGAGGAGTGCCCACACCAGAGGTAGAAGGTTGAGGATCGTCAGGGTTTTCTGCACTATTATCGATATCCTGGTCATTCCTTTCGGTCACTAACTGATCAAAGCCAAAGAATTTGTCTTCATTTCCACTTCCATCAGAGTCAGAACTATCAGATAAGAAGAGGAGAGTCCCAATTTTCCATGGAGTGAGAGCTGCCTTGCGACGAGGCATGGTGAACAAAGGTAACTGAGCCGGTCTTTCCACAATGCTAGGCGGACGCCTAGATTTTTTGTTTACGGCGCACACCCACCATGCAGACCTGTTCTCTCACATGTAGGCCTATGAGTGTTTTTGCGCTAAATTTGACGGCGCTAGAATTTTGGCGTAGATCTACGTTGGTTTGGACACTGAACGTGAAGCCGTAGATCTATGGGATGGACCCTGAAAGGGTTAAAGCAATTGCTGACAAAAAGTCAAAAAGTGATCGTAAGTCAAAGACAGTGTCATCAGCAAGGAGTGTAGATAAAGTACATTCAATAAGGTGGCTGTGTTAGTGAAGGTAAATTCTGTGAGCTCACTGGTAAAGCAGACAATCCACAAGAAAGTGGCGAACTGAAATAGGGACACGACAGATCTCAGAGTGGAATAGTGTGTTGCTCCATGAGATACCCATGGGTAAGACGAGTATGGCCAATGTGGAGATGGGAGAGCACAGTCTTCTGAGTATGGCAACACTGGTAAGAAGATGGTCATAAACCCAGACACGGTTTAATAGAATGTAATTTGTTATGGTACATATCTGACCACCATTGTTGCCAGTGGTTGTGAAGATGGGTAGAGATGACAGGAAAATCAAGTAAAAATAATTATACTAATAATCATAAAGTAAAAATAATTAATAATAATAGAAATAAAAACACTTTTTTCGGGGAATGTCAAAAACAAATTTTGTTCCCGGGCAACAAATTTTTTCTAAAAAACTAATTTTTTATTAATTACCTTATTATTAAAAAAAAAAATCATCAGCAAAATTGAGATTGAAAATTATAAATAATTACAATTTATAATTACTTAGCGTGATCAGTGTATAAATTACCTTACAAATGAAAAGGATAATAAAATTTAAAAATAAAATTTTTAAAAGCTTTACCCAAACTTTATACAGTGACCATTATGAGCAGGGTTTTAAAATTTCCTGAAAAGTTGTTTAGGAAAATTTTGCTAAATGAACTGAAGAATTTAGGGAAAAAAAATGGGGTTAAATTCCTTGGACCCCCAAAAACCCAAAACAACTTTTTTTTAATAAACAATCTAACGAAAAAAAAAGTGAACCAAAATTTGTAGTTCATTGTCGTGAAAAATTTTGTGCTTAAGCTACAAATTAAATAAATAATGTTTTTCTTTTTTAAAATTGGGGGTAATGGTAGTGGGGGTGTTTAAGGGGGGGGGATATATGGTGGGGCCCCGGGGTGAGGGGGAGGGTTTTGGGGTTGTCGAGGGGATTGGATGGTAGACTTCTGGTACTGAAGTCGAGGTTGTAGGATGTCATAAATTCTGTAATGGATCTCTGGCTCTGTTCCCCTGCAATACATTATACATGAGGGAAAAGGTATATCATGGCTAGACCCCATTTAAAAGCATGCTTCTAGATTGTCAAGGTCCTCTTCATGAAAAAGTCGAAATTTCCAATAATATGGAACTGCTCACATATATTAGGAATGGGAACAAGCCCTTACTGTCCTGCTGGTGAAATGAAATTTGGGGAAAGGGGAGGGGAGAAGGCTGCTAATAATCAGGTCGCTATAGATTTTTATTAATCTAAGGGGGGGATCCCAATAATTCACTTGCCTAAAGGGGGGTAGGAAATGAAAGGGTTTCTGGGGAATTGGGGTAAATTTTGGGGTAGACATTTCTGAAGGAACTTGCAACCTCTTGCAAATGGAACAAATTTCAGGCAAACATGATTTGTATGCAAGGAGGGGGACATCTTCTGGGGGTGGGGGGGTCACTTGCAGACTCGTTGAGAAGCCCTTGGTGAAAGCCAATTTAAACTATGGAAATAGAGGTATGGGTGTGTGTGGGAAACAAGCAGGTTGCAACACTGGGTTTGGGAACAGTAAATTATAAAGGCATTCAGCATGAAGTTTAAATAAAGACAAAGATCGGCCAAAAAAAGGGGGAAAACAGAAAGGGGGGGGCACGGGGACTGCCCCTTAAGGGTTTACTATACAAATACAGGAGTGTAAGAAAAAGATAGATAGCAAAGATTAATTGCAAGTGCAGGAAACATAGATATTTTTGCTAAACAAGCCCCTGGCTAAATCTGAAAGATGGGGAAGATGCCCCCTGAATTCACATAAAAGGCATAAATTTTTCCACACGACGGGGTAACGGGAAAGGGGGGGAGTGCTGTCGCAAACAATTTAAATTGTTTGTTAACAAGATATTAAATTAGAAGCTCACCCCACTAATCTTTTTGGTTTACAGCTTCTCGGGGGGCCCGAGAAAAACAAATTTTTGGGTGTGATTTTACGGGGGCCCCAAATTTTAAAGGGGATGCAGTAAATTCTAGGGGGACAAAATTTGTAAGGCATCTACATCGAAAATTTGCTAATGGGGATTTCAACTATAGAAGATTAGGGGGCAATTTGACGGGAAATTTGGGTCAGGTATTTTCTTATACGATCCAGGATTGTTTTTTAAAACAGTTTGTACAGACCCAACTAGGGGAAAAAACCCCTTTTTTGGGGGTTTTCCCAGTGGGGAAACACTAATTAATACTTGGGTTTAAATGATATTTGGGGGAAAATGATCACAAATATCTTTTAATATATCAGGAAATTCCCCTAATAATGGCAATAAATTTTCTCCGTCCCTGACTTTCGTTTGGTGATTTATAGGACTGAAAAATTACTTAGGGGGGCTAATGGAATACCTGACAAAGGGGTCAGGTAGGGGTGATGGTTTCCGTAAAATGTTTACCGGGGCATAGTTCTCCTAGTCAAATTATGTTCCAAATGGGGAAATCAAAAAAAACAAAAATGACCCTAAAGGGGATGAACAATGTTTAAAAATATCTGTTTGGTCAAAAGAGAGGCTTAAAATAGGCAAATCAAAAGGGGAAAGGGGAAATTTTTGAAAATCGATATTTCATTAAAAGAGAGAAAAAAAAAAGGGGAAATTTAAAAAGCAAAAAGAGATTAGATTTTTAAATTTGCAAGAGAATCAAGACTAACCCAAAAAGGATTCTTTCAGGTTACAGAAGTAAGATCGGGGAAACAAATGGGCCCCACTAAAAAGTTCCTGGGTCAGCTCACTGACATGAAAAGGGAAATTTAGAATTTTTTAACACATACTTCCTCTCAGTTTTTAAACAGGGGGATACCAGCATATTCCAGTAAGATAAATTATGTAAAAACAGGACGTAATAAATGTCACATTGGGGTCACAAGGACATGGTCCTTAGGAAAATAGATAAATTAAAACCTAACAAACCCCCCAGGCCTGATGTGTATGCGGGGGTTTTCTAAAGGAATGTAAAGAGGAGCTTAGCACCCCTTTTTGAAATTTTTTCAACATATCACTCAAACTGGCAGGGGCCAATAAGTGGAAAATGCAAATTTTGATACCTATTTTCAAAACAGGGAAGGTCCTTACTTCGAAACTATAGACCAATAACCTAACCCCATAGGGGGAAATTTTATGAATCAATAATTCCCGGGGGCATTGTAGCCCTAAAAGCATAAATTAATAAAACAAATTCAGCGGGTTTTTACAAAGGGGCTTTCCCTGCCTTCAAAATTTTTTAACTTTTTCACAAAGGTATTTGGGGGAGGTAATCATGGAATGAAATGATTTGGTATATGGACTTCAAAAAGGCTTTTGAGGGGTCCCCTCAAGACATTGAGGAAAATTAAAGCACATGGAATAGGAGGAAAAATTTTTTTCCCTGGTAACTGGTTGACAAAAGGCACAGAGAGTTTGCAAAAATAGGAAAAGAGTGGGGAAGTGCCGAGGGGTGTTCCCAGGGGTCATTTTGGGGCCCCCTCTTTTTACAATCTACATAAACGACATAAAGGGGGCAAAAAGAGCGACATCGACAATTTCCCGATGACACCAAAAATAGGCCGCGAATTCATTCTGACGAGGACATTCGAGCACTCCCGGGAAATTTGAATAGCTGAGCGTGGTCGGAAAGGGCAATCAGTTTTTTAGACAAAGCAAAGTTTAAATGTTGGACGGACATAACATGCCAAATAAACTAAAAAATGTAGTCTTTAATTTGGTTGCGAAAAAGATTTAGGAGTTTGGTTACAGATTCGAAACCAACAACGTGCATAATGTTCCAAAAAAGCTAATAGAATCCCTTTGGGTTCATACAAGAAGATAAAAAATAGGGGTCCTCAGGTTTTTCTTCAACTCATCATCCTTGGGTTGGCCTCATTTAGATTATGCTGCACAGTTTGGCACCCATTACAAATGGATATAAATTCCTGGAAAATGTACAAAGCAGGGTGACAAAGTTGTCCCCTGTATCAAAACCTTCCCCATGAGGGTAGACTAAGGGGCCCCGAAAAAATGCCTCTCTAGAAGACGTAGAATTAGGGGGGATATGATTGAGGTGTATAAAAGGAAGACAGGAAAAAAATAAAGGGGGTGTAAATATGTGCTGAAAAATCTACCTAGACAGGGCTCACGCAATGGTTTAAATTGGGAAAAATTTGATTAGGGAAAGGGTATAGGAAAATACTGGTTTGGTAAAGGTTTTGGATGAGTGGGAAAAAACTCCCAATTACCGTTATAGAGGCAGAACGTTGTGTAGCTTTAAAAAAAGGTTGGATAAATAATGAGTAGATTGGGTGGGGGTTAGTTTAAACCCATAGCTTGGCACAGGTCGGTTCCATTTCCTCCCTTAAGTCAATGGACCTGACCCACTAGGGTTTGGGGGCTTTGGGTTAAGCCGGTAGGGGACTTTGGGCCTGCTCCTGGCCCGTAGCCCTTTTCAGTTTCCTTTTCTTTTTTTTTATAATGCTGCAGTGTTAAATGTTTTTTTTAGGTTCTTCTTATATCTTCTTTTGTTTCTCCCTCCCCTTTACTGTGCCTCACTCCCAATATATCCTCTGGGCCCTGCTTCTCCCCAAAATAATTTCCCTTTAATCAACAGGGAAAAATTTCTTGCTGCGTTGATCAGCTGAAGCACTTTTACAAAAAATTAATATTATGTAATTAATATGCAATTAAACCCCTTCAGGGGCCAAGGGGCCCAAAACTGAAGTGGTGCTTCCCCGTTCCAAAAAATTTTTTAAAAAAAAAAAAAAATTTTTTTTTTCGAATTAAAAAGATATTTTTGTGAAGGGAATAAGACAAAAAAAAAAAATTTCTGATCATACTTTCTGAGTCACGGCGGGATTTTACCCAAATGACCGGGGGGGCGGCAAAAATCAGTGACTTCCTCAAAAACCCATTTTTTTATTTTACTTTTTTATACTTTTTTTTTTTCTTTAATTTTTTTCTTTTCAATAACATTTTTTGGGCCCGTGAGACCAGTAAAGTATATTGTTAAGGGACCTATTTATTTCCCCAATAACTGCATAAATTTTTTTATCTTATTTTTGCCCCAAAACTTTTTACAAGTTCATTTTAAACAAAAAGATGAAAATTTAGTGGGTTATTGTGCTGAAAACAATGGTACCAATGGGACAATGGGGCCATAGGGTCAAATTTTCCCTTGGTTCATGGGACCATTATACAATGGGACCATATGGTACAATATGGCACAATGGGACATGAACAATGGGACCATTGATACTGGTATCATATATACAACAGTACCATATGGACAATGTCACCATTTGGTACAATGGGACCATAATACAAGGGACCCTAGGTCAATGGGGACCTTATGGACCATAGGGGTTTAAAGGGCCATATGGTACCCTATGATGCAAAGTACCATATGGTAATGCACCCAAAAGTACAATATACCATATTGTTCTTGTACCCTTGGTACTGTTGTATTCAACAAAAAAAACACTAATATTTTTATTTTTATTTTGTTTACAATAGTTGTTTACAACAAAAATATGCAAAAATGTTGTATATTAGTAATGTTCTATTATATATTTACAAGTGTACAGGAACCTGACGTGTTCCTTGAGGTGGATGACAAAGCACTTTGTCTCGGAAACTGCAGAGTCAGTAGCTAGCTTGCGTCACCACTCACTCAGTCTTGGCTGGTGTCTCATGCCACCAACACCTATTGACCATATGGTACATGGTATCATATGTTACAGGGTACCATATGGTACATTGTACTATATGGTATAGGGTACCATGTAGTACAGGATAACATATGGTGCAGGGTACCATATGGTACAGGGTACCATATGGTACAGGGTTACCATATGGCACAGGGTACCATATGGCACAGGGTACCATATGGTACAGGGTACCATACAGTACAGGACACCATATGGTACAGATACAGGGATAACTATGGAAATAAGTCACCCTGACTTTTTTGGGTTATCCTAAGATTTTATACATATGCTGCTTTGTATGATAATCTACGTAATTGTATTTCTGTACACCTGAATAAACTTACTCAAGTGCATGTGGCATCATAAGTAAGTTTATTTAGTTATACACAAATAAAGTTACATAGAATATCATACTTAGCAGCATATGTTTGGAGAACCTAGGATAACCCAAAAAAGTCAGACAGACTTATTTCCATTAGGGTCCCTGTACCCTGTACCATATGATATAATGTACCATATGGTACAATGTACTATATGGTACATTGTACCATGTGGTACCATTGTACCATATGATACCATTATACCATATGATACCATTGTATGACATGGCACCATTGTACCATATGGCACAATGGTACCATATGGTTCAAAACCATAGAATTTGTCTTCAGCTCCTCTTCCATCAGTCTTAGAACTGTAAATTGTGAAGAGGAGAGTCAGAATTCGCCCGGAGAGTGAGTGGGGAGTGAGAGCTTCCTTGCTGCCAGGCACGATGAACAAAGCTACTTTGCCGGCGTTCCCACAATGCCATGAGGGCATCCAGATTTTTTCTATGGTGTGCACACTGACCACCCAGACCCATTCTCTCAGATGTAGGCCTACCAGCCTTCTCGTGCTAAATTTGACGCCGCTAGAATTTTGGCGTAGATCTATGGTTTGGACCCTGAACATAAAGCCGTAAATCTACGGGACGGACCCTGAAAGGGTTAAAGGTCTGGAACCAACCTGTGCTAAACACACTCTTTTTCAGGCCTTCCTTATCATACTCTGTTTTAAACAACTGTAAGGCCTTTTCCCTAATTAAGATGAAATTAAGTGGTGCACCTTTCTTTGTCTTTTGTTCATTCAACTCAAGCAACAAGTTTTCTGTTTTAATTACTTGTTAGGACCTATGTGTCATTCTTTTCATGAGATGCCATCTTGGGTTATTCATTACACAAGCTCGTATATTCGCCTCATTCTTTTTAATTGTATGAACCAATGCTTCAGTTAGTTTAATATGTTTATTATGCACCCCATACCCATCCTGTGGGCGGTAGTCAAAAGATTACAGAGGTACACAATTGGTCCAGGGACTGGACTCCAAAGTTTTGATAGCTGAGCAAGTTACAGAGGTAATGAACTCACAATTTACAAAGGTAATGAACTCACAATTTACAAAGGTAATGAACTCCAGGTAGGTCTAGTCACAATCATGACAAATTACAAATGTATTTACAGATTACAGAGGTACGTAATGGGTCCAGGGACTGGGCCCCCAAAGTTTTGATAGCTGAACTAGGTACAAAGGTAATGAACTCACAAGTAACAAAGGTAATGAATCCAAGAATGTTTTACTTATGTTTTCTATACATGGTACAATCGTGAACAAATATAGAGTAATGAGCAATCTCACACTTCCACACCACGGTCACAACGTAATGAGTTATTGTGCAAATATTGATGTTGAGTCACAAACACACACACACACACATCACACAACACTCACCCATGCACACTCTCAGCCACACACACACACACACACAACACACACACATCAACACACACACAACACACACACACACAAACCACACACACATACACACACACAGAGTCAGAGAGATAGTAGGAAGTATTTCTTCAGTCATGAGAGTTGTAAGGCAGTGGAATAGCTTAAAAATGATGTCAGGTGGAAAAAAAAAGGCAGGAAATCCATACCCAGTTTTAAGACGAGGTTTGATCTAAAGCCACATGGAGCGGTGAGAGAGAGGCCTAGTAGCCAACCGGTGGAAGAGCGCGGGCCAGGAAGCTATGAACTCAGACCGCCTGCACCACAATAGGTGAGTTACACACTACACTCACCACACAACACACACACACACCACACACACACACTACACACAGCACACACACAACACACACACACACACAAACACACACACACATCACACACACACACACACACACACACACACACACCACACCACACACCAACAGGGTCTTGGACTTCGAACCCCTGCAATCTTAAATAGGTGATTGCTTGCACACACACACACACACACACACACACAACAACACACACACACACACACACACCTAGAAAGATAGAAGGAGTAGCGGGGAGGGTGTACGCCCCGGGCATGTCTTAACTTTTTAGGGGGTAGGTGTTGGCACTGCTCAAAAAAACACCGATGGGGATTTGAGAAATGAAGGCATGGGACATGATTGGAAATAGAGACTACATTGAGTACAATTCAGTCCGGAGAACATAAAGAAGTCATTGGAGTGATGTAAACCCAGCCACAGAACTGCAGGAGGCCAAGAGAGGAATACGAAGAAAACAACAGGGGTGATGTGGACACACTGGCTAGGTGGCAAAAGAGCTCACTCAGCAAGCAAAAGTTACTGGTAATGGGCGATTCACCACAGGGAGATCGACTTGGAAAACCATGGAGCACATGGGGGTCCCCCGAAACATGGAGAGGCCAAGATGATGGATGGGTACTTCGACAACCTCATGCATCAACTGTCAGGGACACAACCAGACGAGAGAAGGGCGGATGAGCCTGCAAGACTGGATCTTGTTTTCAACCCTGAGCATGTTCAGACATTGAAGACATCACTTACCGAGAGGTCCCTTGAGCTAGCGATCACGTTGGTTCTGAGTTTTTGGATTATATAGTAGAGTTATTACAAGTGGATAAGTAAAAGGAAATGAAGGGGACAGGCCCAAACTATAAAAGGCGGGGGACCTACACAGGTATGATAAAATTCTGCAGTAAGGTTCAGTGGGACAGAGAAATGAGGAAAATCAGTAAACCAGATGATGGAATATGTGGACAACAAAGTGCAAGGAGGCAGAGGAAATTTTTGTTTCCCCAGGGAAACAGAAATAATAGGAAGACCACAAACGAGTCCTTGGTTTACCCGAAGTGTAGGGAGGCAAAGACTAAGTACAAACGAACAGAGAATGGAAAAGGTACAGGAGCATAGACCCAGGAAAACAAGGGTATAATTAGTAGAAGAGCCAGAAACGAGTATGCACAATAAGGAGGGAGGCCCAAAGACCAGCTATGAAAACGACACAGGCATCAAAGTCAAATCTGACCCCGAAACTGCTTGATAGCCACATTAGGAGGAGGAAGACAACAGTCACGGACCAGGCGATAAGGCTGAGGAAAGAAGGTGGAGAACTCACAAGAAACGATCAAGAGGTATGTGAGGAGCTCAACACGAGATTTAAGGAATTTTTTTACAGTAGAGACAGGAAGGACTCTGGGGGACAGATCAGATGGGGACACAGCAAGGAATACACCCAAAAAGTGCTGGAAAGACATACATACAGATGAGGAGGAGGTGAAGAAACTGCTAAGGGACATCGATACCTCAAAGGCAATGGATCGGACAACATCTCCCCGTGGGTCCTTTGAGAGGGAGCAATATGTTGTGCGTGCCACTTACCCCCAATCTTCAACACGTCCCTGGAAACTGGGCAACTACCTAGGGAGGAAGACGGGAAATGTATTCCCTTTTTAAAAAAGGAGACAGAAAAGAGGCACAAACTATAGACCTGGTCATTGACGGTAAGTATGCAAAATTTTGGGGAAGATTTTCAGGAGGGGAGTGGGGGAGCACCTGGAACTGAACAAAGTATAAATGCCAAACCCGACGGATCACGGAAGGCAAATCCTGTGTCACAAAACCCTTTTGGAGTTTTATGATAAAATAACAAAATAAGACACGAGAGAGAGGGGGGGTTGATTGCATCTTCTTGGGCTGCAATAAGGCTTTGACACAGTTCCTCAAAAGGAGATTATGCAAAAGCTAGAGCATAAAGGCACATTAAAAATAAGGCACTGCAATGGATCAGAGAATACCTGAAGGGAGGAAACAAGATCATGGTAGTAATAAAATGTATCACAGTGGGCACCTGTGACGAGCGGGTCCACAGGGTCGGTCTGGGACCATGCTATTTTTGGTATATGTGAACCAATGATGAAGGTTTTGACTTCAGAAGTGTCCCTTTTTGCAAATTATGGAAGTTAATGAGGAAAATTTAAATTGAATGAGACCAGGCGGGACTTAAAGAGACCGGGACAAGACTGGACACCTGGTCCACAAATGGCTTCTCGAATTTAATCCTGCCAAATCAAAGTCATGAAGATAGGGGAAGGGCCACAGAAGACCACAGACAGAGTATAGGCTAGGTGGCAAAGACTGCAACTCCCCAAAGGGAAAGATGACTCAAGAAATCGTAATGACACGATTGCAAATAAACCATACCCCCACGGGATTGAACCGCGGTCATAAGGAGTCTCAAACTCCAGCCCGTGGGTTTAGCCACTAGACCAGCTATGACACAATAAATTCATCCAACTAGGTATATTTCTACACCATGGAAAGTTAGCACAGGCACCTCTGTGACCCACAAATGCAAGTTTTTACAGACGAACCCAGCAGCGTGGCCATGACGAACTCTAGCTCAGTCCCTCACTGCCGTCAACATAAACTCAAGAAATCGTATGACATGATTGCAAAAAAACCTTTCCCCCCGGGCCGGGATTAAACCCCGCGGTCATAGAGTCTCAAAACTCCAGCCGTCGCGTTAGCCACTAGACCAGCTAGCCACAATAAGATTATCCAACTAGGTATATTTCTACACCATAGGAAAGTTAGCACAGGAAACCTCTGTGACCACAAATGCAAGTTTTTACAGACAATCTCCAGCTAGCGTGGCCATGACGAACTCTAGCTCAAGTCCCTTCACTGCCCGTCAACATGACTCAAGAAATCGAAATGACACGTTTGCTAACCCGACGGCGGGTTTTGAGACTCTATGACCGCGGGTTCAATCCCGGCCGGGGGTATGGTTTATTTGCAATCGTGTCATTACGATTTCTTGAGTCTGTTGACGGCAGTGAAGGGACTTGAGCTAGATTTTGTCATGGCCACCTAGCGGGGAATTCGTCTGTAAAAACTTGCTTTTTGTGGTCACAGAGGTGCCCTGTGCTAACTTTCCTATGGTTGTAGAAATAACCTATTGGATGAATCTTATTGTGGCTAGCTGGTCTAGTGGCTAACGCGAGGGGCTGGAGTTTTGAGACTCTATGACCTCGGGTTCAATCCCGGCCGGGGGTATGGTTTATTTGCAAATCTTTGTCATTACGATTTCTTGAGTCATTTTGACGGCAGTGAAGGGACTTGAGCTAGAGTTCGCCCACAGCCACGCTAGCTGGAGATTCGTCTGTAAAAACTTGCATTTGTGGTCACAGAGGTGCCTGTGCTAACTTTCCTATGGTGTAGAAATATACCTAGTTGGATGAACTTATTGTGGCTAGCTGGTCTAGTGGCTAACGCGACGGGCTGGAGTTTGAGACCTCATGACCGCGGGTTCAATCCCGCCGGGGTATGGTTTAGTAGAAAGACTTGGGGTGAGTATAACACCGAGCATGTCTCCGAAGCACACATCAATCAGAAAAACTGCTGCACCCATATGGGCGCCTGGCAAACCTGAGAACACATTCCGATACCTTAGTAAGGAATCGTTCAAGACACTGTACACCGTGTATGTCAGGGCCCCTACTGGATATGCAGCACCTGTTTGGGAAACCCGCACTTGATAAAGCACGTCAAGAAACTAGAGAAAGTACAAGTTTTCCACAAGGTTAGTTCCAGAGCTAAGGGGAATGTCCTATGAAGAAAGATTAAGGGAAATCGGCCTGACGACACTGGGGGGGGGGGGGACAGGAGGGGCCCGGGGAGACATTATAACGACATATAAAAAAACTGCATGGAATAGACAAGGTGGACAAAGACAGGATGTTCCAGGGAGGGGCACAGAAACAAGAGGCCACAATTGGAAGTTGAAGCAAATGAGTCAGAGAGATATTAGGAAGTATTTCTCCAGTCATAGAGTTGTAAGGCAGTGGAATAGCCTAGAAAATGACGTTGTGGAGGCAGGGAAACCCTACACATTTTAAGACGAGGTTTGATAAAGCTCAAAGGAGCGGGGGGAGAGAGGGCCCAGTAGCAACCGGTGAAGAGGCGGGGCCCGGAGTTAAGACTCGACCCCTGCAACCACAAATAGGTGAGTACACACACACAAACACACACACCACACACACACACCACACACACACACACACACACAAAACACACACACACACACACACACACACACACACACACACCACACACACACACACACACACGCACACATGTGGTAATGCTTTATTTACAGCTAGCAAAGTCAGGGTATTTCTCCAGAATGGTCTGTAATATACCACTCTGGATAAAATACTTTTCCATTTCTTGAACATTACTGAGTGAGTTGTCTCTAAATTCATTAAATTATCACACTCCAGTACGCGAAATGACTTCGAACAGCGATAAATGACATGCCCATGCACTCTGCCCCAGGGCCAGACTCATGGAACTCCGTGTTCATTTAAGAACTGCAAGAAGCCCCTATCACGAGCCTTTACCCTCCTATGGAGAGGGAGCATGGACACGGGGTCGTCCCACAGTTACTAAAAACAACAGACATAGCCCCACTCCACAAAGGGGCATTAAAGCAACAGCAAAGAACTACAGACCGATACCCCTAACATCCCAATCATAAAAATCTTTGAAGAGTCCTAAGAAAGCAAGATCACCACCCATCTAGAAACCCATCAGTTTCACAACCCCGGGCAACATGGGTTTTTGAACAGGTCGCTCCTGTCTGTCTCAACTATTGGATCACTACGACAAGGTCCTAGATGCACTAGAAGACAAAAAGAATGCAGATGTAATATATACAGACTTTGCAAAAGCCTTCGACAAGTGTGGGCCATGGCGTAATAGCGCACAAAAAAGCGTGCTAAAGGAATAACAGGAAAAGTCGGTCGATGACTATAATTTCCTCACTAACAGAACACAGAGAGTAGTAGTCAACAGAGTAAAGTCCGAGGCAGGCACGGTGAAAAGCTCTGTTCCACAAGGCACAGTACCGCTCCCATCTTGTTCCTCATCCTCATTTCTGACATAGACAAGGATGTCAGCCACAGCACCGTGTCTTCCTTTGCAGATGACACCCGAATCTGCATGACATGTCTTCATTGCAGACACTGCAAGGCTCCAGGCGGACATCAACCAAATCTTTCAGTGGGGCTGCAGAAAACAATATGAAGTTCAACAATGAGAAATTTCAATTACTCAGATATGGAAAACCCACGAGGAAATTAAATCTTCATCAGAGTACAAAACAAATTCTGGGACAAAATAGAGCGAAACACCAACGTCAAAGACCTGGGAGTGATCATGTCGGAGGATCTCACCTTCAAAGGGAAAATAACATTGTATCGATCGCATCTGCTAGAAAAATGACAGGATGGATAATGAGAACCTTCAAAACGAGGGATGCCAAGCCCATGATGACACTCTTCAGGTCACTTGTTTTTATCAGCTGGAATATTTGCTGCACACTAACAGCACCTTTCAAGGCAGGTGAAATTGCTGACCTAGAAATGTACAGGAAACCTTCACTGCGTTCATAACGGAGATAAAACACCCAATTACTGGGAGCGCTAGAGGTTTTCCCGAACCTGTATTTTCCCCGGAACGCTGGCGGGAGAGATACATGATTTTATACACCTGGAAAAATCCTAGAGGACTAGTACCGAACTTGCCCCACGAAAATCACTCCTATGAAAGCAAAAGACTTGGCAGACGATGCAAAAATCCCCCAATGAAAAGCAGGGTGTCACTAGCACGTTAAGAGACCATACAATAAGTGTCAGGGGCCCAAGACTGTTCAACTGCCTCCCAGCATACATAAGGGGGATTACCAACAGACCCCTGGCAGTCTTCAAGCTGGCACTGGACAAGCACCTAAAGTCGGTTCCTGATCAGCTGGGCTGTGGCTCGTATGTTGGTTTGCGTGCAGCCAGCAGTAACAGCCTGGTTGATCAGGCTCTGATCCACCAGGAGGCCTGGTCACAGACCGGGCCGCGGGAGCATTGACCCCCGGAACTCTCTCCAGGTAAACTCCAGGTAATAATGATGCAGGGTGTGACAATAGTCCATTTGGCAAAGTTTATATTTCGTTTGGTCTACATCTGGTGATGGTGATTTAACCTGCCAAAGATACTTGTAACCCAGCCGGAGCCAGGCGGTAGTGACATCCAAGAGTCTGGTTATTTTGTTGGATGCACCATAGACATGTGGCTCCTCCTCCATGATAGAATGATGATAGATGGACTGACTTGTGTCAATCTCCCTGAGTCTTAAGTCAATAAAATTCAGTTGAAGTTCTTTTCCTATTATTGTTCTCAAACACTACATAAAACAAGCCAAGATTGTAATCTACTCCCTCTTTGAAAGCATACAGCTTAGCCAGTTTATCAGTTCTATCATGCATCCGAAGACCAATGTGAGATGGAATCCACAGCATGTGCACTCTGACCCCACTGTCCACAATCTTACCATACCTATGTCTGGCTTCTGACACAAGCATGCCACAATTTATACTTAATGATTGAGAGCTTTTAAATGGATGACAGAGAATCAGTTTACAAATTAAAACTGTCAATCTTAGATACATAGATGCATTTCAGTGCAAGGAGTATGGCAAACAGTTTCTGTCTGAAGGGTAAGGCCCAATTATTAATGCGTGCTCCACATTCTTTAAAGACCCCATCACCCTGTACGACAACAGCAGCACTACCAGCTGCACCAGTGGATTGGTGAACAGAACCATCAACGTAAATAATTTTCGAGAGTGTGTGCTGTGTGACTAAGCTATCAATACAGTTTAAAGGGGCGCCCATGTTTGGCTTCAAGCGAAGTTTTGGTTGTGATTTAAGAAGTAATTTGGGGGGAAATGGGAGGAATGGTAGTTTTGGAATGGTAATATCCCTTGGAGCGGAGAAGTGCCGCTGTTGCCTTACTTGACATAGATCAATGTATCTGATTCATGCGAGGTCAGTTCCAGTTTTTTTGATCCCTCTGAGGAGTGTTCACACAGTGCTGAGGGAAAGTTTGGAGGGGTTCTGTGCAGGGGGTTTTAATGGGCTTACCTGAGCATATTAACCCCAATTAGGATATTTCTTTCAGTAACACGATCTCTGATGCTTGGAATATCAAGTTTTTTTGGGATATTTAAAATTTTGGCAGTAAAAGGGCATCCTAAAATGATCCTCATTGCTTCGTTCTGCAGTTTTCTCCAGCCCTCCAAGCTTCCAGTCAGACTCAGTTTCAAGTAGTGGCGCCGCATAAAACAACCAATGATCTAAAAATAAGCAAGATACAAACATTTTCACAATTTTAACATTAGCACCATACCTGGGATGAAAACCTGCCACAACTCTAAGTGCTCTCAGCCTTTCTTTGTATTGGCGACAAAGTCTCGTTACAACAGGTCCAAGTAGTGGAACCTCAAAGCCTAGATACCTGTATCTGCTTAAGATAAGATAAGATAAGATTTCGTTCGGATTTTTAACCCCGGAGGGTTAGCCACCCAGGATAACCCAAGAAAGTCAGTGCGTCATCGAGGACTGTCTAACTTATTTCCATTGGGGTCCTTAATCTTGTCCCCCAGGATGCGACCCACACCAGTCGACTAACACCCAGGTACCTATTTGCTGCTAGGTGAACAGGACAACAGGTGTAAGGAAACGTGTCGAAATGTTTCCACCCGCCGGGAATCGAACCCGGCCCTCCGTGTGTGAAGCGGGAGCTTTAGCCACCAGGCCACCACATATTCTACATATGCTTACATATTCTAGAAGAGACCCATCATGCAATTGGATCTGACGAACTGTGCCTCTCTGTCGAGGAGGATGCCTATTGAGTATCTTTGTTTCATCAGTAGAGATTATCAACCCCAGGTCCTGACACGAGGCTAGTACGTGGTTAAGGATGTTTTGGGTGTTGGAGAATCCGGTGGTGTGAATCATTATATCATCAGCAAAACTAATCATATAATGATAGGGCTGACTAGGCATAGCATTAAGTAATGCATTAATTAGAATATTGAACAGTGTGGGACTGAGCACACCTCCCTGTGGGGTTCCTGATTCAAAGTCTTTAGTTACACTTCTATGTCCCTGGAACAACACAGACGATTTTCTGTTGGACAGGCAGCCTTTAATCCAGCGGAGAAGCCATCCTCCAACATCCATTCTGGCAAGTTCACTAATGATTACATGTCGGTTGGCTACATCGAAAGCGGATTTAAGGTCAAGGAAGGTGGTGTATGAGCTGTCAGTGTGCAGAGTGAGAAAGGTGGCTATGCAATGATGCACACTCCTTCCATACATGAAACCATGTAACCGGGGAGACAAAAATTGTTTGATTCTGTACATGAGACGATTAAGAATCATTCTCTCAAATGTTTTACACAAGCAGCTAGTAAGAGATATAGGGCAAAATGCATTTTGTTGATTGGGCTTAGGAATTGGAATGATGAGGCTGTTGGTCCAAGATTGAGGGAGCTCCCCAGTTACATAGCTCATGTTATATAATTCAAGTAATGGATTACCTGGTACTCGACACAGCAATCTGAGTATGTTGTAAGTAATACCATCCTCACCAGGCGACGTGGAGTTGCCCTTAGTTAGTGCTGCATCAATTCATAATTGTGAAAGGAATGTTGCATCATCTCCTTGCTAGCATACAAAAGAACAAACTAAGTCTCTCCCTTGCATCATATTTTCTTTAATTTTCTGTGTAGGTGGCTGGGGAAGATTGTCATAGCTTAGATGCTCATTAAGGCCAATAGGCCTCATATATCCACTGTTTTGTGAGAGTGAGTAACAATATAATCCAAAAACGAGAGGACTAGAGTTGAAGAGTAAATAAAGAGACAGTAGGCCAAAGATGCTTGTTAAACAAACACTATCTGGTAGTGATACACAAAATTTTTCTCCATGTTTGTAATCAAACACTTTACATTGTGTACTAGTTGTACCTATGTTAACATAAATAAAAAAGAGCAACATCCTATTCTCAGTAGCACCATTTTTATAAGGAAAATTTCTCTGAAGGCATACAAAAGAAAAAAATTTTTCTACATTATCTCCAGTAATCTATTTTTTATTTTTCTTTATTAAAACATCTGCTGCCCCACCAACCAGGGGGGAACAGCTTGCCAGAGGCATGCTACACTACAGTTATAAAAAGCAACATTAAAACTCCCCCTTCAAGTGCAGACACGTATTTTCCCCTCTCCAGGACTCAAGTCTGGCCTGCCCGTTTCCCTGAACCCCTTTGATATTACCTTCCTTACACTCCAACAGCACATTAAGTCCTAAAAACCATTTGTCTCCATTTGCTCTTGTCTAACACACCCACGCTTGCTGGAAGTCAAAGCCCCTCGCACAAAAACAGTTTTGTAATTTAACCCCAAACTTTCCCCCGTAATTTTTCATTCTATTTTGTTCAACCCTCTCTACATGTCCAAACCATCTCAATAACCCCTCCTTAGCCCTCTGGATAATAGTTCTGGTAATCCCACGCCTCCTACTAATCTCCAAACTATGGATTCTCTGTATTATATTCACACCACACATTGCCCTCAGACATGACATCTCCACTGCCTCCATCCTTCTCCTCGTTGCATCATTCACAACCCACACTTTACACCCATACAAGAGCATTGGTATAACTATATTCTCATATATTCTCCTCTTTGCTTTCATGAATAAAATTCTTTGTCTCCACAGGCTCCTAAGTGCACCATTCACCTTTTTCCCCTTGTCATTTCTGTGATTCACCTCATCCTTCATAGACCCATCTGCTAACACATCCACTCCCAAATATCTAAACACATTCACCTCCTCCATAGTCTCACCCTCCAATCTGATAACGAATCTTCCATTACCTAACTTTTTTGTTATCCTCATCACCTTACTATTTCCTATATTCACTTTTAAATTCCTTGTTTTACATATCCTACCAAACTCATCAACCAACCTCTGCAACTTCTCTTCAGAATCTCCCAAAAGCACAGTGTTATCAGCAAATTTTTACTGTGATTTACGCTGTGTTTGAAACCTACACTCTGTGTTTGTAGTGACTTTTTTCTTTAACCCTTCGATTATTTCAGTCATATACAGTGGACCCCCGCATAGCGACCTTAATCCGTGCAAGAGGGCTGGCTGTTATGCGAAATGTTCGGTATGCGAATGAATTTTCCCCATAAGAAATAATGGAAATCAAATTAATCCGTGCAAGACACCCAAAAGTATGAAAAAAAAAATTTTACCACATGAAATATACATTTTCCTACACACAAAGAGAAGGATACATGCACAATAGTAGAGTAGTACATGCACAATATATATTGTGCATGTACTACTCTACTAAATGAAGAATAAATGACACTTACCTTTATTGAAGATGCAGCAATGACTGATGAGACACTGTGTCCTGGGAGTGCCTTTTCCTCCGAGTACTGTAGGTCCTGTTTGGGATTTTCTTCCAGAACAGGCCTTATCACACTGTGTATGCCACTATGATTTTAAATCTCTCAAACCAACCTTTGCTGGCTTTAAATTCACCAATATGAGCACTAGTTTCCCCGGCATTTTCCCCCGTTCACCTGGGTGTTAGTCGACTGGTGTGGGTTGCATCCTGGGAGACAAGATTAAGGACCCCAATGGAAATAAGTTTAGACAGTCTTCGATGACGCACTGAACTTTTTTGGGGGTTTTCCTGGGTGGCAAATCCTCTGGGGTTAATTGTTTCTTGGTATTCTCAATAAGCCACACCAACAACGTGGTACAGCAGCACAGCAGCTGATGTGGTACAGCAGCAACAGACGATGCTACAGCAGCAACAGACGATGCTACAGCAGCAGCAGACGATGCTACAGCAGCAACTGACGATGTTACAGCAGCAGCAGACGATGCTACAGCAGCAGCAGCAGCAGACGATGCTACAGCAGCAGCAGCAGCTGACGGTGGTACAGCAGCAACAGACGATGCTACAGCAGCAACAGACGATGCTACAGCAGCAGCAGACAATGCTACAGCAGCAACTGACGATGTTACAGCAGCAGCAGACGATGCTACAGCAGCAGCAGCAGCTGACGGTGGTACAGCAGCAGCAGCTGACAGTGCAGCAGCAGCTGACGGTGGTACAGCAGCAGCAGCAGCTGTACCACCAATAGTAGCGATGGTTGATTGGGGTTTATTATACAACCTGGCCAGCTCGGAGACACGCACTCCACTTTCATACTTATCAATGATCTTTTTCTTCATCTCCATAGTAATTCTCACCCTTATTGCTGTAGGGTTGGCACTAGAAGCTTTCTTGGGGCTCATGGTCACTTATTTTCCAGAAAAAATCACCAAAAACACTGTAATAATACGAAATGTTCCGATTGTATGCTTGGATGTTACCGCGGAGGCTGGCTGGTAAACAATGCCACCGGCGGAACATGTGAGCGTGCTCAGGCCGCACATTGGATGCGTCTCGGACGAAGGGCGGTGAGCGGGTTTTTGGGCGGTATGCGAGGCAAAATTTTTGCGATCAAAGCGTCCGGTATGCGGATTGTACGGTATGCGATGCGTCCGGTATGCGGGGGTCCACTGTATATACATTTTACGAGCTAATGTGTTTGACATATATATACAGTGGAACCTCAGTTTATGAATTTAATCTGTTCCGTGACCTTGTTCGTATCCTGAGTCAATTTTTTTCATTTAAATTAATTGAAATGCAATTAATTCGTTCCAGCCTCTCAGGAGGCATGACGGAATAATGCTAATACCAAATCTGCAGCTTAGTTATCTGTTACAGTTCATCTAATATGACATAATAAAAAATATTAATAAGATAGAAACATGATATATATTCTAGAATGAATAAAATAGGTCATAATATGGCAAGTGATGGCGACGCCGGCAGCGTCAGAATGCGTCCAACGTTTATTCTCCCACTCTAGTGTCTTCCCAGTCCATAACCCCACACCTAGCTTGTGTTTATTTATGATTAGTGATGAGGTTGTTACATATGTAGCCATAGGTGTGGTCAAGACAAATGTATATATAGGTGAAGATGTTATCACTGTGGTCACAGTGGTGGTGATGGCGGCAACCACAGTAGTGCTGGTGGTGGCGGCAACCACAGTAGTGCTGGTGGTGGAAGCCACAGTGGTGGTGATGGTGGCGGCCAGCTGCCTTCTTTTCTCTACCATCGTTTCTCTGGCTTTTTTCATAGTTCCTAATCGCTTCTTGCTGATTGTACGCGAATACTGTCTCTTGGGTGAGGCATTGTCTAAGAAATTTGTACAAGACAAAATTGCACATCCCAAGGGTCTGCTGCGGTCACTCAGAGCTGCACTGGTTGGCACTGAGACTCTCGTGGTTTAGTAGTACCTGCAGCCACCCAGAGGTTTACCAATTTGTATTTTGAAGCATTTGGCACAAAAATATTAAAAAAAAATTATGAAAAATGTCTAATATTGACATATTATTACTATTATATTACATTATTATTATTATTATTATTATTATTTATTATTTATTATTATTATTAATATTATTATTATTATTGTTATTATTATTCTTAGTATATATGGATTATTATCATTATTATTATTAAAACATAATTATTATTATTATTATTATTATTATTATTATTATTATTATTATTATTACTATTATTAATTTTAGGAACTGGAGCACAGATTCAATTCCCTAGATCAAGAGCCCATCACATACATACTACTACTAATAATAATTATTATAACAATAATAACAACAATAATAAAAATAATATAATAACAATAATAATAATAATAATAATAATAATAATAATAATAATAATAATAACAACAATAGTAAGTAGGAACTTCAAAAGGCTGACAGTAGTTGGTGCCGCCATCAGCAAAACATTGGTAACCACTACTAGGACACTTTTCACCTGTCTAGACTTAGTAATCTATTAGTATTAGGTTAAGTCTGCCCAAAAATGCCTCGGCATGATGGTGACTTTCTTTACTCCAATCATATTATGATATGTAAACACACATTTTAACCTTTGCAAAGAAATAAATATTTTATTTATTTATTTATTTAAAGAACCTGTAAGCCGAGGTTCCACTGTACTCAAAAATTATAGCGGCTTCTGCAGGATTAAAACACCTACTTTGAGGTATATTTTTGTATAGTTTTTATGGCTATATTCTCATTTTCGTAGTCATATTTGATAGAATGAAAAACATATAGAAATAGAGGTGATTTTGACTGGTTTTACTATGAAAAGGATCTTGAAATGGAGCTCAAAGTGGCAGAAATGTTTGATTTATGCCGATATTCAATAGTAAACAACAAATGACGTTATTGTCCAATAAATGTCCATCTAGCCATTCTAATACATGCAGTCATGAATGGGTTGACATTATTTATACAATTACTGTACTACAATACTGCAGTCTGCATAATAGCAAATCTATTTTTTGTGTGAATAAAAATTCAAAATAGAAAGCAAGAGGATTATAACAGGGGCCTGGAGACATGACTGATGAACAGAGAAAATGTTATTTTAGTGCCAAGTATGTATGCATTGTTCATTCTGGACCCTATTTTAAAATTGACATATTTTTTAATTTGCATGAAATTGGCCAAATTGCCAATTTTTGACCACTTTATTGGATAGTTGAAGTTGGTAAATGGGCAGTTTCTTGTACTCAATTGATAGAACAAAGAAATACCTATGAGTTTGGTGGACTGGAACAATGGAATTGGCCAAAAATAGGGCTCAAAGTGGGCAAAATTGCCGATGCATAAATGTCGCCGAGGTCGCTTCACTTCTTGAATTTTTTGAACCAGCCTTTGCTGGCCTTCAATTCACCAACATCAGCACTCATTTCAGGCAGTTTCTTTATGAGATCGCCATGCAACTGCTTTGCCTTTTCACAAATTATTGACTAATGAACAGATAAAATGTTATTTTAGTGCTGGGAATGGCTGTCTTGTTTATTCTGGACCCTATTTAGAAATTAGCATCTTCTGAAATCAGTGTGAAATTGGCCAAATTGCCAATTTCTGACCACTGTATTGGGCAGTTGAAATCAGATAATGGGCAGTTTCCTGTACTAAATCAATAGAACAAATGGAATTCTAGTGAAATAGCTATGATTTTAGTAGACTGAAACATTGGAATTGGCCAAAAATAGGGCTCAGAGTGAGCAAAATCGCCAATGCATAAATATCGTTGATACTGCTAATTTCATGAGAGCATAATTTCATAAATTTTCCATCACATTTTGTACTTTTGGTGTCATTATGATCAGAAAAAGATTCTCTGTCATTTCATAAAGAAAAAATATTTTTATTTTTCAAAAATTTTTCGACCCTGAGTCCCAGTTAAGGATTGAGGGTCTCGTCCCTGAAAGGGTTAATAACAGATACCAGTATGTATGTGCAAATGGAGTCAACTCCATTATCTAGCTTGTAGTTGTCAGAGTGCCCCAGGGCAGTGTCCTAGGCCCATGTCTCTTTCTCATCTACATCAATGATCTCATCAATGCATCCCAACTCTTTAAACCAGTTATATTTGCAGATGACACTACCTATGTCTACTCCCACTCAAACCCAGCTATACTTAGAAACATTGTAAACAACAAACAGCTAAAAATATATACTTGATGATGACCAACAAACTCACTCTCAACATAGAAAAAACATACTTTATACTGTTTGGAAATAGAGCCTTAACCCTTTCAGGGTCCAAGTGTCCCAGTGTCCAAGAAATTTTGAAAAAAAAAAATTATATTTTCTAACAGAATTAATGATAATATTTTTGTGAAGGTAATAAAACAAAAAAAAAATTATGAACAGTACTTACTGAGATACAGTGGCGGGAAGTTGACCCAAAATGACCGGGTGGCGGCAACATCAGCGACTTCCACAAAATCGCATTTTTTTTATTTTAGGTTTTCTATACTTTTTCTTTTCTTTTCTATTTTTTTTTCTTTTTTCTAGTAACATTTGTGGCCTGTGAGACCAATATAATGTATATTGTATAAGTGTACACTCATTGTATTCAACACAATAACTGCACTAACTTGTTTATCATTATATTGTTTACAAAACTTGTTTACAAGTTTATTGTAAACAAAATGATGAAAATATTAGTGTGGTTACTGCATTGAATACAATGGTACCATATAGTACCATATGGTACAATGGTGCCATAGGTTGCAATGGCACCATATAGTGGTACAGTTGTGCCATATGGTACAATATGGAACAATGACACTATATGATACAATGGTACCATATGGCACCATTTGGTACAAAGGTACCATATGATAGGTACCATATGGTGCAATGGTACCATATAGTACATTGTACCATATGGTATGATGATACCATATGGTTCATTGTACCATATGGTACAGCCTCTCCTCACTTAGTGACATACTCGTTTAGCGATACCTCACACTTACGACAGGCTCTGTGACCAGTATTCATACCTAAATAATATATATTAGAGCTGATTTCCTCTATTCTGTTTATTTCAATATAATGTACACTACTGTATAAACATTTAAAAAATATACCTAAAATGTTATGAATGGTGCAAAAGTGACATTAAAACAATATCAAAGATGGCTGACACAAACTCACTACCATTATAGTATGCTCCTCGTTTAGCGACGAATTCATTTAACCAATAAATGGTCCAAACGTATATGTACGTTCTCTCGCGTAGCGCCCCAAACGTATATATACGTTTTCTTTGCCATTCATTCAACATTGCCACGATAAGCCTGAGTCGCCTAGAGATGAGAGAATGGGTGTGCGTAGTCACTGTGCACCATATTAGAATAATTGGGGACGCCTGGGTACCATATGCTCTTTTTTCCTATTAAAAAAAACAATTTTTTTTCTCAAAAAATTTGGATCGCTACACAAGTGAACGTATATATACGTTTGAACTGTTTAAAGGTTAATGATGGGGTCTCAGGAACAGAGCTCAATCGTTAAGTGAGGAGAGGCTGTATTAAGATTAAATAAAGATTTTAATAAAAGTTAACCACTCTTATCTTGTCTAGATTTAAGAAATTATTATGTACTATGATTAGTCTTACTGATATGCCCCGGCATGATAGTGGCTTTCAATGAACTTAAACTAAAACTGTAATTACACACTGTATCCTTTACAAAGAAAGAAAATCTTTATCTTTACCTTTATCTTTATCTAATATGGCATAATGGAAGAATTTACCAAAATTTGTGGGTAGGGTATTTAATTCTGGGTAATTGGAGTCAATAGAGAAGATATTGGCAATGTGTTTTACCACTGGGATAAACAGAGACAGTATATCTGGAAAGGTCCAGATATATAAAATAACTGTCAAACTGGTGCTAAATGATGCGAGGTGTTAATGGGATGCCTTCCAGTGTGTTTTAATTCTCACACAACAGGTATTGTAACTATTTACTGGCCAATAATAGTTTCCTACCAATAGAGAGGCATTAGGATATATCACAAAAATCATAATTTATACACAAATAACCCGCACATAAAAGAGAGAAGCTTACGACGACGCTTCGGTCCGACTTGGACCATTTACAAAGTCAGTGTGACTTTGTAAATGGTCCAAGTCGGACCGAAGCGTCGGCATAAGTTTCTCTCTTTTATGTGCGGGTTATTTGTGTATCGTTCCAGTCACGGTATTGTGCCTTTTTTGTTATTTATAAATCATAATTTCTTGAGTAATATTTAAATGTCCTTCATATTTTTTCTCATTATGTAATTAATTAATGTATGTACAGTAGGGCCGTGCTTTATGGAGTTTCACCTTATGGCATTCTGCTAATACAGACATTTCAAATTATGACCAAAACTCTCCATACACTCACCCCACCTGACTCTAATACAGTCACCGCGGGCTACCAGGTTTGTTTGCATTCTCCATGAGCACCGTGTCTCTCCATTGTGCCAGGAAACTTTCTAAAATTTCAAGTGCTTTAAGGTTATTTTATATATACAGTGGAACCCTGAATTTCAAACTTATTCTTTTCCAGAAGCTAGTTCTAAAGTCAAAACGTTCAAAACTCGAAGCAATATTTCCCACAAGAAGTAATGTAAATACAATTAATCCATTCCAGAAACCCACAAATATTCACAAAAAAATACATTTTATAGATATTAATTATAGTTTTACATATACACAACAAACATACATAGTACAATTAGTAATAGACAAATAAACATTTAAATAAACATATAAAATAACATATTTACTTACCTGGTCACAGACCGAGCCGCGGGGGCGTTGACCCCCGGAACTCTCTCCAGGTAAACCTTTATGAAGATTGTTGATGGTATCTGGAAGATAGGTAGGAGGAGGAGTGAGGGAGCACTTATTGTTTGGAAAGGGAATCCCCTTCCATAAAGACTTTAGGTAACAAGTCCTTATCTGGGGTTATGTCCCTTCTTTAGCCCTTTCAGGGTCCAGAGGCCAAATTTCAAAGTGTGCATAAGGCTCCAAGAATTTAAAACAAAAAATTTGTTATTTTTTCTTATGAAATGGTAGAGAATCTTTTTCTGCAGGGAATAAAACAAAAAGTACGAAATTTGATGGAAAATTGACAAAATTATGCTTTCGCGAATTTTGATGTGTCAGTGATATAAACGAATTGGCAATTTTGCCAATTTAGACTCCCATTTTAGGCCAATTATGTTATTCCAGACAATCAAATTCTTATCTATTTCACTAGTATTACTTCTATTCTATCGATTGAGCACAAGAAATCGCCCAGCCAACTGTTTCAACTACAAAATAAAGTGCTCGGAAATTGGTAATTTGGCCAATTTAACACAAAGTTCAAAATATTTCAATTTCAAAATAGGGTCCAGAATAAACAATTCATGCATTCCTGGCACTAAACTAACATTTCCTCTGTTCATTAGTTATGTTTTCAGGCTTTACAAATGAATTCCATTTTTATTTTTTATTCACAATGAATTTTTATTCAAACCAAGAAATAGAAGATTTACTCTTATGCAATATTGCAATAATTGTATAAATATCATCACCACATTCGTGAATGTATATCAGACCCACCAGCTGGCGTATATTAGACGTGTGAAGTCGTTTGTTTACTCTTTAACATCGGCAAAAATTTAACATTTCTGCTACTTTGAGCTCAGTTTCAAGCCATTTCCACTACTAAAACCAATCAAAATCATCTCTATTTCTGTAATATATATTCCATTCTATCAAATGAGACCAAGAAATCACAACTACAATCATAAAAAACATACAAAAATACACTACAAAATTGCTGTTTTAATAAAAAATCACAGTCTCAGTTTTTTTCTATTATACACTGTGTGCTGCAGAATTTGTTTTATGTGGTGCACACATACCACATAGATGTATTCTCTCATATCTAGGACAAAATTTACCCCTCACAGCTTATCAGAGTGAGCTGAGCTTGTGGCGTAGATCTACGGTTTGGACCCTCAACGTAAAGCTGTAGATCTACGGCACGGACCCTGAAAGGGTTAAGATTACCCTAAAATGGGACATGGTTCTGTCACTGAATTTGTTGCAGAGATGGCTTGTTTCAGCTTGCTCAGGGTGATATTTTTCAGCAAATGCCTGCACCATATTCCACATTGCACAAATCTCCTTGATCTCTGAAGAAGGCATCATCCACCATCCACCACCACCACCATCCACAACCAAACCATACCATGGATGGGGTTTGAAGTCGCGGTCAGAGAGTCTTAAAACTCCAGTCCGTTGCATTAGACCGCAGGTTCAAACCCCACCCGTAGTATGGTTTGTTTGCAATCGTGCCATTACGATTTCATGAGTCATCCATAACCACCACTACCATCTACCAGTACCATCCACCTCCACCACTATCCACCAATACCATCCATCATCACCACCATCACCATCTATCAATACCATCCACCACCACCATCGACCACCACTACCACCATCCACCACTACCATCTACCACCACTACTATCCACCACCACCACCATGGTAGCTTATTTCACAGTCGCACTTAACCCTTTGGGGGTCGACAGGTCCTCTCAGAGACTTGTTCTCAGGGTCGGCCAAATTTCAAAAAAAAAAATTATTTTTTCTTATGAAAAGATAGAGAATCTTTTCTTGATCATAATGACACCATTATTATTATTATAATCAAGGGGGAAGCGCTAAACCCGGAAGATTATACAGCGCCTGGGGGGGGGATGTGGAAGGCATTCAGGCTTAATTCGGGGAACTGGAGCACAGATCCAATTCCCTAAATCAAGAGCCCCTCACCAACATCAAGGAACCTTCCTTGAGGGGAACCATAATGACACCAAAAGTATGAAAAGTACGGAATTATGCTCTCGCGAAGTTAGCGGTATTGATGATGTTTACTCATTGGCGATTTTGCCCACTTTGAGCCATATTTTTGGCCAATTCCAGTGTACTAGTCGACAAAAATCATAACTATTTCGCTAGAACTCCATTTTTTCTATTGAATGAGTACAAGAAACCACCCATTTACCAATTTCAACTATCCAATAAAGTGGTCAGAATTTAGCAATTTTGCCAATTTCACACAAATTTCAAAAGATGCCAATTCCCGAATAGGGTCCAGAATAAGCAAGAAAGACATTCCTGGCACTAGAATAACAAGCTCTCTGTTCACTAGTCACATCCCCAGGCCCCTCTTATATTTCTTTGATTTTCCACTTTGAATTTTTATTCTTACAAAAAAAATAAGATTTACTGTTATGCAGACTACTGCATTAGTGTAGAAATGGTATAAATAATATCAGTGCACTTGTGAAAGAATATCAGACTCACCAGTTGATGCGTATTGGATGCTTGGCATGATTTGCTTACTTTTGAAATTTGGTAAAAATTGAACATTTCTGCTACTTTGAGCTCAATTTCAAGGTACTTTTCATTGTAAAACCAGTCAAAATCATCTCAATTTCTGTAATATGTCTTCTATTCTATAAAATGAGACCAAGAAAACTAGAATACAACAATAAATACCATACGAAAATACAGTGCAAAGTCACTGTTTTACTCCAATAACACGGTCAGTTTTTTTTCTCATTACGCACTGTGTGCCGCAGGATTTTTTTTATGCTGTGCACACTGACCACATAGACCCATTCTTTCATATGTAGGCCTACCAGCTTTCTCCCACTAGATTTGAGGGCGCTAGAATTAAGGCGTACTAGTACGTCAAAAACCCTGGGTCGTAAGACGTACTAGTATGTCCAAAACCCCCAAAGGGTTAATAAAAAAGCACCAAACACAATGAATTAATAGTGAGATGTTTGAATGAGTTTGGAGGTTAGAGTTTACTCAAGCATAAACAAAGCCAGGCTGGCTCACGGCTCCTGTGCGGGGACACGGGCAGGTGTGGGCAGTCGGACAGATCTGGTACGCTGTTCGAAACACAGGGCAAGTTCGGTACTCAGGACAAAATTGGTAAAAAAAAAGTGGTCGAAACTGGTAGCGTTCAATAGTCCATGCATTTGAAACTCAGGGTTCCACTGTACTCTGATAATCATACTTACGTGTACCTGTACCTAAATAAACTTACACACTGTGCTGGTACGCAGGTACACATTAAGGGGGAGGCGAACATTTTTGGAGTTATAAAGAAAGGAAAATTGAAAAATTATGGAAAAAATATTTTCTTACCTAAAAATAGTGCGTAATTCTAGCAACATGTTGATATAATCAGTTTGTTTCTATCATATTTCTAAGTATGTTTGTCAAAAAACTATTTTTTTTGTTCTTACTGTCATCAGCAAGACAGGATGCCAATTTGTGTTTTTTTTTTTTTACTTCAAATTCACAATTTTTTGAATGCTTCATTTTAAATACACTAAATGGCAACTTGTCTGAGCACTCTAGTCAAATGCGCAGAGCAATACTACCTTAGTAGCCTGTGAGCTGGCAAGATGAGTGGAGATGCATCATACGCTCATAATTGGTGTGCCATCACTGTAGAGTTTTACAGGAAACAAAAATGTTCATAGCTCAGAAAAAAGTTATAGATCTTATTTTGTTGCTTTTGTGAAAAGTATTTATAGGAACATCATGATTTTTGCACACGTTTATGAAGAATGATGGTTCTACTAAATTACATGTGGGATTTGAGACATTTTTTACCGTTTTGTTCCACCAAAAAAAAAAAAAACTTCAAATTTTTTTATTATGCAATCTATCTATTGACATTTTGCAAAAACAACATTGATGAAATGATTACCTAGCCCTTTATCTTTCATCTGGTGTCAACTACAACATTGTAAGTCTTTACAATTTAGTAGTGGAGGGTGAGTTATATGCCTTATAGAAAAAGGCATTATTTATTTTTTCCTCTATCTTTAACCCTTTGACTGTCGCAACTCCAAATCCTGAAGTATCTCTTGGTGTCGCAAAATATTTGAAAAAAAAAAATTTCTTATGAAATGATAGAGAATCTTTTCCCAATGATAATGACACCAAAAGTACAAAAGTTGACGGAAAACTTATGAAATTATGCTCTCGTGAAGTTAGCGACCTCGGCGACATTTATGCATCGGCAATTTTGCCCACTTTGAGCCCTATTTTTGGCCAATTCCATTGTTCCAGTCCACCAAACTCATAGGTATTTCTTTGTTCTATCAATTGAGTACAAGAAACCGCCCATTTACCAACTTCAACTATCCAATAAAGTGGTCAAAAATTGGCAATTTGGCCAATTTCATGCAAATTAAAAAATATGTCAATTTTAAAATAGGGTCCAGAATGAACAATGCATACATACTTGGCACTAAAATAACATTTTCTCTGTTCATCAGTCATGTCTCCAGGCCCCTGTTATAATCCTCTTGCTTTCTATTTTGGATTTTTATTCACACAAAAAATAGATTTGCTATTATGCAGACTGCAGTATTGTAGTTGGCGTATGGAAGACGGTGAGGAGAGGAGAGGGCATATAAGTTATCTCTACCACCATCACTACCACCCTCCAGCCAGACTGACTCAGAATGCTCGAGATGCTTTGTATGAGTGTGGGCGGACATGTTCGGTACGGCATACGACTCTCAACTCAATGAAAACCGAGCTGATAAATGAAAACTAGGACAAAATTTTGACAAAAAAAGTCACATAAAACCAAGTTCGATGAAAACCAGGGCAGACAAAAACCGAGGTTCCGCTGTATATATTCTCTTATGATAGTCAATACAGTGGACCCCCCGCATAACGATTACCTCCGAATGCGACCAATTATGTAAGTGTATTTATGTAAGTGTGTTTGTACGTGTATGTTTGGGGGTCTGAAATGGACTAATCTACTTCACAATATTTCTTATGGGAACAAATTCGGTCAGTACTGGCACCTGAACATACTTCTGGAATGAAAAAATATCGTTAACCGGGGGTAAACTGTATATATATAGAATATGAGCAGCTCTCAGCTATCTTGTATGACTTAGTATGAAGTAACAACAACAGTCTTACAAGACACCCAGAACTCACCACGTGGAGGTGGCTGCATAACAAGTCCTTTTTTTTTTTTTTTTTTTTTTTTTTTTTTTTTTTTTTTTTTTTTTTCCCCTTTTTCCCCCCTTTTTTACGTTTCAGTCCCCCCTCTTTAAACTTTTAGGTCAAAGTTTTTTTTTTCTTGGGTTCCCGGTTGGGTTTTTTTTTTTTTTTCTTTTTCTTTTATTAATTTTTCAGTGGGAATTAAACTTTTTTTTTTTTTCTTTTTGGGGCTTTTTTTTTTCTTGTTTTTTTTTGGGTTTTCAAAAAGGAAAAAGTCCTTGGTAGTCAAGGGGAGTGGGGGGCTTTTTTTTGGCTTGTTAAAACTGGTTAAATTTTAAGCCCCTTTAGGGTTTAGGGGGTCCCCCTGGGGAAAAATTTTATCGGGCTTTTTTGGGTTTTTTTTAGTGGTGGATTTTGGGGAAAGGGTTAAATTTTTTTTTGGGAAAAAACTGAGCCTCTGGGGGTGGGGGAAAGCCCAAAAAAGTCGTGGGGGAACCCCCGGGGCCAAAACAATCCCCTCTCCTCCTCTCTCAAAAACCCTTTTTTCTTTCAAAAATTTTTAAATTTTCTTTATTCTATAGTTGGGGGTTTTTGGGGTTTAAGTTTCCCCCTAATAAGGAAAAAAACCCGTGAAAATTTTTAATTTAAAATTTTTTTTCATCCTGGGGCCTTTTCACTATAATTTTCAACAAAAAAAAAAAAAAGGTTTCCCCCGAATTTTTGGGGCAGTTAAAAGGGGAGTTTGGGTTGGGTTTGGTGATTTTGGTTTTTTTGGTTTTTCTGTTTTTTTTTTTTTTTTTTTTTTTTTTTTTTACCCTTTTTCCCCTTTTTTTACATTTTTTTTGAGTCCCCCCCCTTTTCCCTTTAGGGCCCACAATTTTTCCTTTAGGGGGGCCCCCTGTTCCCTTTGGGGGCCCTTTGTTTCCCCTTTGGGGGCTTTTTATTTCCCTTTAAATACCCCGTTCCCCAAGGGCAACCCAAATTTCCCCAAAAAAACCCCGGGTGAAAAACCCATACCAAATTTCAAAATAAAAAAACCCGGATTGGGCCCCCCCAAACCAGTCTACTAACACCCCCGGGAATTTGGGGCCAAACCCGGGGGGGAGGGGACCCAAAAAACCCCAGGATGTTGACCCCCCAAACCCTTTAATAACCCCCCAAACTCCAAAAAATTTTCCAAACCCCAAACCAGTTTTTTACTAACACCTTTGGAATTTTTATCCACAAAACAGTTCCAATCACAAAAAGAATTTTGGGGCCCACCCAGGCTTTCAACACCCCAGGATGCCCCCCCAAAACCCGTTTCCAAATTTAATTTTTCCCCGGATGCCAAACCCACAAAACACCCCCCCTTACAAATAGTATGCAAACCCCCCACTAGCCCCAAAAAAAAAACCCGGTTTTGAAACCCCACCAGGTTTCCCCTTACATCCAGGATTAAACCCCCCAAAAACTAGTACCCTTAAAACCCCTTTAAACCCCACATTTCCCGTTCCTTTTAAAAAAACCCAAGGGGTTGGCCCCCCACAACCGTCCACTACACTAAGGATTTTCCCCCCACCCAAAACCGGGGCCACTAACTCCCATATTGTGGGGCCATTCCTCGCACACAAAAACAATGTATGCCCTTCCCCCAGCGCCACAAAAAAAATACCGGGGGTGTTGGGGGCCCCTTTCCTGTCCCCCTAAAATGGGGGTTTGTATGGGCACCCACACCCGGGGCCCCTAACAAACAGGATTTTAACCCTTCCTAACCCCTAAATTTTCCCCGGATTGGCCCCCCCGCCCCCTTTGGGGTTTTTTTAACCCTTTTGTATGTGGGGGTCACCAGGTTTTCCCAAAAAAAACCAACACAGGAAAGCCCCCCCACACCAGTTTATTATTCCCGTTGCCACCGGGGCCCCGGGGCAACCCCAAAATAAACTGAAAAAAAATTCCCCAAATTGTTTTTTATTCCCTTTCCCCCCAATTTTGGGTACCCTTTTTTTTTTATCTAAAATCATTTGATACCCTCAATTAAACCCTTTCTCTTTTCTATGTTCACTTTCAAATTTTTTTACCCTTTTCCAACCCCAAAAAATTCACGGGGTCCCCGGGCCCCTTTTTGCTCTTCCCATTTTTAATTTTTTTTCCAAAAAAAAAAGAAAAAAAGAAGATTATTTTTTTAAGTTGGGGCTACTTGGGATTTTTGGAAAAAACTGTTTTAAATAAAAGTCCAAAAAACCCCTTAAGGATGGGATTAGGGGAAAAATTTTGTTTTGGGAACTTAAATTTGGGTGGTTTGGGGGCGGTTCCCTTTTGGTTTTTCTCTTAAATTCGGGGGCCAAAAAAATTTAAAAAAATTTTTTTTACTTTTAGCCCAATTTTTAAAAGGTTTCCTTTTTTTATTGTGGAAAACAATGGAAAAAAACAATTCCCCATTTTGTAGTTTTTTCTTTCATTTCCCATCAAATAAAACCAAAAAAAACGATTTTTGGGCGAAAAAAATGAAGGAATATTTTCCCCTAAAAAAAATTTAAAGGGGAAATTCCCGTTAAAATTTTTTCAAGGGCACCCAAAAAATATTTTCCCAAAAAATACAATTTTTTTTAAGGGAAAAATCTTTTTGTTTTTTCATACAGAAAAAATGAGAAATAAATTTAAAAGGGGGGGTAATTTTAAATTGGGGAAAATTTAAACCAAATTTAAAAATTCACTTTTTTAATTTTTTTAAAAGGGGCTTCCCTTGGGTTTGGGGTATGGAAGGGCGGTGAGGAGAGGGAGAGGGGGGGATATAAAGGGAAACTTTTTACCCCCCAATCAATAAACCAAAACCCCCCAGCCAAGGGGGCTGACTTTTAAAAATTTCTCGGGAAAATTTTTGTTTTTGGAGTTTTGGGGGACATGGTTTTGGTACGGCATACGGGCTGTCAATCAATGGGAAAAACCCAGCTGATAAAAAAGAAAAAAATAGGGAAAAATTTTTTTACCAAAAAAAAATACATAAAAAAAGTTTTGATGGAAAAAAAAAAGGGGGAGACAAAAAAACCCGGGGGTTTTTGCTGTTTTATTCTTTTATGATTAGTTTAATTTTTATATTGGGAAAATGAAACAGCTTCAGCTATCTTTTAGGGGCTTTTGTAAAAAAAATAAAAACAAAAAGGGTTTTCCCGGGGCACCCCGGGAAATCACCCGTGGGGGGTGGGCCTTGGAAAAAACAGAGGGTTTCCTTTTTTTTTTTTTTTTTTTTTTTTTTTTTTTTTTTTTTTTTTTTTTTTTTTTTTTTTTTTTTTTTTTTTTTTTTTTTTTTTTTTCCCTTTTTTACCCGTTTGGGAATTTAAACTTTATTTTTTTTCTTTTTGGTTCAATTTTTTTTGTTTTTTTTTTTTTTCAAAAATTTTCATTTGGATTTATTTTTTTTTTGGGGTTTCTTTTTTTTTTTTTTCTTGGTTTTTTTTTTAGGTTTGGGGTTTCCGGTAGGTTTCCCTTTTTTTAGGTTTTTTGTTTTGGGGGGGTTTGGTTTGGGTTGTTTTTTTCTTTTAAAAATTTTAAGGGGCCTTTGGGTGGGAACCCGGGGGGTGGGGTCTTTCCCCCGGGGTTCCCCCCCCGTTTTTTTAAACCCTTTTTTAAATTTTTTTTTTTTTTTCTTAATTTATTTTTGTTTTAAGCCAATTGGGGAAAAAACCCGGTGGAAAAAAAACATTTGTTTTCCCTTCCAAAACCTTCTCCCTTTTTAAATTTCCAAAAATTTTTCCCCCTTTTTCCCTAATGGGTTTTGTTGAAGTTCCTTTATAAAACAAAGGTTTTCTTTTTTTTTGGTTTTTTTTTTACCCTTTTCCCTTTTTTTTCAAAAAATTTTTGGGGTTTCCCTTCCGAAATTACAAATTTTTGGGAAGTTCCTTGGGGGGGGGTCCCTGGTTTTGGGTTTTTTTTTTGTTTTGTTTTTTTTAAACCCTTTTTCCCTTTTTTTAAAACCCTTCCCCTTATCCACCCACCCCGGGGGTCCCCCCCCACCCCCCGTTCTTAACCCCCCAAGGGGTTCCCCGGGGACTCCTATTCCAAAAAATGTTCCCAACCCAACCCCCTTTCCCCTAAAAACCAAAAAAGCCCCCATACCCATTCACTAAAAAACCCAGGATTTATCCCACCGTCCACCCCCCCAAAAAAAATGGGACCCAACCAGGGTTTTTTTTAAAAAACCCGGATGGAACCCCCCAAAACCCTTCCCCCTTTAAAAACCCCCCCAAAATTTCCAAACCCAAACCCTTAAAATTTAACCCCCCAAAATTTGAACCCCCCCCAGGCCCAAAAAACCCAGGAAAGTTTAACCCCACCAAGGGCCTTTTTACCCCGGGGTTTTCCCCCCACAAGTTCCATTTAACCCCCGGGGGTCCCCCCCTTTTCCCTTTACCCCCTAAAAAACCCCCCCATTTCCCCCACCTACCCCCTTAAAAAAGGGTTTACCCCCCAAACCAAATTTCCCCTTAAAATTCCCCCAATTTTTTTTTTTTTAAATATTAAAAACCCAAAACCACCAAAATACCAGTAAACCCCAGGGATGTCCCCACCAATAAATTTTCCCCAGTTTCCCCCCCCCACACCAGGGCCCCTAAAAAATCCCCCAAAATTTAAAACCCCTTTTTCCCGACCCAAAAACCCCCGGGGTTGGGACCCCCACCAGCAAAAAACCTTTTAAAATGTGACCCCCCGTCCAAAAAAAACTGGGGGATTGGCCCCCCCCACCAATCCCCTAACATTTCCCCGGAAAATTTTCCCCAAAAGGGGGGCCAAATAATCCCAAAGGATTTTCCCCCCCACTTGTTTCCAAACCCTTTTTCCCTTCCCCCAATTTAACCAATTTTTTTATCCAAACCTTATTTATTCCCCATAAACCAACTAATTTTTTTGTTTTATTTTTACTTTTTCCTTCCTTTTCCCCAAAATTCGTGTTCCAATTTTCTTTATTTTAAATTTTATTTTAAAAAAAATTAAATTTTTTATGTTACTTTAAATTTTTACCTTTTAACTTTTTAAGGTCCCCCCTCATTTACTTTATTTTGGGGTTTTTATTTAAACAAAATTGGAAAAAAAACGGGTTATTTGTTTTCTCTTTTTTTTAAAAAAAAAGGGGGAAAAAATTTAACCCTTTTTTGGTATTTTTTAAATTAATTTAAAAAAGGTACCTTTTTTCCTTGGAAAAACGGAAAAAATTAAAATTTTCCCCATTTGAGTAATTTTTTTAATTTTTCATTGGGGGAAAAACAAAAAACAATTTCCTAAAAAAAAGGAAAAATATTTTCCCCTAAAAAAAAGGAACCAAAAAAACGGTTTCGGGAAAACCCAAAATAAATTCCAAAAAAAAATTTTAAGGGGGGGGAAAATTTTAGGGTTTTTTTTCAGGAAAAAACCCAAAATAAAAAAAAAATTAAAAGGGGAAAAAATTGGGAAAAAATTGGGGTAAAGGAAAAAGGAAAAATTTAAAAAAACACTTTTAAATTTTTTTTTTAGGGCGCCCCTTTTTTGGGGGGTATTGGAAAAAACGGTTTTAGGGGGAGGAGGGGGGGGCAAATTTTAAGGTTTTTCTCTTTCCACCAAACCCCTACCCCCCCTTTCCAAAACCCCGGGGGGCTGACTTTAGGAAAAGCTCGAGTTTTCTTTGTTTTGGTGTGGGCGGGGGCTGTTCGGTAAGGCCCCTTTCGGGGGGCTTTTAACTTTAATTTAAAAAACCCAAAACTTTATTAAAAAGAAAAAAACTAAGGGGGGCAAAATTTTGGGCAAAAAAAGTCAATAAACCAAGTTCGATGAAAAAACCCGGGCCCGAACCCAAAAAACCCAGGTTCCGCTGGGGTTTTTTTTTTTTTCGTTGGTCCCTAAATTTTAAATAAATTTTGGAAAAGGGGTTTTTTTTTAATTTGTTTGATTAGTTTGGGGGAAGGGGGAAAACAAAACCCAAAAATTCTTTGGGAAAAAAAAAGACCCCGAAACTTCAAAAAAACGTTGGGGGGTACTGATAAACCAAAAAGTTCCTTTTTTTTTTTTTTAAAAAATTTTTTTTTTTTTTTTTTTTTTTTTTTTTTTTTTTTTTTTTTTTTTTTTTTTTTTTTTTTTTTTTTTTAACCCCTTTCCCCTTTTTTCACAGTTTCAGTCACCTCTTGAACCTTGTAGCTCAATGTTTTTTCTTCTTGTTCAGGTTGGCATTTTTTGTTTTTTTCTTTTTCTCATTATTTACAGTGGAATTATCTTTATTTTGTTTCTTTTTGGTCTTATTTTTCTTGTTTTTTGTAGGTTGTTCAACAGGAACGTCCTTGGTAGTCAAGTTAGTGGGGGCTTGGTTTGGCTTGTAATCTGGCTTAAATTCAAGCCATTTAGGGTCAGGGATCTCCTGGTAGATGATCTGTCTTTCTGGTTCTTGTTTAGTGGTGGATTGAGAAAATTATTTTTCTTTGGAAATCTGAGCCTCTGTGGTGGACGCCGAAGTCGTGGGAATCTCCCGGCGGCCACAACACATCCGCTCTCCTCCTCTCTCAAACCGTTCTCTTCAAATTTCATTTTTGCTTTATACTATAGTGATTTTGTTGAAGTTCACTACATAAGACAACCAGTGAACATATCATAAATTGTATTTCATCACTGACCTCATCACTATAATATCAACAAAATAAAAAAATAGTTACCCTCGAATTATGAGCAGTAAGGGTAGTGTTGATAGTTCTGGTGATAGTCATAGGTTTGCTGTTTTTTTTTTTTTTTTTTTTTACCCTTTTTCCCTTTTTTCACATTCTTTGAGTCCACCATTCCTTGAGACTACAATTCCTTGAGACCACTGTTCCTTGAGACCATCGTTCCTTGGGACTACTATTCCTTAAGTACACTGTTCCCTAAGACAACCATTCCACTAAAACCCAGGATGCAACCTATACCATTACACTAACACCCAGGATGCCACCCACACCAGTCTACTAACACCCAGGATGCCACCCAGACCAGTACACTAACACACAGGATGTGACCCACACTATTCTACTAACACCAACTCCAAAGATGCCACCACCAGTCTACTAACACCTAGGATATTATCCACAGCAGTCCACTCACACACAGAATGTGACCTACACCAGTCTGCTAACACCCAGGATGCCTCCCACACCAGTCCACTACCACTAAGGGTTCCACCCACACCAGTCCACTAACTCCCATATTGTGACCCTTCACCAGCACACAAACAATGATATGACCCTTCACCAGCACACAAACAACCATGATGTGACCCATGCCTGTCCACTAACCCTCAGTATGACACCCACACCAGTCCACTAACATCCAGGATATAACCCCTACCAGTACACTAATACCCAGGATGCCACCCGTACTAGTCTTCTAACACCTAGGATGTGAGTCACACCAGTCCAATAACACCCAGGATGCCACCCACACCAGTCTACTTATTCCCAGCATGCCACCTTCACCAGTCCACTAATACCTAGGATACCACTCATACCATTCCACTAACACCCAGGATGCCAGCCACTCAAATCCACTAACACCCAGAATGCCACCCACACCAGTCCACTAACACCCTGGATGGGACCCACACCATTCTACTAACATGCAGGATGTGACCCAGACCACTCAACTAACAAGCAGAATGTGACCCTCTCCAGTCTAATAGCACCCAGGAAGTGACCCACACCAGTCCACTGACACCCAGGATGTGACTCACACCAGTCAACTAACACCTAGGATATGACCCACACCTTTCCACTAACACCCAGGAATTGACCCACACCATTCCACTAACATGCAGGTTTATGACCCATACCAGTCCATGAACAAGCAGAATGTCACCCTCACCAGTCTACTAACACCCAGGAAGTGACCCATACCATTCCCCTAACACCCAGGATGCCACCCGCACCAGCCCACTAACACATAGGTTACAACCTACACCAATCGGCTAACACCCAGGCTTTAACCCACACCAGTCCACTAACACCCAGGATGTGACCCTCACTTCTCCACTAATTCCCACGATGCGACCTACACCAATCCACTAACACCCAGGATGACACCCACACCAGTCCTAATAACATCAAGATAACACCCACACAAGTCCCCTAACACCCATGATGCAATGCACACTAGTTCACTAACACCCAGGATAACACTCATACCAGTCAACTAACACCCAGAATGTGACTCACACCAATCCATTAACATACACAATATAACCCACACCATTGCACTAACACCCAGGATGCCTCCCACACAAGTCCACTAACACCCAGGATGCCTCCCACACAAGTCCACTAACACCCAGGATGCCACCCACACCAGTCTGCTAACACCTAGGATGTGACCCACACCAGTCCACTAACACACAGGATGTGACTCACACCAGTCCACAAACACACAGGATGCCAACCACTGTAGTCCACTAACACCCAGGGTGCTACCCACTCAAGTCCACTAACAACCAGGAAGTGACCTACACCAGTCCACTAACACCCAAGATGACACCTTCACCAGTCCACTAACACCCATGAATCGACCCACACCTGTCCACTAATTCCCTGGATGCCACCTACACCAATCCACTACCACCCACACCTGTCCACTAACACCCAGGATGCCACCCACATCAGTCCACTAACACCCAGGATGCCACCCACATCAGTCCACTAACACCCAGCCTGGGACCCACACGAGTCCACTGACACCCAGGATGTGACCCACACCAGTCCACTAACACCTAGGATGTGTTCCACACCAGTCCACTAGCACCCAAGAAGTGACTTACACCAGCCCACTAACACCCATGATGTGACACACACCAGTCTACTAATACCCAGGAAGTGACCCACACCATTCCACTAACATGCAGGATGTGACCCACACCAGTCCACTAACACCCAGGATCTAATACACATCAGTCCAATAATACCCAGGATGCCACCCACATCAGTCCACTAACACCCAGGATGCCACCCACATCAGTCCACTAACACCCAGCCTGGGACCCACACGAGTCCACTGACACCCAGGATGTGACCCACACCAGTCCACTAACACCTAGGATGTGTTTCACACCAGTCCACTAGCACCCAAGAAGTGACTTACACCAGCCCACTAACACCCATGATGTGACACACACCAGTCTACTAATACCCAGGAAGTGACCCACACCAGTCCACTAACACCCAGGATCTAATGCACATCAGTCCAATAATACCCAGGATGCCACCCACACCATTTCACACCTAGGATGATACCCACACCAGTCCACTAACACCCAGGATGCCACACACACCAATCCACTAACACCCAAGATGCCACCGACACCAATCAGCTAACACCCAGGATGCCACCCACACCAGCCCATTAACACCCAAGATGCCACCTTCACCTGTCTACTAACATCTAGGATGTTACCCACACCAGTATGCTAACACCCAGGACATGACCCACACCTGTCCACTAATTCCCAGTATGCCACCTACATGAAGTGACATCTCAAGACCGGTTTCAGTCCGTCTCCTTCAACACTTCTCATTGGTTGGCAGGTGACCCAAGCTGTCATTCCAATCTGGAAAGAGAGACAGGTTACCCACTGCTTAAGAAATCACTCTCCATGATAAGTGCAAGATACTTAGAAAAGGTGGTGATTATCTAAAAGTGTCATGTGGAGCTTAAAACTGAAAGGACTAAGTTTATTATTGGTCAAAAGAGAAGCTTTCAACGAATATCCACTAGAATAGGAGCAGAGGCTTTTACTTACAGTAGTGCTGGGAGCTGTGAGTCGAGTGATTACTGTTTGGCCGGAGCCCCACACGTCACCTTTTGGGGTGGGGAGAAAGGAGGGGGATAGCAGGAGCTAGACTGACCCTACCTTAATAAGCAGTTAGCAATCAAACTATCATTACCATATACTCGCTCGCTACTCCTATCTGATGAACTCTTCCCTCACACACCCATATCAGTCTATTAATATCTATGATGCCTCCCACACCAGTCCACTAACACCCAGGATGTCACCCACAGTAGTCCACTAACCCCCAGAATCCCACCCACACCAGTCCACTAACACCCAGGATGCCACCCATGCCAGTGTACTAACACCCAGGATGCCATCCACATAAGTCCACTAACACCCAGGATCCTAGTCCACTAACACCCATGATGCCAGTCCACTAACACCCAGGATGCTACCTACGCCAGTCCACTAACACCCAGGATGCCACCCACACTAATCCACTAATACTCAGGATGCCACCCACATCAGTCCACTAACGCCCAGGATGCCACCCACGCCAGTCCATTAACACTCAGGAAGTTACCTACACTAGTCCACTAATACCTAGGATGCCACCCACATCAGTCCACTAACACCCAGGATGCCAACCACGCCATTTACTAATTCGGCACCCTATTGGTACCAATGATGTTGGGTTAGTGATGATCACCTGTGTGTGTCTTTCTGTCTACCTGTGTGTGTCTTTCTGTCTACCTGCGTGTCTGTCTTTCTGTCTACCTGTGTGTCTGTCTTTCTGTCTACCTGTGTGTCTGTCTCAGAGCCACTCATTAAGAGTGTAATTGGTCTTGAAGACCCATATTAATAATTATAGTAACACAATAATAATCACTGAGGTGCATTAAATGTGTATAAAATGTTGATATAGACATTTTGCTTAATCTATGATTTCTTTTTTCAAAATTACATAATAAACATGCTACATAACATATAAATTAACAAATATGAGATGTTTTTCTGGTTAGCTTGACAGAGTGAACAGAAACCATTCGTGTCCAGGCTGGCAAAAGCAACAACAACGTTTGTTTACATATTTCGCCAACCTTCTACACTCTCATTCGTTTATTCATTTAATCTTGTTTACTCACCTCTCACTCTACTTTAAGACTAAAGATATTTTAAGGTAAGTAATGAATGGACACGATTATTATATTATAGTTTAATAATAATAATAATAATATTAGTACATATGTATTATTGTAATGATAATAATAATAATAATAATAATAATTATTAATATTATTATTAATTTAGGGCACTGGAGCACAGATCCACTGTACAGCACTTTGTCTGAAATATTTGGGTTATCCTAGGTAATTTATACTATGTATGATAACTTTACTTATGTGTACCTGTGAGAGAGAGAGAGAGATACAGAGAGAGAGACAGCTACATTCAGTCAGCCAACCACCCACCCGGCCACCCAGCCAGCCAGCCAGCTATGTATTACACATGTTCCAGAGTTGTTTCTCTTTACTTAGGGTATAGGTTATACTACATTCTGGCAGGATGACACTACCAGTGGTATTCTCCCATTCACTGTCTCGACAATACATAAAGATAACAGTAACATATGATACTGTATGCGATGTAAATTTTCAATACAGTTCACTACCATGTATACATTATATACAGTACATAACTAATTAAAATATAACAAGAGAAGTAAATTACGGTAAAAAGAATGAAATAATGATTATACATTACATTACAGTACTATGTAGGTAGTTTATATAGGAAAAGTTTGACATTATGCCTTACCCAGTATGTCGGGAATTTTCAAAGGTTCGACTTACGTCCAGTTTGACTTACGAGCGGTTGGTCTGAACTAGATGAAAGAAAGGAAAAAAGTAAGGAAAGAAAGATGAAGGAATGTAGGAAGGAAGGTAGGAAAGGAATGCAGGAAGGTAGAAAGGAAGGTAGGGAAGGAATGCAGGAAGGTAGGAAGGAAGGTAGGAAAGGAATGCAGGAAGGTAGGAAAGGAATGCTGGAAGGTAGGAAAGGAATGCTGGAAGGTAGGAAAAGAATGCAGTAAGGTAGGAAAGGAATGCAGGAAGGTAGGAAAGGAATGCAGGAAGGTAGGAAGGAAGGTAGGAAACGAGTGCAGGAAGGTAGGAAATGAATGCAGGACTGCAGGAAGAAAGGTAGGAAAGGAATGCAGGAAGGTAGGAAGGAAGGAATGATGACACACGACCATTTACCTAGGATAACTACATAACACAACTGCCTGCTAATACTTTGAGGAAAACTGCTCAGACGAGGTGTTTTGTCTTTGCACATAAAAAAAAAGTCCACAAAAATGCACACACACTGGTTTTATGTGTGAGGAGTGTAAAACACCATTGTGTATGACATCATGTTTCAAAGAGTTACACATGCTGCAGAACTTCTAGGAATTTGTCCAGTGACTGTATATTGGTATATATATTATAGAACAATAGTAACAAACAAATTTTTCTATTGTTTGTTTTTGTCTACAAGTTTTGTAAATAATATATACATATATACAACGAGTGTATATATGTACATTGCACCATACTTTGGTCTCACAGGCCACATAAGTTATGTGAAAAAATAAAATAGTGAAAAAAACAACAAACCTTCAAATACAAGTAAACCAAAGTTTACCGGGTGAGCGGCAGTCACCGCTGTTGCCATACACAGCTCATTTTCTGCAAACTTCACGCCACTATATCTCGGTAAATACTGATGGCAAAAAATTGTTTTTGGACTAAACAATCAGAAAAATAATCTTAATATTTTCATAAGAAAAAATAATCTTTTTTTTCGAATATTTTGTGACATAGAATGTCAGTTTCAGAGAGGGGCCTGCAACAGTCAAAGGGTTAATATCATAAAAATCTCATAAAATAAGTCACTTTGAGTAATTTTGGGGTTATCCTGGTGGGTAATTTACACATGTTTCTATGCAAAAAAAAATCACTTAAAAAAACAGTGAATTTGCAAGTGGCCGTGATTTTTCTCACATTATCAAGGAACAGGTCCTTGATAACATTACCAAGGAACAGGTCCTTAATAATGTGAGAAAAGTCACAAAACTGCTTGAAAATTCACTACTTTTTCACAGTGGTTATTTTGAAAATCGTGATATCACCTGTTTACTCTGATCTTATTGCATATGTTACTATGTATGATAATTGCAGTCACCTAAATATGTATAACTGTACAGTAGACCCTGGACCAATGGCATTAATCAGTTCCAGAGAGCTAGCCGTTAGTTGAATTTGACATTAGTCAAATTAATTTTCCTCATAAGAAATAGTGGAAATAGAATTAATCCATTCCAGACACCCAAAAGTATAAAACAAAATATGTAATTTTTTTTTTACATGAAATGTACATTTCCCTACACAAAAGTGAATGGGACATGCAAAATGAACAATAATTAAATGCCACTTACCTTTACCAAAGGACTTAGTACCTAAAGTCTTTATGGAAGGGGATTCCCCTTCAAAACAGTAAAAGACCTCAATCTCCCTGCTGCTGGCACATCACTCATCAACAACTCATATATATATATATAATTATATATTATAATATATATATTATATTTATATATATATATATATTATATATTTATATAAATACATATATTATATATAATTATATATTATATACTATATATTATATATATATATATATACAGGAGGCCCCGCTTTACGGCGTTTCACTTTACGGCGTTCGCTAATACGGACATTTCAAAATTATGACCAAAACCGCTATACGGCTCCCCCCACCTGACTTTCTAATACGGTCACCGTGCCCCACCCTGTTTGTTTACATTCTCATGAGCTCAGTATGCACTAAGTCTCTCCATTTTGTCTGGAAACTCCAAAATTTCAAATGTTTTTAAAGTTATTTCATATTTTATATATACTCTGATAATTATACTTATGTTTACCTGTACCTAAATAAACTTACATACTGTGCTGGATGCAGGTACACATTAAAATTGGTAAGTGTCTTATGTCTCCAGACGTCATATTAGTAATGATAATATTAATCATCGAGTCATTTAAATGTCGTATATTACGTATAATATACACATTTTCATTAATCCTCCATGATATTTTTTTCAAAATTATATAATAAACCACGTTATGCATAACATATACATAAGATTAAGTACACCCCACAGTTAGAATAAATAAACAGTAAATGTGAGATGTGGTAGCAGACGACTGCACAAGTGACGCCATCTTAGAAATAATAATAAAATAACAATATCACCGAGTCCTCATTAATGTCGTATATTACAGGTAATATACACATTTTCATTAATCCATCCATGATATTTTTTCAAAATTATTATAAACACGATGCTAAACATATAAATAAGATATAAATACATCCCCACAGTAGAATAAATAGACATAAAATGTGGATGTGGTAGCAGACGACTTGCACAAAGTGACGCCATATTAGAAATAATAATAATAACAATAACTCACCGAGTTCATTAAATGTCGATATCTACTGTTAATATACCATTTTCAGTTATGCCTCCATATTATTTTTTTCAAAAATTATATAATAAACACGATGCATAACTATAAATAAGATGTAAATATCACCCCACAATAGATAAATAAACACATTTAAATGTGGTGAGCACATACTTGTACAGTTGACGCATAAGAATAAATTTTATAATATTAACAATAAGAGTTATAAATGTGTTACTACGGGAACTGTAGTAACATTTTCGTTCGTTGATTTTTTTAAGTAATTATAATCAGGATACACAAATAATAGTTACAATAGATGAAATACATAACAACATAGTGTAGAGAATAGGAGCCTATGAATTAAATAAAATCCTCCGTAGTGCTGATCTTAAAATTCGATATGCCTTCATCAGAGCTTCAGTTTCTTCAGTATACTGAGTTAATGAGAATGGGTATTGTTTTTACTTTATTAATTACACGTATCAGGTAGAGAAAACTACATGTTAACTTGTATCTAATATAGAGTTACACTATCTTTGTTTACAAAAATCTTACATTCTGTTTTTTACATTAACCTCGCGCATTGTCAATTAATGTATCACTATTTTTCTCTCATTTATTGTTATTGTTATCAATACATTACTTATCTCTACCATCTTTAAGATACAATATTTTTAGTATATGGTGACTGTATTAATTTTATCACTCAGATGCTTATTAAATATCATCAATTGATGTTTGATTTGGGTGGTCCTTGGTAATTAGCCTTGAGCTATTTCCATTACTTATTAACACCAACGTTATGTTTCTTTAATAATAAATCTACTTCAGGTCGCTAGTTCTTTTCATAATCAGTCTTTTTATTCCCTTTTTCCTATTCTTAGTTGTTTCTTTTTGTTGACTATAATCAAATATTTTAAGGATAAGTATGAGTGCACTATGTGTATATTATTACTTTTAATATTGTGTATTTTGGATGCCTTAAGGTTCTTATTACCTAACTTAACTATATGTTATGTAAAAACTTGTCGTCATCTAGTGTTGTATAAATTATAAGTGAAATAGAACAATAAAGGGTGTATCCACTTTTTTACTTTGCGGATTTGCACTTTATATGTAACTTTACAGGCGTTGATTTAATGCCTGGAAACTAACTGACTATACGTTGGGGTGCCCTACACTAGTATACATATACTAGATATATATGGGGCACATATGTATATATATATTACTGATATATTATATATACTATACATACATATATATATAGCATATCAATACATACATTACATACATACATGAGGGCCACACCTTATACGGGGTTGGTATTCCTAGGATACGCGTTAAAGTGGAACACTCTTTTTTTCCACTTACAATCTTACAAACTAGGCTGTAACAAGTTTACACTAAACTATATATTATGTTAGCAATAGAAAACAGGCTATCAAAAAACAGATAAATAAGTACAATACACACACAGTGACTCATACTTACCTTAAATATTTAGTAGTCTTAATTCTAGGGTGAGACAAGTAGTATTATTGTAAGAAATCAATGTGGTATGTATGGTAGTCAGCAGGTACCTACAGGCACCCCATACCACATATACTAATTCTATGATATTTAAGCATCCTAGAGCGATATAAATGTATTATACAGTTCATCATTACTTACCTTAAAATAAGGGTGAGAATGAGTGTATTTATTGTAAAAAATAAGTGAGGTATGTATGGTATCAGCCAGGCTACCATACAGCCAACCAACCAAATACTATTCTATGATATTTAAGATCCAGAGCGACAATGTATATACAGTTCATCATTACTTCACCTTAAATATAGGGTGAGATGATTGTATTTATTGTAAAAAAATCAAGTGTGGTATGTATGGATAGTCAGCCGGGTACCATACCAGGAGAAAAGAAATGAGGCATGAGAGGGACTGGCGAGAGTTATGTAAACAAACAGGCGAAGGTAAGTTTTGTAAACAGTGTACACGTCTGGTTTGGTACAAGTACATTGTGTACAGGTTGTCTCTAATTGATACGGTAGAATAGATACTATAGGAAGAACACTCCCATTCTCATGTAAATCATTTTGAGAAGAAATGAGCTCTGAGTGAAGGCAATGGAAGAAAGGGTCCTCGATTTTTTTGGGTTACCCTAGGTTTTACACATATTTGTTATATTTATGTTATTATCGTTTTTATTATAAAATTTTTTGAAAAAAATATCACGGATGGATTAAAAAAATGTGTATTTTAAAAGAAATATACAACATTTAATATACCCCGGAGCCAGACGCATAAACAAACAAACGAAAAAGTTGTGGACGATCATTTGGTGGGGTGAAATGAGGGATTAATCTGCCAGTTTTAGTTCTTTCAGTACATTTTAAGAGTTTGTGAAACTTTTCCCTTATAAATTTTTATTATTATAATAATAATTAAATCACGAAAAAAATACTCTTACACTTGTACAATTAGTACAAAATTATAGTAAAAAGTAAAGGCATACGAAAGGAAATTTTTCTACAGTTATCCCTAGTAACAGGGACGGCTAGAGAAAACTAATTCTTCGACCTTCTACAAACCTTTGGGTAAAAATTCATTATATTTGTATAAATTTTTTTATACTGTGGGTGCATGTATCATGTTTGGTGTTACAAATGTGTTTCTTATAAAATTTTGAAAAAAATTCTAGTTTAAAGGGGAAAAATGTCTATTTTAACGTAATTGAAAATTTTAATGCGCCAAGGGGTTTATTATTATTTTTATTTTTATTATTATTATTATTATTTTATTGATAAAGAGTAAAGAGACTTTATGATTTTAATGGTACCTAATGCCAGACAGTTTGAAAGTTTATTTGGTACAGGTGACACAATTTAAATTATCAAGTACAATAATTTTAAAAATACAATAACTTTAAAACACTTGAAATTTTTTAAAGTTTCCACATTAAAAAGGGAGTGCTCAGGGGGGAATGTAAACAAAACCGGGGGCCCTGTGACCGTATTAGAAAAGACGGGGGGGGGACCGTATAGCGAGTTTTGGTCATAATTTGAAATGTCATATTGCGGAACGCCGTTTTAAAACGAAACGCGAAAAAGCGGGGCCCTAGTATATTATATATAATATATATTTAATATATATATAATATATATATATATATAAATTAATAGGAGTTGTTTATGATGATTTCCCAGCAGGGAGATTGAGGTCTTTTATTGTTTTTAAAGGGGAATCCCCCTTCCCAAAAAATTGGGTTTCTAAGTCCTTTGGTGGGGTTAATCCCCTTTTTGATTTTTTAAAGCCCTAGGGGCCAGTTTTAGAGTCATTGGACCCCCGTTTTTTCCCAAAAAAAACTGTCCAGAGAGCTCTGTTTTTTTACTTCCCTAGGATTTCCCCAAGTGGGACACAAGTGTCATTGTACAGTTGCCATCGGCTTGAACAGCTGTGAAGGAAAAAATTTATCCATAAATGCTTGCACCTTTTTTTTAAACATTGTACAAGGAAAATAAAAGGGGGTTCCCACTTTACGGCGTTTCCGCTTTACGGCGGAGCCGAAAAAATAACCCGCCCTATAAGTGGGGCCCTCCTGTACATATTCCCTAATCCTTGAAGTCATCTTTTCCCTCTCTCTTTTCCCCCTGCTCTGAAGAAACATTCC